>CM053026.1:433467958-433830458 GCA_028564925.1 Lithobates sylvaticus
GTATACATGGCTTCCCCTCTTTGCAGAGAAGTCCAGTCTTTGGATCTTTCTGCACACCTATTTTGTCCCAACCTCTGAGATCAGCTTCTTTGCACATCCCTGCAAATCTGAAAGAACCTGATCAAAAAACAAAAAACAAAAACAAAACAACAAGTCTGGTACTAGCATGGGCATTTGGATCTGTGCATTTTGTGAAGTAGCAGCTTATTTAGCAGCTAATCAGCCAGAGCATTTCCCTTGGCTATCTGTTTGTTGGCCTGTGTATGCTCTGCAGTGTTGTGGAAGATACGTCAGACCTGGGTGTGTGTCTTGGTGAATGAGGTCTATGCAATCATGTTGTGGCACAACCTCATTCTGCTCTCCTTTTAATCCTAAAAGGGCATTTGTATTGGTGCTGGTCCTGAAGTGGGAGAAGCATATTTGATGTGCAATTTTGGATTGGACATCAAGATCAACTCATAGCCGCTCAACCTATGAGCAGACATGTGCTGTGTATGTACATTTTTCATACATTGTGGGTGGTGTGAAGTGTAGTGTCGTGCCCCAGAGTGAAAGAAGTGGCCATCTCAAAACCATCATCGAATAGACACGCGATGATGACACACAGGCATGCCTTGAACCTGCACCGGAACCATCTTTGAAAAAAAATAGGTGGCAACTTGTCTCCATGCTCCTGAGCGAGGACACCTGACACGTCCTTACAATTTTCCCTTGCAAACAAATGAAACATTTTTCCTGCAAACAAATTAAACATTTTTCCTAGTTAGGGAGGCCGAGCCCTGGAGCCATTACCATAGCATTTTTCAAATACACAAAAGCATTGCACATTTCACTTGACCATTTTATACAATCTGGCATGTGTAAACCTGTGGCTTGTCTCAGGAGATTGTAGTAGGAACAGTCAGGTATCCATTGACGGCAGTAACCAATGTTTTAATGTCTTTTTTTAGCAAGTGGGCGGGGCAGACCCACAAGAGCCATAGCTCTTCTATGATTGACTTTCCTTTCTCCTTTTGAGAGTACAAAACCAAGATATTCAACCTTTTTTCTGACACCATTGCAATTTTTTCTTTGACACTTTGTGACCACTTTCAAAAATACATTTCAAAAGATCCCTCCCATCCTCCAGGGCGGCCACCCGAGTAGAACTACAGACGAGGAATTCATCCACATACTGCAGCAGGGATGAACAATGTCCTGGTATCCAAGCTCTGAGAGTAGTTTGGAATAGGCTGCAAGGGAGTCTATATAGCCCTGGGGCATTCTACACCATGTTAGTTGGCAGTATTAAAAAAACATAAAGCAAAGATTGGTTGTGCCTCCTCATCCACAGGGACGGAAATAAAAATGCGTTCAATAAATCAATCACAGTAAAATACTCTGCATCGTAATGTATGGTGGTAAATATTGATGGCACATCAGGCACTTTTGGGGCAATCGGTACCACTAGGCTATTGATGGCCCTTAGGTCTTGTACAAACCTATAGTCACAATTGCCTTCTTTACTTTTCTTACCTTCTCTTTTGTTAATATAGAACAAGATCATTTCCCTTTTAAGATCCCTTTATAAAAAGAAATCTTCAACTATTGGCTGTAAGCCATCCTCTTTTTTTAATGTGTCTGCCCTGGTGTTTCAAACTCATTCTGCTATTCTCTGTGTCCTTGCTGCTCTGTGCTGCTCTGTGCTGCTGTTATCTGGTTATGGAATGTAAGGGGGAGGAGGCGGGGCGCTTGATACAGGCATGGAGAAAGTTAATTTAACCTCTAAATTCACCATCCCATGACTCTGCTAAGCTATCGTGGGCAACTTTTGAGCTAGGATGCCATAGGGAGCCCGGTCCAGCCGGAGATCTCCTACAGCATCTTCTTTTGTCTTTCTTTTTAACCATTCTGATTTTTTTTTTTGGCAAAATGCCAATAAGC
Source organism: Lithobates sylvaticus (assembly GCA_028564925.1). NCBI lineage: Eukaryota > Metazoa > Chordata > Amphibia > Anura > Ranidae > Lithobates > Lithobates sylvaticus. The sequence goes on from CM053026.1 coordinate 433,469,882, forward strand.
ACTCCTTTATAGACAAGCTTCATACATTATTACTTTTCTTATTATTTATAACCAAACAAAATTTTTTTTTTTGGCAGAGTGCCAACAGGTTCAAACAGTACTTGCAACTTCTGTACTACCAATGCCGCAAACAATTCTTCACAATATCTATTACGTTTAGCGAGATATAAGTACTTGAACCATGTTGGCAAAAAGCCAAACCAAATTTTGAACCTGACTCCCTGCATAGCAGCAAAATGAATCATTACCTTAAGAAAATATTATTAACACTGCTATTACGCTAACTCTCTTAGTCAAAACATTCATACATAAATCATTAAGAATAAACATCAATACATCACCGGATACTGTAGCATTACTCTACGTTTCGATCGGGAACTTCCATCAATCACATAAAGAACCCGGGAGTTCACAGGAAGGCACGTCTGTCGCCCTTAAATCTAAGTCCTATGATAACACGGGTCAGTGGAAGGCGTTGTCTTACCTTACAAACGCTGACAAATTCCACACAGACAGTTTACAAATTAGCTTATCAACTACGCAAAAGATAAGGAAAGCAAAGAGATTGGTTTTGTCCAGCACACCTTAGCAGACTTCTTGTTTTGTTTTGTAATTACAGTACTGTATTATCATTGACCTACGGACTTCACAGAGTCCTTCCTGGGACCTACCGAGGTCCTCATTAACGACTGTTCACCCCCGAACAGACGGCTGCGCAGACTTATAAAGAGGATTTCACAGAATCCTCACTGTTCACACCGAACAGCTACAAAGGACTTCACAGAGTCCTTTTTGCTATTACACAGAATAGCAAGCCCGTTCAGCCCTCAGGGCTGCGGGTGCTGTTATCTCAACAGCTTGACTTTTTTCAAAGTCTAAAAACTATTTCTACATAAATCACAGGTCCCGTTAAAGGAACGATTTCTAAATAGAGGTCACGGTGAGAGAAGATGTATATCAAGTCTACTCACTAGACATATAATAATCGATCGAGGACAGAGCCCCCAGCTGAAAGGATATAAATCAAGATTAGGGGTATTCTCTTTGCTTTGGTGTGCCGTGCAAATCCGAAACCAGATCTGTGAGATTTGCCCTTTGAGATAAAGAAACATCTACACAGCAAGTTTCTCTCCGAGCAAATCTAAATCTTTATTCTTGGGTGTGGATATAAGAGGGGCTTTCAGAAAGTACCGCCCTTTAACAGATTATCCAATCATATACAGAGACGCACAAGTACAGTCTGACGCCCACAGTGAAACTAATTATTTCTAAAATATCACGTGCTTTATAAGAAATGAAACTCAACAGAAGATTACAGTATTATGGAAAAACAAAACTAGATTAGCAAGACTTGAGCATATTTCACAAAATGGATGTTAGAGACACACAAAATGGAAGCTGACTATAATACAAAGAAGTAGTTAAACTAAGTATCCCTTCACTGGGTTATACACTTGGCTTGCAATGGCTGTTGTCAGCTCTCTGCATGTAATCCATCTAGATGTTTGCTCATCACAAGCAGAGAACAAAGATACACATAGCGTAATCCAGTACTAAAAGGTATTTATTATAGGTTTCCTTAAGAATGCACACTTACAATGTAATTCAAAATAAAAGAGCATGTAACAATGTATCACAAGTTGATATTCCTGACGACCTTTCACTGATCCAGCGGTGTTCCCGGGTAAGGCAAGCAGGAAAGCCAGTGTGCAGTGTGGAGGAGGCGATTGTTTTGAATTACTATCTGCAAAGTTTTTTCTGTGATGGACAATCCTACATTTAAATCTGCCTAATTTTATATACAAAGTGGACTTTATATATATATATATATATATATATATATATATATATATATATATATATATATATATATATATGACTCAAAGGCTTCAGTCCTACACATATTAGCATTAATTTTACATATAGGGCACTTCCTACACGGGAAAAAAACTCCCATATTTTGAAAAACATTAAGTTTCTTAGGGGGTTCAAGAACATTTGGTGCTATTTGTAACCAAAGTGGAGGAATATCTCTAAAAATCAGAGTTAGGTCCTAACACCCTGTCATTGCGAAGTACACCCCAGTGTTTTTTCATAATTTGTTTCACTGAGTAATATTGGTTGGAGTAGGTGGTAAAGAGGGAAAACCTGAAAGTCATCTCGGTCTCTAATCCTGGGGAACAAAAGATCATCCCGGATTCTCTGATCAGCACCTCTTATAGCATCCTCCAACTCCAATGGTTGATATCCCTTCTTTAAGAACTTTGTCTTTAACCACTTCAGCCCCGCAAGGATTTACCCCCTTTGTGACCAGAACACTTTTTACAATTTGCTACTGCGTTGCTTTAACTGCTAATTGCAATGCTGTACCCAAACAAAATTTGCGTCCTTTTGTTCCCACAAATACAGCTTTCTTTTGATGGTATTTGATCACCTCTGCAGTTTGTATTTTTTGTACTATAAACGGAAAAAGACCAAAAATTTTGAAAAAAAAAAAAAAAAGATATTTTCTACTTTTTGTTATAAAAAAATCCAATAAACTCAATTTTAGTCATACATTTAGGCCAAAATGTATTCGGCCATATGTCTTTGGTAAAAAAAAATGTCAATAAGCGTATAGTTATTGGTTTGCGCAAAAGTTATAGCGTCTACAAACTAGGGTACATTGTCTGGAATTTGTGAATATGTGCCCCTCGCGCTACTTGGAGTAAGTGAATAGTCTGTAATAAATAGTAGTGCTCTGCTGCAAAATGTGGCGTGTTCACAAATACACAATGAAGAATAATATAAAAAAGAAATTTCGCGCAATAAATAGCTAAAAGGTGAGAAAGTGCAATAAATGGATGGGCCAGTAATCAGTGTTGTTACTGGTGAGAGGTAATGTGTTCTTCAATGCAATACTAATAGGTACTGTGATACATAATAGTGATTAACAATAATAGTGACTGACAATAATTATGGAATAAATATATATGGATAAATAATGGTTAAACAATTAGAATATTAAAAGTGACAAGTGCAAAGGCTCAATCGTGGTGAAGATATCAAAAGTGCATAAAGCAGTTACTGTGAGTAATAAATAATCAATTTCTGTGAATAATTAAACAATTACTGTGAATGGTTAATAAATAATTAATAAATAGTCAATAATTCCAAGAAGTGAATAGATGAATCCAAAAGGTGAGTAAATGGTTAAGGGTGGTTCATATAGTCCCAGACTGGATAAATTATATATGAGTATGACAGTATCCAAGTTAGTCCATCAGGTCCTGATATTATAATAATATATAGTCAGGTACCGCGATCGTTTAGATCATGCAGTAAAGGGTTAAATGTTTTCAGTTCACTCAGGTGATCCACACTTTCTGTGTGACAATGAACTTTGGGTCCTGTATGGTTTATAAATACTGTGGTGGATACTTGGTTCTGGTCTTCATATATTCAATCCAGTCCCCAGTCTCCCAGAACTCTCACCTCAAATGTATAGAATTGAAGCTTTTCGGGCATATCCTATAGCCCCATAAGATGTAGATACAGATTATTCAGCAAGTCTAGTAAGAGTAAAATCCTTCTCCTTTAAGGGCGTTTAAAACTTGACTCCTGCAATGCTCAGTGTCAGAATATGACACAGCGCCAAAAGAAAGGAGAAAAAACAGGGGAAGCCTCCACTAGTGTAGTATTTTAGGTAAACATGGGCATATTTATTCAAACAAGTGGGTGGACTCTTACATTAAAATCGAAGTAAACAGGCATAAAACGATAAAATCAAAATAACTCCCAGGCGTTCTCAGCGCCTTCTCACGTCTACTTCTCTGCCTACGGCCACTCCCTACACGTTACGACACGTCACGTGTCTTCATCTGGGTCCCCAGATGAAGACACGTGACGTGTCGTAACGCGTAGGGAGTGGCCGTAGGCAGAGAAGGAGACGTGAGAAGGCGATGAGAACGCCTGGGAGTTATTTTGATTTTATCGTTTTATGCCTGTTTACTTCGATTTTAATGTAAGAGTCCACCCACTTGTTTGAATAAATATGCCCATGTTTACCTAAAATACTACACTAGTGGAGGCTTCCCCTGTTTTTTCTCCTTTCTTTTGGCGCTGTGTCATATTCTGACACTGAGCATTGCAGGACTCAAGTTTTAAACGCCCTTAAAGGAGAAGGATTTTACTCTTACTAGACTTGCTGAATAATCTGTATCTACATCTTATGGGGCTATAGAATATGCCCGAAAAGCTTCAATTCTATACATTTGAGGTGAGAGTTCTGGGAGACTGGGGACTGGATTGAATATATGAAGACCAGAACCAAGTATCCACCACAGTATTTATAAACCATACAGGACCCAAAGTTCATTGTCACACAGAAAGTGTGGATCACCTGAGTGAACTGAAAACATTTAACCCTTTACTGCATGATCTAAACGATCGCGGTACCTGACTATATATTATTATAATATCAGGACCTGATGGACTAACTTGGATACTGTCATACTCATATATAATTTATCCAGTCTGGGACTATATGAACCACCCTTAACCATTTACTCACCTTTTGGATTCATCTATTCACTTCTTGGAATTATTGACTATTTATTAATTATTTATTAACCATTCACAGTAATTGTTTAATTATTCACAGAAATTGATTATTTATTACTCACAATAACTGCTTTATGCACTTTTGATATCTTCACCACGATTGAGCCTTTGCACTTGTCACTTTTAATATTCTAATTGCTTAACCATTATTTATCCATATATATTTATTCCATAATTATTGTCAGTCACTATTATTGTTAATCACTATTATGTATCACAGTACCTATTAGTATTGCATTGAAGAACACATTACCTCTCACCAGTAACAACACTGATTACTGGCGCATCCATTTATTGCACTTTCTCACCTTTTAGCTATTTATTGCGCGAAATTTCTTTTTTATATTATTGTCTGGAATTTACACAGCTTTTAGTTTATGACTGCCTATCGCATTGTTTGAGGTGCTAAAATGGCAGGGCAGTACAACCCCCCCCCCCCCCAAATGACCCCATTTTGGAAATTAGACACCCCAAGGAAATTGCTGAGAGGCATGTTGAGCACATTGAATATTCATTTTTTTTGTCCCAAGTGATTGAATGACTACAAATTTTTTTTTACAAAAAGTTGTCACTAAATTACCTTAGAAATCCTGAAGGCGGTGCTTGGTTTTCGGGGCCCCGTGCGGGGCTAGGCTCCCAAAAAGTCCCACATTTGTGGTATCCCCATATTCAGGAAAAGCAGCAGAATGTATTTTGGGGTGTAATTTCACATATGCCAATGGCATGATTGAACAATATATCATTTAGTGACAACTTTGTGCAAAAAAATAAAAAATAAATAAAAGTTTGTAATTTTCCCACAACTTGTGGTAAAATATAAAATATTCCATGGACTCAACATGCCTCTCAGCAAATAGCTTGGGGTGTCTACTTTCCAAAATTGGGTCATTTGGGGGGGGGGGGAGGGGTTAAACTGTCCTGGCATTTTATGCACAACATTTAGAAGCTTATGTCACACATCACCCACTCTTCTAACCACTTGAAGACAAAGCCCTTTCTGACACTTTTTTTTGCATGAATAAATTTTTTTTTTCAAATGCTTTTTCAAATGCTTTTTTGGGGAAAAAAAACACACTTTTTTTATTTTAATGCACTAAAACACACTATTTTGCCCAAATGTTTAATGAAATAAAAAAAGATGATCTTAGGCCAACTACATGGATACCAAACACGACATGCTTTAAAATTGCGCACAAACGTGCAGTGGCGACAAACTACATACATTTTTGGAAGCCTTTACAGGTTACCACTTTAGATTTAAGAGAAGGTATACTGCTAAAATTACTGCCCTCGATCTGACCTTTGCGGTGATACCTCACATGCATGGTTCAATTGCTGTTTACACTTGGCGCTTGTGTTCGCCTTTGCGCTAGAGCAGGGGTGCTTTTTCTTTTTTCTTTATTATTTTTTTTGCTTTTTTTCTTATTTTTTAAACTTTTTCTTTATTTTTTTTTTTTATTACTTTTATTGTTATCTCAGGGAATGTAAATATCCCCTATGATAGCAATAGGTAGTGACAGGTACTCTTTTTTAAAAAAAAAATTGGGGTCTATTAGACCCTAGATCTCTCCTCTGCCCTCAAAGCATCTGACCATACCAAGATCGGTGTGATAAAATGCTTTCCCAATGGCGCCGTTTACATCCGGCAAAATCTAAGTCATAAAATGCTAATAGCTTCCAGTTTCTTAGGCCATAGAGATGATAGGAGCCATTCTGGTCTCTGATCAGCTCTATGGTCACTTGCCCGAATCACCGGCTGCATTCTCAGGCGAGCCAGAGAAAACCATGGAAGATGGTGGGAGGGGGGAGATTCCCTCCCACTGCTTATAAAAGCAGTCTAGAGGCTAATTAGCCGCTAGGATTGCTTTTACACGAAAGCCGACCGCTGGCTGAAAAGAATGATACCAAGATGATACCTAAACCTGCAGGCATCATTCTGGTATAACCACTCAAAGTCCAGCAACATACCAGTACGTTGCTGGTCCTTGTTGGCCATATATTGTAATCTTTTTTTTCATGCAGCCTGTGGGCTGAACAAAAAAAAAAGAGATTGATCGGTGGGTATGCCCACCATTAGAATACCTCCCTTCATCCACCCACTTCTAATGATGGGCATACATGCACCGTTTATATATGCTGAAGCATGGGGGCATCCTCCCGCAAAAGGTAGGAGAAAATCACTCCTCCGCCCCTGCTGCCCCCATGCTTTGGAATATATGCTCTTTTTTTAACTGTGAAGGTGAAATCACCTCCTACAGCACTGGAGTCACGGCTTTATGTATCATGGGAGCAAACGCTGTTGTTGTCAAGATAAATAAATCTGTGCTGCAATTTCGTTTTTTTTTTAACTGTGCTGGTGAAATCACCTCTGACAGCGCTGGAGTCACGGCTTTATGTATCGTGGGAGAAAACGCTGTTGCTGTCAAGATAAAAAAATCCGCTCTGCAGCTGAATGGCGTACCTGAAAACAAAAAATGGTTAACGATAAAACACAGTAAACAGTAAAGTATTAAAAAAAATGCATACCTGAAAAGCAAACATGATAAAACATAATAACAATAAAACATTGCAGAATAGAATACAGTAAAAAAAAAGGAGAACAACAGAGAGAGAATAGAAAGAGAGAGAACAATAAAATGACAACTATTATTGGTTTTTATATTTTATATATTTTTTTGTGTTTTTTTTTCCAAACTGAACTGTTGTAACGGTTCCAGCGGTTTGGGTCTCTCAAAATAGCGATGGCAGCTTGGGAGACCCTGTGAACGTGTGCCTAGTCTATGCAATGCTGTACCCTACGCTAAAACTCAACTAGTGTATGGTAGTGTTCAAAACATTCACCAATGCAAAGACCAGGATTGTCAGGACTGGAGGGACATTAATAGCGGGTGTCACGCCTATATCCGCGCTTGCTGCAGACACATCTTCTTTAGTGGGCTTGTTGGGTAGGGGTACTCGGGAGGACATAAGGAAAATGCCTCTCATGCAGCCGGCTTACTGCATTTGGTTGGGGAAGCGGAGGTGGAGCACCGTCTGGATACAGAAAGGCTCTGACGATCTCTTCCTGGAATTTAAGGAAGGATCCAGTCCGTCCTGAAGCTCTGTATAGCACATGAGCGTTCAGCAAAGCCAATTGAAATAAATAAACAGACACTTTCTTGTACCAGCGTCTGGCCCTATGGGCAACTAGGTACGGCATCAACAACTGGTCGTTGAGGACCACCCCTCCCATATTTTGGTTATATTTGTGAACACAGAGGGGTTTCTCCACAACACCAGTTGCCGTAGTAATTTGGACCATCGTGTCTGCATCAAGGGAGGTAAGAACGAAAACATTCTTATTATCCCTTCACTTCATAGCGAGCAAGTTATTACACTGCAAGCGGGCTCTCTCCCCCAGCCTAAGACGGGAATCTACAAGCCGCTGGGAAAAGCTCTGGCGATTAGGTCGCACAGTGCCACATGCTCCAATTTGCTGATCAAACAAGTGACTAAACAGTGGCACGCTCGTGTAATTATTGTCCACGTACAAGTGGTACCACTTTCCGAATAAGGGTGACACCAAGTCCCACACAATCTTGCCAGCGCTCTTGCCACTATGTAGTCATGGCAGTTTGTCAGCTCTACGTGACTATCTTTGCCCTCATAAACCATAAAACTACATGTATAGCCTGTGGCCCTGTCAGAGCTTATACATCTTGACCCCGTATCTGGCACGCTTGCTGGGAAGGTACTGTTTGAATGAGAAGCGGCCATAAAACTTAATCAGGGACTCATCAACACAGACAACTTGATGGGGAGTAAACAAGTCTGCAAAACGTTGGTTAAGAGGGGCCGAATTTTGTAGAGCTGATCGTATGCAGGGTCTCCACGAGGACGACAGAGTTCATTGTTGTTCAAATGCATGAACCGCAAGGTCTGCTTGTATCGTGCCCTGGTCATGGAAGCAGAGAACAAAGGCATATGGTGAATTGGGTCAGTGGACCAATATGACCGCAACTCACTCTTTTTGGTTATGCCCATGTTGAGGGAAAGGCCCAGAAAGAGCTTAAATTCGGAAACGATAATTGGTTTCCAATCTCTGGCCAGAGAGGACTGGGGAATAGTGGCGATGTGTTGACCAGCATACAAATTGCTTTGGTCCACAATAGCTCTATAGAGATCTTCGGTGGAAAACAGAAAATAAAAATCAAGTGACGTAAAATAAACTGTTTCCCCCTGAATGCTGGGTTGGCCAGTGAATGGGGGAAGTACGGGTGCTGCAGAAGTGGTGGGTTCCCAATCAGGATTGGCGAAAGCAGCAGGAAGGGCACTATAGGCACGACGGCCTGTGTTCGTCTTCTTGGTGGCAGCGGGACACTACTTGTGCTTGCCACCTGACCAGCTTGAACTGCACTTATGGGACTCACCACGTGATACTGCAGTGCTGGTTTGACTACGACCAGGGTGTACTAGGCCGCTGGTGCTTGCCAGTTCACCAGAAGGAATAGCGGTGCTAGTACTGCTCTGCTCCATACAAGGGACCTGTGGTTCTTGCACATCGACAAAAGAAGAAGTCTGGGGTCTGGTACGCCTGACCTTGGCAGGGACCACAACTCCGTCGTCAGAGCTATCTGTCATGGAGCCGCTGTCCTCTACAGGATCGTATTCTGAGCCTGAATCTGACAGATGAGTGACTTTCTCTTCACTATCTGTCATGCTCAGAAACGTGTAGGCCTCTTCACTAGTGTACTTTCGATTTGCCATTTTGGGCTCTAAATTTAGTAGTACACTAGTGAGACTCACAGGTAAAAAAGCTCCTAGGCTGTCAGCGACTGTATCAAAACGCTACAAAAAAAACTGTTAGCGATCGCAGGGATCAGGCCTGACTGTGCGAACGCTGCAGTTATGTGTTTAGTGTTTTGTAAGTGACAGTGATCGATCGATACTGCACTTGGGTGGGCTGGGCTCGGCGGAGGGGCTAAACGCAGGTGCTGCCTGGGGCAACGCAGACCCTATCTGACACTAAAACCTGACTTATATTACCCGCCGGGCGATCAGGGGGTTAAATCTTTATTAGGTAATAAACGGCGGGTGCCCTGAAACTATAAAAAACAAACTAACTGACCAGCGTCACCCGTAACAGTTATACGGTGATCACTGGTTAAATGGTTAACTAGGGGGCATTTAGGGGGTTAAAACCTTATTAGGTAGTATATGGGGGTCCCTGACGCTATAAAAAGCCTAAATAATTACCTTCCTAACTAGTGTCACCTGTGACACTAATACAGCGATCAGAAAAATGATTGCTTAGTGACACTGATGACAGGGGGTGATCACGGGTTAAACCTTTATTAGGGGGGATCCTAAACCTAAAGAGGGCTAAATCTAACTGCTCTAACAGTTATTACAGTCACAATGCACCAATGCAGTGAACAGTTAACAAAAAAAAAACTGCTATTGGTGACACTGTGACAGGGGGTGCAGGGGGTGAAAAGTGTGCCTAGGGTGTTCTACTGTACGTGTTGTGTTGGTGCAACTTACTTGGATGTCTTCTCTCCATGGGAGCCAGAACGAAAAGGCTCCACGAGGAGAGATGACATCACTTCCTCTGCCGCTGTTTACATTACAGCAGCAAAGGAAGTGTTTCATTAGCCGGGAGCGATCGCGAGGGGGTGGCCACGAATGAGTGGCCTCCCCCTCAGCATGGATCACTCCCGCAACTATGCCGACCGCCACGTGCCGGCGGGAGGCAAGTAACGTACCGGTACGTTACTTTGCCTGCCCGTGCCATTCTGCCGACATATATCATCGTGAGGCGGTCGGCAAGTGGTTAACATTGAAGCCTCTCAGAGAAAAACACTCCCATTGGTACAATTTCTTAAAAAAAGTGGACGTGATATCTCCATCCACGATCTTAATATTCAAGTCCAAAAAATTGATTTCAGACTTGCTGGCCTCATGCTTCAAAATGATGCCTTTATCATTGCAATTAAGTTCAGTCATGTAGGAATTAAGCGATTCTAAATTGCCCTCCCATAGGAGGAGGATGTCGTCTTTATACCGTCTCCACAGAACCAATTCGGGTCTGGGTCTATGATAGACAACATCCTCCTCCCATTTGGCCATAAAAAAGTTGGCCATGAGTGGAGCAAATTTAGCCCACATGGCCACTCCTATATTTTGTAAATAATAGGTGCCTTCAAACCAAAAATAATTATGGCCCATTGCATTGTCGAAGAATTTCAACAGAAATTGTCTTTGAGCCCTCTTAAGTTCACCCAAGCGTAAATAATAATCTGCATCACGGCCTTGTTGGTGTGAGATGATGGTCCCCAGGAGCATGAGGTTGAAGGTGTCCCCCCCCCCCCCAAAGTGACATCTTAGATGTCACAGAATGGTACCAATATTTCAATAAAGCAGGTCTCAGCTTGTTGCAATTTTTATTAGCTAAGAAAAGGCAAAAGCTTCTAAAATTGGATGAAGAAATTAGTGCCCTTAAAGAGAAACTGAATCCTATTAAAAATATGAGGATTATAATAAAAGGTCAGAGGTTTTAAAAAAAAAACATTTAGAAAAGGAAGAGACAGACCAAAGAGTAAAGAAAAAAAAGAAATATATTAGGGACCTAGAGGATTATATTATAAAAAGGTATTCAAGTGGCAGAGCAAAGAAGGGTCAATAGGAGGGTCAAATTCCAATGGAGGCAGTGTAGCGGTTGAATCTGTAGCACCTCCTCTGGGTACACCTAGACTCCATCTCCCCCTAGGACAGCAGAACTCCCAAATGCCCCAGTCTAGGGGTTTCCCCAGGGGAAGGGGCAAAGGGAGGAGAGGGGGATGCCCCAAATTCACAGAATACGTATCTTACACTTATAACAAATATGATCCCTTGGGTGGTGACAGTGGATATTATGATGAAGGGAGTTATATGAATGAACATCCCACACATTGGGAGTTACAACCTTATCAAAGGGAAGTATATTCCCCAAGAATGTCCCAGGAGGTAATTTTTGGTCACAACAGGATCATTTGTCTAGACCAAATAATTCGGACAGATCTAATGCCTCAAATAGAGCTGATTATCATTATTTTTTTCCCGGGGCCAACAATCTAAATACATTTCAGACCTTCATAGACCTTCATAAATACATTCGTAAGATCAACATCAAAAGGTAGATGATCACTAATCCATTTAGATCAACTAGAATGGCATCTACAGACATCAAATACACTTTACTATCCAATGTATCTCTGTTCAAGCCACCGGGGACTCTGGCACCGTCTCTTCCAGTATTCAGAGATCTGGTCAGTAAGGGTTTGGAACAGTTGCAGATTAGCAACAGTAGAAGTGATCAGATGTTTAGGAAAGGTCTTGATAGCCTCAAAAAGCGTAATGACATAGTGATACGCCCCGCCGACAAAGGCAGAGGAGTAGTATTTTTGGACAAAGAGGCTTATCAGATTGAGATGCTGAGGTTGTTGTCCGACCAGGATACTTATATTCCTCTGAAAGAGAATCTGATTAGTAAGTATAAAAAAGAATTGGTGAGTTTGGTAGAGGAAGACCACAGTAGAAATTTAATTTCCAAAAAAGAAAAACAATTTTTAGTCTCCTTGGAGGGTTCCCGTGATCTATTTTCTGCCGAAGGTCCACAAGGACCCTCTTCAACCTCCTGGGAGGCCAATTGTTAGTGGTATTGAGTCCATCACCTCGAGGATCGGCAAATATATAGACCACTTTTTGCAGCCTTTGGTTGCCCAAACTCCGTCCTTCTTGAGAGATTGCACTAAGGTAATAAATAACTTAAAATTGGTACAGTGGAAAGTAGGTCTGCAACTAACGATTATTTTCATAATCGATTAGTTGGCCGATTATTGTTTTGATTAATTGGTTAATAACCTTACAAAAAGTGTGGTGTATAATTTTAGCCAATATGTAAAGTTTAAAAAAAAAGGGCAATTTCTTCTTAAATATCTCTATGCAGTGATAACTATAAATAACCAACTATATGGTTAGGGAGCAAAATATCTAATCGACTCTGAGAATAACAGACAGAAGAGATATACTGTATATACCATTAGAGGTTGAATCTGGTAAATATCAGACTCAGAGATCAAATTTTTTTTATTTAAAGAAAAAAAAAGTTTGTCTGTTTTGCAGATTTTCAAACAGAAGTGTAATATATTATATGCTGGGCACACAAATTTTTTTAGGAACGTTTATTCGATTTTCTAATCGTTAGTGGGGTCTAATCGACGTTCATTTTCAACCACAGTGACAGGACAATTTAGAAATAATAGAAAACTTCTTGGTCAAAGGAATTTTCAGACAGTGTATGTGGTTTTTATTCAGAAATTACATTCATTTAAAAAAAAAGAATGTTAAAAGCAAGTTAAAATTGGCCAGCATAAGGCTCGGTACACACCTATACAGTTTGCTTTTGATCTGTTTATGCAGTACTTTTTGCTGTGCGTTTTGATTTTTGCGCATGTGATTTTGCTTCTATTTGCATTTTTGCACTTTTTTATGCTTTTATTTGGCCAATTTGTTGTTGGGCAGATTAAAAAACACAAATTGCTAAAATTAGCCCTTTATAGTACAAAAAGGGCAAATAATCACTACTGTAAGGGGTTAATTTTTTATTTTTTACCTTTGAACAGTGAAAGTAATATTTACAGTAGCGATTATTTGTACTTATTGTACTATAAAGGGCTAATTTTATTTTTTTTAGCCCTCATTATGTTACTGCCTGATTAATCGATTATGAAAATAGTAATCGATTAATTTCATAATGATTAGTTGTTGATTAATCAATTAGTTCTTTCAGCCCTAGTGGAAAGAGAATTATATACTGGTCACTGCGGATGTATCGTCTCTCTATACCATCATCTGACACCAACATGGCCGTGAGGCAGTCTATTATTTACGCTTAAACTTTATGTGAACTTAAGAGGGCTCAAAGACAATTTCTGTTGAAATTCTTAGACTACGCAATGGGCCATAATTATTTTTGGTTTTAAGGCACCTATTATTTACAAAATAGAGGAGTGGCCATGGGGGCTACATTTTCTCCATCCATGGCAAACCTGTTTATGGACAAATGCAAGGAGGATGTTGTCTATCACAGACCCAGACCCAGACAACATCCTCCTACTATGGGAGGGCGATTTAGAATCGCTTAATTCCTACATGACTGAACTTAATTGCAATGATAAAGGCATAATTTAGAAGCATGAGACCAGCAAGTCTGAAATTCATTTTTTGGACTTGAATATTAAGATCGTGGATAGAGATATCATCACATCCACTTTCTTTAAGGAAACTGATCGTAAAGCATGTATTAATAGCAACAGCTTTCACCATGCTACTTGGTTGAGGTCAGTGCCCAAAAGTAAACTTTTGAGACTCAAGAGAAAATCTACCAATAGGAGTGTTTTTCTCCGAGAGGCTTCAATGTTAAAGATGAAGTTCTTGAAGAAGGGATATCAACCATTGGAGTTGGAGGATGCTATAAGAGGTGCTGATGAGAGAATCCAGGATGATCTTTTGGTCCCCAGGATTAGAGACCGAGATAACTCTTTCAGGTTTTCCCTCTTTACCACCTACTCCAACCAATATTACTCAGTGAAACAAATTATGAAAAAACATTGGGGTGTACTTAGCAATGACAGGGTGTTAGGACCTCACTTGCCCCTCCACTTCGGTTACAAACAGCACCAAATCTTCTTGAACCCCCTAAGAAACTAAATTTTTTTCAAAATATGGGAGTTTTTTTTTTCATGTAGGAAGTGCCCTATATGTAAAATTAATGCTAATATGTGTAGAGGGACTGAAGCCTTTGAGTCATGTTCTACCAGTGAGCAGTTTCCTATAAAGCAGGGGTCTCAAACTGGTGGCCCTCCAGCTGTTGCAGAACTACAATTCCCATGAGGCATTGCAAGGCTGACAGTTACAGGCATGGCAGAGGCATGATGGGACTTGTAGTTCCGCAACATCTGGAGGGCCGGTAGTTTGAGACCCCTGCTATAAAGCCTTTCATCACATGCACATGCATGTTGTATACGTATACTTAGAGACCAATTGGATATATCAGGTCAAATGTTATGCTCCTCATGGAATGAATATAGAGTGGGACATGAATTCTTTCATCAATAATAGCTGATTGATGAGGTGAGGTTATGGGGCCCCAGGTCTGTCTCCTCTATATTATATGTTCAGGATTTAGAGTATCTCTCCTTTTCTCATATATAATGTTTATATGATAGTGTTGATGTCAATTGTAAATTAAATAATACTAGTTTAGTTATATCTTTGTTAACCGCAAGATGGCGCTGTTTCCTGGTGCAGTTGCTGTAACATTTAACACGTTAGATTTATGCTGTCGGAGCCTGTATTAACACTAAGTTGTGTTTTTTTACCTATTGTGTATGGTCTTGGCTCGTGATGGTTATTTATCCCTATATTATATTATGTGCATTTTACATAATACTCTTAATGTGTTTCTGGGAACCGTAACGCATATATTCCCTTCTGTTTCCTTCATTGGATCAGGTTCGGTGCATACCTATGATCGTTTCCTGTCTTTGGAGCGCATAAGAACTTTCTGCTTCCTTTATTAGAACGCAGAGATTAACCCGCCCACTGTTAAGCCGTCCCCTATATATATCGAGTGCAGCACGCATTCGGCCATGCCCCTGACATCAGTGATGATGAAACGCGTAGGATGCAGCTGGTGATGTGTGACGCGACTTGTGTGCTGGGACGAAGTGGCCATTTTGCTGGTTGGAAACGCTAAACGTTTCCTCTCTTTGCCTGTTATTAACTAGTGAAATGTGAGTGCAACCACTTTTAAAACTTTTCAATAAAAAGATGATCAGGATGTCTGCACTATGAAGTGTTTTCTCTCTCTATTGGTTACTACATGTGGCAGAGGAGCGGTTTTATTCATTCCCATGCAGCTGTGGAGCTGACATTGAGAGGCTTGCTGTTATCTATCTGAAGGAGCTGCAGTTTTTATCCCCCACGCTGCTAAGGAGCTGTTATTAAAAAATACCTAGGCTTGTTTAATCTACCTAAGGGCAAGAGGCAGTGTGTTTGGGTGATGGTGGCAATGTCCTCACAAGTGGATTTTGTAAGATTTACTACGGTTACTATTTACTTTAAGTGAAGTTGATGTATAATTATTCAATGCACTAAAAGCTCACGTTGGATTATCATACAGTTCCTATTAGCGCTACACCATTTTTATATTATCTATTGTGCTATCCTCGCATATTGTGTCAGCTGCTTTTATATTTATTTTTTCTTGATTTAAGCTTATATGAGCCTAGCGCAATACATTTTTTTTTTTTTTTTTTATAGCTCAGTAGATTGCTTTAAGAAAGACTTGGATTCTTTCCTAAATGCACGCAATATCACTGGGTACTACCATTTATAGGTAAAGTTGATCCAGGGAAAATCCGATTGCCTCTTAGGGTCAGGAAGGAATTTTTCCCCCTGCTGTAGCAAATTGGATCATGCTTTGCTGTTTTTTTTTGCCTTCCTCTGGATCAACTGTGGGTATAGAATTGGGGATATGGGATTGTTTGATATTTTTTATTTAATTTATTTATTTTTATGGTTGGACTTGTGTCTTTTTTCAACCTGACTACCGTATTTATCGGCGTATAACACGCACCCCAAGTTTAGGAGGGAAGTTTAGGGGAAAAAAAAACGTACATTTAAGCGTCATTTGCAGCTTGCCCAGCATCATTTGCAGCCTGCCCAGCGCCATTTGCAGCCTTGCCCAGCGTCATTTGCAGCTTGCCCACGTTTAAATTTGCCGCCTAGACAGACTGCACAAGCGCCGCTGGAAAAGACTGTGCGAGCGCCGCCGGAAAAGACCGAGCCGACTGTTCGGCTCCGCTCGTAGTCCCGCCTCCCTGCTGTTTCGGAAGCGAGTGCAGGGAGGCGGGACTGCGAGCGGAACCGAGCAGTCAGATCGGTCTTTTTCGTCGGCGCTCGGTCTTTGTCGGCGGCGCTCGTTTTTTTTACGGCGCTCACTATTTTTCGGCGCCGTTTGATTTTTTTTTGGCACCTTTGTTTTGGGGATCGGCGTATAACACGCACCCACGACTTTCCCCTGATTTTAAGGGGGAAAAAGTGCGTGTTATACGCCAATAAATACGGTAACTATGTAAGAACTATGTATAACAGCCAAGTGAAAGATATAACACCAACATGTCAGAAAAAAAAAGTAAAAATAAATAATAAAAAACAGAATCACTGAATTGGAAAGAGGATCACCCCCTCCTAAAAATGACTTGTGCACTCAATCAGGTATAGCTAATCACCTTATCAACGGCACACAAAGCCATTTGACTTCCAAATGGGATAAGTTGTTGTCATTTTGATTAGCTCAGCATGAAAATAGCTTTTCTGGAGCATTTCAATCCCTGAAGCAAACAATTAACTATGGGTGGCAAGGCACTGTCAAAATATCTCTGGGATAAAGTTGTGGACAGGCACAAGTCAAGAGATGGATACAAACAAATTCCACAGACTTTTCAACCAGACTATGTAATAGGAAGGAGGTTTACCTTTCAACATGACCCAAAGCACACAATAAAAATGACCACACAGTGGTTGAAGGATAAAATGGTGAATGTCCTTGCATAACCTAGTCAGAGCCCAAACTTAAACCCCTTTGAAAGACTGCAGTCCACAAATTGTCACCATCAACTTTCACCATCAACTTTAACTGAACTTGAGCAGTTCTGCAAAGAAGAGTGGGCAAATATTGCAAAGTCTAGATGTACAAAGTTAGTAGAGACATATCCCAACAGCCTAAAGGCTGTAATTAAAGCAAAAGGTGGTTAAACAAAATACTGACACAAAGGGGTGATCCCTTTTCCAACTCAGTTATTGTGTGCTTGAATTTTTTTAAATATACCTGGATAAAACAAAAACTGTGTCAGTCTTTATTTCAGGCTGCAAAGCAATAACATTTGATTATTTTAAGGGGTGGTGATTCTTTTCTATACCCATTGTATCAAAAAATTAGACTGATAAAATGTACCATTTTAAGAAAAAAAAAAAGAGTAATTTTGAAATTGATGGAAGCAACGCATCTCAAAAAAGTTGGGACAGGGTCATGCTTACCACGGTGTAACATCCCCTCTTTTTTTAACAACACTCTGTAAATGTCTGTGAACTGAGGAAACCAATTGTTGCTGGAGATTTGGGAGAGGAATGGTGTCCTTTTCTTGTCTGATATAAGATTCTAACTGCTCAACAGTCCTGGGTCTTAGTCATATTTTTAATTTCAAGATGTGCAAAATATTTTCAATTGGTGAAAGGTCTGGAATTCAGGCAGGCGCACTTGGACTCTTCTGTTACGAAGCTATGCTGTTATCATAGATGCAGTATGAGGTTTAGCATTGTCCCGCTGAAATATGCAAGTTCTTCCCTGTAAAAGATATAGAAACATAGATGTGCGAAGGCAGAAAAAAAATACCAAGTGGTCCGTCGAGTTTGCCCCCCCCCCCTTTTTTAATACAGGTTTTTGTATTTTATGTTTATTTTTATGTAGATCTATTGTTTGAATCCAGTTACTGGTGACTGACTTACTACCACTGCTGGACATCTGTTCCAAGCATCAACTACTCTTTTGGTAAAATAATACTTTCTGAGATTAGTTTTTGACGCTCGTCCCGCTAGTTTGAGGTCATGTCCTCGTGTTCTTGATCTTGGCTTCATGTTAAAAATGCTGCCCTTTTTAACCTTATTCAACCCCTTGATGTATTTAAAGCTTTCCATAATGTCTCCCCTTTCCCTTCTTACCTCAAGTCTTTCCTGATTTCCAATTTGTTACCCGCCTCTGGGCTTGTTCTATTTTATCAATATCTCTTTGGAAGTAAGGTCTCCTGAAAGACACATTATTCAAAATGAGGTCTAACTAAAAATCTATATAGGGGAACAGGACCTCCTTCCTCGTGCTGGTGACTCCTCTCCTATTTAGTCTGAAGGATACTGCACTCATGATTGCCAAAAAGAATGTCAACTTTCAATTTGCTTGACCACAGAACAGTTTTTGACTTTGCATCAGACCATTTTAAATGAGCTTTGGGCCAGAGAAGACTGCAGCGTCTTCAAAAACATGATCAGATGTGTCGTCTTCTTTGCATGATAGAGCTTTACCTTGTATTCCTGAGCCCATGCAGTGATGTCCATCACAGAATCATGCCTGTTTGTCATGCAGTGCCATCTGAGGGCCCGAAGATCACAGGCATCATCCAATATTGCTTTTCAGCCTGGTCCCTTGCGCACAGAGATTTCTCCAGATTATCAGCATTTTTTGATGTTATATGTACTGTAGATGATTATATATTTAAAGTCTTTGCAATTTTACATCGAGTAGCAATATTCTGAAATTGCTCAGAATAGACACAGCTTTTCAGATGGTGAAATTCTGCCAATCTATACATCTGAGACAATCTGACACTCTAATGCCCCGTACACACGGTCGGAAATTCCGACCACAAAATCCGTCAGATTTTTTCCGACACTGGTGTTGCATACACACGGTCGGACAAAGTTGTCGGAAAATCCGATCATTCTGAACGTGGTGACGTTCGTTGCGTACAACGGAAATACGTAGAGGCTAGTAGCCAATAGCTTTGGTCTCGTAATTTGATCTGAGCATGCGTGGCACTTTGTCCGTCGGAATTCTCTACACACGATCGGAAAAAGTCTGATCGGACTTTGTTGTTGGAAAATTTGAGAGCAGGATCTCAAATTTTTTTCCGTCGGAGGTTCCGACGGAAAAAGTCAGATGGAGCCCACACACGGTTGGATTTTTCAACAACATGGTCCGATGGGACATTTTCCGTCGAAATTTCCGAAGAAGATCTTGTTACTGACCTCTTGCCAAATAAACAAATTACTTGCAAAATGTTCTACCAGCTCTTCCTTGCTAGCATCACTTTGCTATTTTTTTGCTGCCCAGTCCCAGCTTTTTTTTGAAACATAATGCTGCCATGGATATCAAAATTAAAATTTTTCCTAAAATGGTACAGTTTTTAAAAATGTGATGTTTTCTATTGTGAATATAATATGCGTTTGTGTAAAATATACATAAAAATAGAATGCAATGATTTACAAATCTCAATGTCCCAACTTTTTGGGAAATGGGGTTGTAATGCGAGGACCTTGGTTATAAGGAAACAAACATTAAACGAATTCTCCCTGGAGAAGAGACACTTAGGAGGGGATATGATTACAATATACAAATCTTTGAATGGTGACTAGCATTGGGAGGAAACTATTTAAAGCGGTTGAAAACCATGCTTTATTTTTACCTACAGGTAAGTCTATAACGAGGCTTACCTGTAAGATAAATGAATATCTCCTAAACATGCACTGTTTAGGAGATATTCACCCTGCATGCAGCCGCTGACATCATACCATGCCGAACCTTCAGAGCTTCTTGCTGGAACCAAGGGCACCCATGCATGCTCCAGAAGAAAAAAACAGGAGAAGATGTCAGCCCTCTCAGCGGCGAACGTGCGCCGCTGGAAGGGCTTTGTTCTAAGGTCAGTATTTCATAATATGCTAGTATGCAATGCATACTAGCACATTATGCTATTGTCTTGCAGTTTTTTTTTTGCGGTTTACTACTCCTTTAATCTAAGGTCTCTAAAGAAGACACATGGCCACACAATGAAGTTGGACGAGAAGTGGTTCAATGTTAAACTGCATAAGGGGTTCTATAACTCCCGTTCACAGTTGGAAGTGTCAGCAGGGACTGTAGATGCATTTAAAAAAACTTTTATATTCTCAGCAAACACTATGTACAGGGATAGTTTAAATGGTAGCGACACACACGTACAGGTTGAACTGGTGTCTTTATTCAACCTTTTAAACTATGTAAGAACAGAGCCAAAATGGATATACAAGCTGGACAGTATTGCACCAGCAGGATTGCATACAGATATTAAGCTGTATGCATTTGTATGAAAAAAAGTATTAAACTGTTTTGGCAATATTCTGAATTTTAAGAGGATACATAGTAAGGTTGAATAAAGACACCAGTCCAACCTGAGTGAGTGTGGGTGTGTGTCTACTACAATTTTCCCTATCCCTGTACATTGTGTGTATTATTATTTCATTTAAGGTACCCATATATCGCCGTCAATTTACGCAGTGCTCCACACATACATTGCACACTCACATCGGTCCCCACCCTCAATGAGCCCACAAACCAAGGTCCCCAACTCACATTCATATACTAGGGCCAATTTTGGACAGAAGCCAATTAACCTACCAGCATGTCTTTGGAGTGGAGATGCACTACAGAGGATTGTTTTAAATGTGTTATATAACTAAACTGATTATCCAGCGATGGTGAGGGAGTCTGAATGTGGGAACTGTACCTATACAGATCTATAAAGCAGTAGAAAGGATAAGCGAGAAAGAGCAGAAGTTAAACAGCACAGCTGTAAGCATTGAGAAAGGATAGAATTCCTTTGAAACATGTCAGAAGTAAGGCTGGGTGAACAGGCGTGATGTCACAATCATCTGCTTGAGTTTTTGCAAGCAGATTTGACAGCAGTACTGCAAAAAAGCTCAGTTCTCCATGTCACTGGCTGGGGCATAGACAGCAAGCACTGGTGCTTTTTTAACCTGGAGCTAAACACTGTTTGTATTCTGCCTAGGAAAGCTATTCATGCATGGATGAGGACAGAGGCAGAGAGCGGTCATTGAAGTGGTTGTAAACTCTCTCCTATACCCAGTGAAGTGAACAGCCTCAGATGAAACACAGAGATGAAACAAATCCTCCTACATTAATTTTACATGTACAGTATCTCACAAAAGTAAGTACACCCCTCACATTTTTTTAAATATTTTATTATATGTTTTCATGTGACAACACTGAAGAAATTACACTTTGCTACAATGTAAAGTAGTGAGTGTACAGCTTGTATAACAGTGTCATTTTGCTGTCCCCTCAAAATAACTCAACACAGCCATTAATGTCCAAATGACTGGCAACAAAAGTGAGTACACCCCTAAGTGAAAATGTCAAAATTGGGCACAAAGTGTCAATACTTTGTGTGGCCACCATTATTTTCCAGCACTGCCTTAACCCTCTTGGGCATTGAGTTCACCAGAGCTTCGCAGGTTGCCACTGGAGTCCTCTTCTACGATGACATCACAGAGCTGGTGGATGTTAGAGACCTTGCGCTCCTCCACCTTCCGTTTGAGGATGACCCACAGATGCTCAATAGGGTTTAGGTCTGGAGACATGCTTGGCCAGTCCATCACCTTTACCCTAAGCTTCTTTAGCAAGGCAGTGGTTGTCTTAGAGGTGTGTTTGGGGTCGTTATGTTGGAATACTGCCCGCGGCCCATTCTCCAAATGGAGAGGTTCATGCTCTGCTTCAGTATGTCACAGTACATTTTGGCATTCATGGCGGCACCACTTATGGAGCCCCAGACCATGACACTCCCACCACCATGCTTGACTGTAGGCAAGACACACTTGTCTTTGTACTCCTTACCTGGTTGCCGCCATACACACTTGACACCATCTGACCCAAATAAGTTTATCTTGGTCTCATCAGACCACAGGACATGGTTCCACTAATCCATGTCCTTAGTCTGCTTGTCTTCAGCAAACTGTTTGCAGGCTTTCTTGTGCATCATCTTTAGAAGAGGCTTCCTTCTGGAATGACAGCCATGCAGACCAATTTGATGCAGTGTGCAACATATGGTCTGAGCACTGACAGGCTGACCCCCCCCCCCCACCCATTTAACAATGCTGGCAGCACTCATACATCTATTTCCCAAAGACAACCTCTGGATATGAAGCTGAGCACGTGCACTCAACTTCTTTGGTCAATCATGGCCATGCCTGTTCTGAGTGGAACCTGTCCTGTTGAACCGCTGTATGGTCTTGGCCATCATGCTGCAGCACAGTTTTAGGGTCTTGGCAATCTTCTTATAGCCTAGGCCATCTTTATGTAGAGCAACAATCCTTTTTTCAGATCCTCAGAGTTCTTTGCCATGAGGTGCCATGTTGCACTTCCAGTGACCAGTATGAGAGTGATAACACCAAATTTAACACACCTGCTCCCCATTCACACCTGAGACCTTGTAACACTAACGAGTCACATGACACCGGGGAGGGAAAATGGCCAATTTGGACATTTTCACTTAGGGGTGTACTCACTTTTGTTGCCAGCGGTTTAGACATTGTTGTGTGTTGAGTTATTTTGAGGGGACAGTAAATTTACACTGTTATACAAGCTGTACAAACTACTTTACATTGTAGCAAAGTGTAATTTCTTCAGTGTTGTCACATGGAAAGATATAATAAAATATTTACAAAAATGTGAGGAGTGTACTCACTTTTGTGAGATACTGTACATCTGCAATCTTTTCCTTTCTACATTCTTTAGAAAGTGCACAAATATTGTTTCCTCTTCCAAAAGTGGGTGTGGAGTCTGGGCATACACTGTGTGTGAGTTGCACACCCCCCCCTCCCCAACATAGGCAGAGGAATGAAGAAACTTGCAGACCTGTAGTCCGAATAGACCATCTCTCTGCTCATCTATCTCTAAGCTCCCTCCCCGACACAAATAATCAGCTGCTTTTATTTCCCTGTTATGCCTTGTGACATGACAGAGATCACTGCTCCCCATCATCGGGAGCAGTGATTGCTGTCGTGTGAGTTGAAGCCCACCCCCCCCCACTGTTAGAATCACTCCCTAGGAAACACTTAACCCCTTGATCGCCCCCTAGTGGTTAACCCCTTCCCTGCCAGTGTCATTTACACAGTAATCAGTGCATTTTATAGCACTGATCGCTGTATAAATGACAATGGTCCCAAAATAGTGTCAAAAGTGTCCGATGTGTCTGCCATGTCGCAGTCATGATAAAAATCGCATTACTAATAAAAGAAATTTATAATAAAAATGCCATATCCCCTATTTTGTAGACGCTATAACTTTTGCGCAAACCAATCAATATACGCTTGATACGATTTTTTTTACCAAAAATATGTAGAAGAATACATATTGGCCTAAACTGAGGAAAACATTTTTTCTTTATATATATTTTGGGGGGATATTTATTATAGCAAAAAGTAAAAAAAATATAGCTTTTTTTTCAAAATTGTCTCTCTTTTTTTGTTTATAGCGCAAAAAATAAAAACCGCACAGGTGATCAAATACCACCAAAAGAAAGCTCCATTTGTGGGGAAAAGAGGACATCAATTTTGTTTGGGTGCAATGTCACGCGACCGTGCAATTGTCAGTTAAAGCGACGCAGTGCCGAAGTGCAAAAAGTGCTCTGGTCATGAAGGGGGTAAAATCTTCCTGGTGCTGCAGCAGTTAAAGCTGGAAATTGCCATCACAGCAAAGCAACTTGTAAAATTCAGCATGGACTGGCCAAATTTTGATTCATGTCTGGCCACTGCAGTTGAAAAGTCGTCGATATTCAACCGCCCTGTTGGATAAATGCTGCTTGGTCAGCAGCTGAAGCGCTGCTCTGCTCTCCGAATGGATGGGGGAAACAGTTCAGTTTTTTTATTATATATATTAGGGGTCTCCCAAGTCTAGAGAAGACAGACATTTTTTGTAAAAGGTGCTTAAAATGCAATTTTTTTCACAGTTTTGTCCGTATATTTACATTAATAAAAAACATGAAAGTATTTATTTAAAAGTCATATATTTCTGTAAAAAAAAAAAAGCATATTTATCATAGGTATCATCAAGTTCACTAATACATATATGGTAGCTGTGCTAAATTTGGTCTTCAATGGTCTTAAAGGGGTAAACAACATGTTCATTAAAGCTGCATTCCAGGTATGGATTTTTTTGCATAGTTAGTTCTATAATTGAACAAGAAAGATATCATGATGTCACTTCCCTAATTCTCCACCTCACTGGCATTCTGTGAATGGCACCTTGTTGGCAAGGGACCCAGAGGACAGGAGCGATCACTGTCATAGTTGTGGCTACTACAGTGTATCTCCATTTTAACAGATGGCCCATGTGCATACTAACACTGATCCAGGCTGGACCTATGTAACTATGCATTAAAATCCATACCTGAAATTCAACTTTAATGTATTCATACACAAACTCATCAGTGCATGAAGACACATTCTAAAAACATGGATTTTCATTTCAATAAGCAGACAACTGCTAGAAAATACACTGATATAACAAAGCTTTTAACAATTGTATGAATTTCTCCAAAATATTTATTGCTGTACAAGTAAATAGAAAATAATGCAGTTTATATTGACAAGCCCTTCAAGATGTTGGTGTACAGTGCAAGAATTTAACTTAGATTTGGAGATTATAAAGGCTGTGTGTGAAATAGCAGGTAAAAGATGTATAAAATACATAATGTAGCAAGACAGTTAATATTGTTTATAAGGTTACATATGTTTACATTTATTGATATGCATTTTTTTTTTTTTTTTACAGACTGAAAGGTTAAAAAGGTAATAATAAAAGTAAATAGGGAGCATAACCTTTTCCTTGCATAGCTGTAAAACATAAATCTGTGTGTTAGAGGTTAATTCACTGTAATATAGAATGACAAAATTCTTTATTGGATTTTTACTGAATTAATACAAAGGCTCAGTTATAGCGGCAAACCTCTTAGTGTTCTATGAAACAGATGATACTGTAGTGAATATCTTATTGACAAGTTCATAAAAAAAAAAAAAAAAGAGATGGACGGAGTCAGATTTACATGTGATGTTCTGAAGCTAATACATCACATAATTAAAGAATTAGCAAGCCCTGTTCTTCAAGATGTACGAGCATCCTCTAATACAGGAAAAGATGTTAACAGCACTCCAGTGTTTTGGTCCTTGTGCATAAGATTTGGTATAAAATACTACCGATTATGGTATTACCATATCTTCACTGGGGCAATGAAACAAGAACTTCAACATAGTTGAGGGGAAAAAATCCTGATTGCCCATTGATCATTCCTTCATACCAGTTGTCATCAATTTGATTGGTTAGGGTGATGATATCACCTTCACGGAAACCAAGTTCACCATCATTCTCAGGGTCAAAATCATACAAAGCTTTGCAACATGGTTGATCCAATGGAGCTGAAAATGAACCAAACATGGGTGTCAATTAAAAAATAAATAACATATTAGTTTCCTTAAAAGACATGGTTAACTGAATAAGAAGTTATGAAAATATCTGGCTGGCATGCTTATGTTTAAACTTGCAGCAGACCTTGCCCCCACTAAAAAGCGATCTGTGGTGTATCGCCTTTCAGAGGCATTTGACAGGCGACAGTCACCTCATTGCCTGTTTTAACCCTGTGAATGTTGCACCACTGCATGTATTATACATGTTTGCCAGTAGTAATGCCAGCCGAACATGACAGGGTTATCCTTTTTGCTTCGGTTAGGAAGCAAAGTATTGCAGCCTGTGATGCCTTTGCAGCTTAAGGGAGGGGAGTAAAAACACAGTTCAATAGCCTGTTTTTATTCGCCCTTAACCACTGGGCACTTAAACCCCCTTCCTAACCAGACCAATTTTCAGCTTTCAGTGCTCTCACATTTTAAATGACAATTACTCAGTCAGGCAACATGCTACCGATATGAATTTGTTGTCCTTTTTTTTCAAACAAATAGAGCTTTCTTTTGGTGGTATTTGATCACCACTGGGTTTTTTATTTTTTGCGCTATAAATGAAAAAAGACCGAAAAATTTGTAAAAAAAAAAAAAAGCATTTTTCTTTGTTTCGGTTTTAAAATTTAGCAAATTTGTAATTTTTCTTCATAAATTTTGGCCAAAATTTATACTGCCACATATCTTTGGTAATCAGTGTATATTATTTGGTCTGTGTAAAAGTTAGGCCCCTTTCACACTGGGGCGGTTTTCAGGCGGTACAGCGCTAAAAATAGCGCCTGTACACCGCCTGAAAAAACCGACCCCATTCACTCCAGTGTGAAAGGGGCTTTCACACTGGAGCGGTGCGCTAGCAGGACGGTAAAAAAAGTCCTGCTAGCAGCATCTTTGGAGCGGTATAGGAGCGGTGTATTCACCGCTCCTACCCATTGATTTCAATGGGACACCGCGGTAATACCGCCGCTACGGCGGCGCTTTGCGGGGGATTTTAACCCTTTTTCAACCGCTCGCGGGGGTAAAACCGCCCCGCGAGCGGCCGAATACCGCGGCTCCCGCCCCAGTGTGAAAGGGGCCTTAGAGTCTACAAGCTATGGTGCCAATCACTGAAAATTGATCTCGCCTGATCACACCTGATGAACTGACGGCCTATCTCATTTCTTGAGACACTAACAAGCCAGGGAAGTACAAATACCCCCCAAATGACCCCTTTTGGAAAGTAGAAAATCCAAGGTATTTAGTAAGCGGCATTGTGAGTTTTTTAAGTTGTCATTTTTTCCCACAATTCTTTACAAAATAAAGATTTTATTTTTTCCCCCACAGAATTGTCATATTAACAGGTTATTTCTCTCACACAGCACATGCTTACCTCAAATTATACCCCAAAACACATTCTACTACTCCTCCTGAGTATGGCGATACCACACGTGTGAGACTTTTACACAGCCTGGCCACATACAGAGGCCCAACATGCAGTGAGCAACGTCAGGCATTCTAGGGACATAAATTACAAATTTCATTTTTTGACTACCTCTTACACTTTTGAAGGCCCTGGAGCACCAGGACAAAGGAAACGTCCACAAAATGACCCCATTTTGGAAAGTAAACACCCCAACGTATATTCTATAAGGCATAATGAGTCTTTTGAACAGGTCATTTTTTCCCACAAGTTTTTGGAAAACATGGAAAGAAAATTAAAAACGCATTTTTGTTAGACCCCTTTCACACTGAGGCGCTTTGCAGGTGCTACAGCGCTAAAAATAGCACCTGCATAGTGCCTGTAAAGAGCCACTCCTGTCTCTCCAGTGAGAAAGCCCGACGGTCACGGACATTCCCAGGTGCACGCCCCAGGGGGTGCAATTCTGTAAAGATGTCCATGGACGCCCTTCCCAGAATAAGCCGACCACGCTGTAGCCGTCTTTAGGCTATGGCCCGGTCGGCACGTGCTTAACTGCTGCAAGTATAAGCCCTAACAGAAAATATGAACTGTGTTGCTAGTTTTCTGACTGGCTTCATCAAACAGTTATATTATACAAGATGTGGTACTCTTGTTTCAAACATTAAATCTTATCGTAATACTTGGTTTTTGCATATATACATCCTAAATTTTCATATAAAACTTACAACTGCCTTTCTATCCTATAAATAACTTTGCCATGTTGACAATCCTACATAAAGTCTCTGTACACACAGTAGAGTTCTTTAAGAACAGAAAGTATTTAACCACTTCGCATCCAGGCCAATTCTGACATTTCTCTCCTACATGTAAAATTCATAATTCGAAAATTACATAGAACCCCCAAACATTATATATGTTTTTTTAGCAAAGACCCTAGAGAATACAATGACGGTCGTTGCAAAAAAACAAATTTCATGCTTAAAAAAAAAACAAAAAAACAGTAAAGTTAGCCCAATTTTTTTTGCATAATGTGAAAGATGAAGATACGCCGAGTAAATAAATACCCAACATGTCACGCTTCAAAATTGCACGCGCTCGTGGAATGGCGCCAAACTTTGGTATTTAAAAATCCCCATAGGTGATGCTTTAAATTTTTTTACTGGTTACATGTTTTGAGTTACAGAGGAGGTCTAGGGCTAGAATTATTGCTCTCGCTCCAACGTTCGCGGCGATACCTCACATGTGTGGTTTGAACACCGTTTTCATATGTGGGCGGGGCTTATGTATGCGTTCACTTCTGCGTACGAGCTCACGGTGACAGGGGCGCTTTAAAAAAAAAAATTTATTATTGTTAATTTGACTTTTATTTTTTGAGTTTGACACTTTAAAAAAAAATAAAAAATTGATTACTTTTATTCCTATTACAAGGAATGTAAACATCCCTTGCAATAGGAATATTACATGATCGGACCTATTTACAGTGAGATATGGGGTCAATAAGACCCCACATCTCACCTCTAGGCTGGGAAGCCTAAAATAATAAAAAAAAAACGATCACCGCTTCCCAGCCGAGGTGGCGCCGTTATTTGAATGCAGAGGCCGGGCGTGACGTCATAACATCGCGCCCGGCCTCCGAACGATCATAGAGACTCCGGCGACCATCTGGTCCGCCGGAAATCTCTATGGTCATCATCCGGGGGCTGGCGGATCCTGTGTCCGACTCACCGATGGAAGCGGTGAGTCGGGAGAAGCACCGGAGGGAGCGTCCCCTCCCGCCGCCCGTAAGAACGATCAAGCGGTGGAACAACCGCTATGATCGTTCTTATGGTGCAGGGAATCGCCGGCTGAAAACGGCAATATCTGAATGATGTCTGTAGCTACAGGCATCATTCAGATATACCCCTGGAAAGTAGAGGCCGTCATATGACGGCCTACGGATGTCAAGTGGTTAAATGTGTCATTCTATCTTATATATCAAAAATAATTGAACTATTCTTTAAATTTGGGATAGGGGGCAGGCCAATTGAATCAATCTTTTCACACCCTGTTTATCAGTAACTACGAATGCTAGTGCAGCCATTGTTTTCAAACTGCATACTACAGTTTCAGGTTTGTTGGCCATATTTAGTAAAGTGCAGTGTATGGAAACAATTGCACTATGGAGTAGTGCTTGGGGATCAGCGAGAAAGTATAACCGGACAGGATATTTGAGATGGGCCAAATAAAGTATCAAAAACCCCTCTAATAAACCAGGGCATAGCAAATTACAGCCACCTTTGGATAAAAGGTTTTCACATATCTCATTCAATCACATATCCCCAAAATAAGGGGATTATACTTCATCTTGGAATAGTGGATAAAGCAATGCAAATCATACCTTTATATCCCTCGGCTAACTCCCAGGACAGGTGGTATAGGGTACATTAAAGCCTAAATGTATACCTTTCAATCTTACATCCGGTTTGGTTATACTTTTTCTCTACAAAATGTTTATAGAGAGCGTTGGAAGAGTTTCCTGTGCCACATAGCACATGTAGGAACATCATGGTAACAAATCTCTTGAGTATGCGTAAAAGTTTTTTCTTTTCCAATATTATTTGTTTTACGAACACCACAAAGAATTACAATCATTTGCTTAGAACAGAGGCTTGGATAAGGCACACTAGAGAATTACGGAAATGTTTAAGTATAAACAGCATCACACAATGGGGGTTATTTACTAAAGGAAAATCCACTTTGCACTGCAAGTGCACTTGAAAGTGCACTTGGAAGTAAAGTCGCTGTAGATCCGAGGGGGACATGCAAGGAAAATAAAAAACAACATTTTAGCTTGCACATGATTGGATGATAAAATCAGCAGATCTACCCCTCAGATTTAGAGCTACTGCACTTCCAAGTGCACTTTCAGTGCAAAGTGGATTTGCCTTTCGTAAATAACCCCCAATGCTGTGAAATGAAGTTCAATACACAATACAGGAATCTGGAGCCCCTTGTCATTTCACTAATTTCACAGATACCTATCAATATAAGAAAACGATAATCCAGAAATGAACAACTACATTATGTATAAATCAAGTATAACCAATAGGGAACTGTCTTGAGAATGCTTAAAAGTTTTGATTTCACACTGGGAGCAGAACTTAATGTTGAAACTAAATGCACAAAAAGGGTCCTTTCACACCGAATGCAGTTGGATGCAACTGCATAGACAGCCCAAAATCAAGGTAATTGTATGGGCATAGCTCACATCATTGCAGTGCAGTTAACCACTTTCCGACCGGACCATTTTGCAGCCTAAAGAACAGAGGACTTTTTACAATTTGGCACTGCACTGGTTTAACTGGTAATTGCGCAGTCATGCAATGTTGTATCCAAACAAAATTTGCGTCCCTTTCTTCCCACAAATAGAGCTTTCTTTTGATGGTATTTGATTGCCTCTGCGATTTTTTTTTTTTTTGCAATATAAATAGAAAAAGACTGACAATTTAGAAAACAAATGACTTTTTTGTTATAATAAAAATCCAATAAACTTAATTTTAGTCATACATTTAAGCCAAAATGCATTCAGCCACATATCTTTGGTAAAAAAAAATGTCACTAAGCGTATATTTATTGGTTTGCGCAAAAGTTATAGCGTCTACAAACTAGAGTACATTTTCTGGAATTTATGCAGATGCAGCTTTTAGTTTATGACTGCCTATCTCATTTCCTGAGGTGCTAAAATGGCAGGGTAGTACAACCCTCCCCCCAAATTACCCCATTTTGGAAAGTAGACACCCTAAGGAAATTGCTAAGAGGCATGTTGAGCCCATTGAATATTTTATTTTTTTGTCCCAAGTGATTGAATGACAAAAAAAACTAAGAAAAAACAAAAAGTTGTCACTAAAAGATATATTGCTCACACATGCCATGGTCATATGTGGAATTATACCCCAAAATAAATTCTGCTGCTTCTTTTGAGTACAGGGATACCACATGTGTGGGACTTTTTGGGAGCCTAGCCGCGCACGGGGCCCCGAAAACCAATCACCGCCTTCAGGATTTCCAAGGGCGTATATTTTTGATTTCACTCACCACTACCTATCACAGTTTTGAAGGCCATAAAATGCCAAGATGGCACAAAACCCCCTAAATGACCCCATTTTGGAAAGTAGACACCCAAGCTATTTGTTGAGAGGCATCTTGAGTCCATGGAGTATTTTATATTTTGCCACAAGCTGCGGGAAAATTACAAACTTTTTTATTTTTTTTCACAAAGTTGTCACTAAATGATATAACATTGCTCTCAGCAAATAGCTTGGGTGTTCTACTTTCCAAAATGGGGTCATTTGGGGGGGGATTGAACTGTCCTGGCATTTTATGCACAACATTTAGAAGCCTATGTCACACGTCACCCACTCTTCTAACCACTTTGTTTACATTTTTGTTTACATGAAAACATATTTTTTTTTTGCAAGAAAATTACGTTGAACCCCAAACACTATATATATTGTTAAAGCAAAGGCCCTACAGATTAAAATGGTGGGTGTTGCATTTTTTTTTCACACAGTATTTGCGCAGCGATTTTTCAACGCATTTTTTGTGGAAAAAATACACTTTTTTTATTTTAATGCACTAAAAAACACTACATTGCTCAAATTTTTGATGAAATAAAAAATATGATCTTAGGCCGAGTACATGGATACCAAACAGGACATGCTTTGAAATTGCGCACAAACACGCAGTGGCGACAAAATACATACATTTTTAAAAGCCTTTAAAAGCCTTTACATGATACAACATTAGATTCACGGAGGAGGTCTACTGCTAAAATTACTGCCCTCGATCTGACCTTCGCGGTGATACCTCACATGCATGGTGCAATTGCTGTTTACGTATGACGCCAGACCAACGATTGTGTTCGCCTTTGCAAACATGCTTTTTTTTTTTTTTTTTTTTTTTTTTTTTATTTATTTAGCTTTTTTATTTTATTTTAAAACTGTTCCCACCATTTTTTTCTTTTGTTATCATTTTTATTGTTATCTCACGGAATGTAAATATCCCCTATGATAGCAATAGGCAGTGACAGGTACTCTTTTTTTTGAAAAAATTGGGGTCCGTTAGACCCTAGATCTTTCCTCTGCCCTCAAAGCATCTGACCACACCAAGATCGGTGTGATAAAACGCTTTCCCAATTTCCCAATGGCGCGGTTTATATCCGGGAGGGGGGACATTCCCTCCCACTGCTTGTAAAAGTTGTCACTAAATGATATATTGCTCAAACATGCCATGGGCATATGTGGAATTACACCCCAAAATACATTTTGCTGCTTCCCGAGTACAGGGATACCACATGTGTGGGACTTCTTGGTAGCTATTTGCTGAGAGGCATGGTGAGTATTTTGCAGCTATCATTTGTTTTTAAAAATTAAGAAAGAAAAGAAAAAAAAATGTTTTTTTCTTTTTTCAATTTTAAAAACTTTGTGACAAAAAGTGAGATCTGCAAAATACTCACCATACCTCTCAGCAAATAGCTTGGGGTGTCTACTTTCCAAAATGGGGTCATTTGGGGGGATTTTGTGCCATCTTGGCATTCCATGGCCTCCGAAACTGATAGGCAGTGAGGAGTCAAATCAAAAATTTACACCCTTTGAAATCCTGAAGGCGGTGCTTGGCTTTTGGGGTACCGTACGCGGCTAGGATCCCAAAAAGTACGCGGCTAGGATCCAAAATACTCACACATGTGGTATCCGCATACCCAAGAGAAGCAACAGAATGTATTTTGGGGTGTAATTTCACATATGCCCATGGCATGTTTGAGCAATATATCATTTAGTGACAAGTTTGTGCAAAAAAAAAAAAAAAAGTTTGTAATTTTCCCACAGCTGGTAGCAAAATATAAAATACTCCATGGAATCAACATGCCTCTCATAAAATAGCTTGGGGTGTCTACTTTCCAAAATGGGGTCATTTGGGGGGGGGGTTTGAACTGTCCTGGCATTTTATGCACAACATTTAGAACAGGGGTGCCCAACCTTTTGAAGAGCGAGGGCCACTTAAGTGACTTGGTAACCAGTCGTGGGCCACAATTTGCAGAGCAGGCCGATGACAGGTCTCTGCAAAGCGGACACGGGCACAGCCCACTCTACTCTATGAAGAAAAGATTAGCTGCGCTGAATAAATGATGTGATCCAAAATGATGACTAGTAAAATGTTTTCAATGCATAAGCCACCACTGAGAAATTATCTCAATACAGGATCAAAGAATGCAAAAAATAGTGCAATGAAAACTACAGGAACCCTCCAAGTGTCCAATCAGCACCGAAATGCTACTAAGTTAATGTTCCAGAAGGTTGTATGTTTCAAAGCAGTAGTTCCTTAACACTATTCATTAGTGACATAATGCCATGACACCTGAGAAGTTGTGACAGGGTATGATAGGAAAGATCCTCCACCACCGATAATACTGTCGCTTACCAGCTTGCTAGATCTCTTATTAGGGAGATCACAAGTGCCTGTGGCTTTTTCCCCAGCCCTGGGTCCGTTCAGGGTATTCTCAGTGTAAATAATATTCGCTCATTCCCCATGTAAAGAACAAAAAGGCCTCCATGGTGTAACCCTTTAAAAACATTTAATGATTAAAAAACAGTATTGAACTTACAATTTGCCATGTATGTAAAAGCGTCTCAGATAACGTTCGAGCCGGCCGGCTCTCGATCACTGCCGTTTCATAGAGGTGAATGGATGGTCCGATTGAGTCGGACCGATTGTGTGAAAGCGGACTTTCACACTAATGCAGCGCAGTGCACCTGTGTCTTTCCTCAGGTTAGCTACACTTTGCCATAGACTTCTATTATATCCTGCAGGTGTGGTGCACTTTCTGAAAGCACACCAAACCCGCAGGTAATAAACAGAAGTCTATGCCTCAGTGCAGGTAACCCGAAGGTGCACTGCACCTGCGGATCAGTTTGAAAGCAGCCCAGTAACCACTGCACAGATATGCCCATATATACACTGCAATTTTAGTAATAAACTGACCTTTAATAACAGTCTTCCATTCAGGTATCGCCTGCTGTTGCTGTTCCCGGCAGAGTGCATTTGGTATCACTCCGCCTGTGGCAAGAGACGGCGCTATACAGGAAGCATCAGCTTATACAGCTCTGCTCCACAGCTGCTTGCTTTGCCGGCTTCATTAACAACACAGATGCTCTGGGATGGTGGGTCTGCAACCTATGATCTGGGCTTGCCAACCTGCCATCCCACAGAAGGAAGTCACGGGCCACATCAGAGGGCTCCGCGGGCCACATATGGCCCCCGGGTCACTGGTTGGGCACCGCTGATTTAGAAGCTTATGTCACACATCACCCACTCTTCTAACCACTTGAAGACAAAGCCCTTTCTGACACTTTTTGTTTACATGAAAAAAAAATATATATTTTTTTTTGCAAGAAAATTACTTTGAACCCCCAAACATTATATATATTTTATAAAGCAAATGCCCTACAGATTAAAATGGTGGGTGTTTCATTTTTTTTTTTTTTCACTTTAAATTTTAATGCACTAAAACACACTATATTGCCCAAATGTTTGATGAAATAAAAAAGATGATCTTAGGCCGAGTACATGGATACCAAACACGACATGCTATAAAATTGCGCAGAAACGTGCAGTGGCGACAAACTACATACATTTTTAAAAGCATTTAAACGCCTTTATAGATTACCACGTTAGATGTATGGAGGAGGTCTACTGCTAAAATTACTGCCCTCGATCTGACCTTCATGGTGATACCTCACATGCATTGTGCAATTGTTGTTTACATATGACGCCAGGCCAAAGCTTGCGTTCGCCTTTGCATGAGAGCAGGGGGGGACAGGAGTGCTTTTTTTTTTATTATTATTTATTTTGCTTTTTTATTTTATTTTTAAACTGTTCCTTTCCTTTATATATTTTTTTTTATCATTTTTATTGTTATCTAAGGGAATGTAAATATCCCCTATGATAGCAATAGGTAGTGACAGGTACTCTTCTTTGAAAAAAATTGGGGTCTATTAGACCCTAGAGCTCTCCTCTGCCCACAAAGCATCTGACCACACCAAAATTGGTCTGATAAAATGCTTTCCCAATTTCCCAATGGCGCTGTATATATACGGCAAAATCTAAGACATGAAATGCTTGTAGCTTCCGGTTTCTTAGGCCATAGGGCTGATTGGAGCCATTTTGGTCTCTGATCAGCTCTATGGTCAGCTGGTGGAACCACAGGCTGCATTCTCAGGTTCCCTGTTGGGACAGAAGAGCCGAGAAAACCATGGAAGACGGTGGGGGGGCATTCCCTCCCACTGCTTGTAAAAGCAGTCTAGAGGCTAATTATCCACTAGGATTGCTTTTACATGAAAGCCGACCGCTGGCTGAAAAGAATGATACCAAGATGATACCTAAACCCACCGGCATCATTCTGGTATAACCACTCAAAGTCCAGCAACATACCAGTCCTTGTTTTGCATATATTGTAATCTTTTTTTTCATGCAGCCTGTGGGCTGAACGAAAAAGAGAGATTGATCGGTGGGTATGCCCACCATTAGAATACCTCCCTTCATCCACCCACTTCTAATGATGGGCATACATGCACCATTTTGTTTTTAACTGTGGTGGTGAAATCTTTATGTATCGTGGGAGCAAACGCTGTTGTTGTCAAGATAAATAAATCCGCGCTGCAGCTGAATGGGGTACCTGCTAAGCAAATGATGGTTAACCACTTCCCGACTGCCGCATGTAAATATACGTTGGCAAAATGGCACGGCTAGGCAAAAGCACGTATATATACGTCCTCTTTAATTGCCTAGCCGTGGGGTTGCGCCGGCGGCGCACTCGTGACCCAGTCGGGAGCTCCGTGACCACGGCCACAGGAACAGCGGACCCGATCGCCACTGGTGTCCCGCGATCGAGTCACAGAGCTGAAGAACGGGGAGAGGTCTGTGTAAACAAACCTCTCCCCGGGCTTCCTACACTGCCTGTCATTGATCGGCTGTTCTCTGTCATCGGGAAAGCCGATCAATGACGTCAGACGTCAGCCCGGCCCCCTAATGTAAAAAAAAAAAAAAAAAAAAAAAAAAAAACGTCACACACCATAACCCCTCCCCGCCCCCTAGTGGTTAACTCTTTCACTGCCAGTGTCATTTATACAGGAATCAATGCATTTAAAATAGCATTGATTGCTGTATAAATGACAATGGTCTCAAAAATGTGTCAAAAATGTCTGATGTGTCCGCCATAATGTCGCAGTCACAATAAAAATCGCTGATCGCCGCCATTACTAGTAAAAAAAAAAAAAATATTAATAAAAATGCTATAAAACTATCCCCTATTTTGTAAACGCTATAACTTTTGCGCAAACCAATCAATAATCGCTAATTGCGCTTTTTTTTACCAAAAATATGTAGAAGAATACGTATCGGCCTAAACTGAAAAAAAAAAAAATGTTTTTTTTTTATATATTTTTTGGGGGTATTTATTATAGCAAAAAGTTAAAAATATTGCATTTTTTTCAAAATTGTCGCTCTATTTTTGTTTATAGCGCAAAAAATAAAAACCGCAAATCGGTCGATCAAATACCACCAAAAGAAAGCTCTATTTGTTGGAAAAAAAGGACGCCGATTTTGTTTGGGAGCCACGTCGCACGACAGCGCAATTGTCAGTTAAAGCGTTGGCTGCCTTTGGCTGCCAATTGGTCCGGGGCTGAAGTGGTTAACAATAAAACAAAGTAACATTACAGTATAACAGTAAGACTTACCATACCTGCAAAGCAAATACAAAAAAAACATAATAAAAAATAAAACATTTTTCAACGCAACCTGTGCCTAAAATATATATATGCCGAAGCATGGGGGCATCCTCCCGCAATAGGTAGGAGCAAAATCGCTCCTCCGCCCCAGCTGCCCCATGCTTCGGCATATATGCTCTTTTTTTATTTAACTGTGGTGGTGAAATCACCTCCGACAGGGCTGAAGTCACGGCTTTATGTATCGTGGGAGCAAACGCTGTTGCTGTCAAGATAAATAAATCTGCGCTGCAACTGAATGGCGTACCTGAAAACAAAAAAAATGGTTAACAATAAAACACAATAAAACATTGCAAAATAGAATACAGTAAAAAAGAGCAGAACAATAGAGCGAAAGAGAACAATAAAACTACAACAATTTTATTTTTTTTTTACACTTTTTTTTGTAACTAACGGTTCTAATGTAACTGTTGTAACAGTTCCAGCTGTTTGGGTCTCTCAAAATGCGATGGCATCTTAGTAGACCCTGTGAAAGTGTGCCTAGTCTGTGCAATGCTGTACCCTACGCTAAAACTCAACTAGTGTATAGTAGCGTTCAAAACATTCACCAATGCAAAGACCAGGATTGTCAGGACAGCGGGGACAATAATAACGGGTGTCACGCCTATATCTGCGTTTTCTGCAGACACAACATTTTCTTTGGGGGGCTCGTTGGGTAGGGGTACTCCGGAGGGCATAAGGAAAATGCCTCTCATGCAGCCGGCTTACTGCATTTGGTTGCTGAAGGTGAGGTGGAGCTCCTTCTGGATACAGAAGGGCTCTGACGATCTCTTCCTGGAATTTAAGGAAGCTCTGTATAGCACATGAGCGTTCAGCAAAGCCAATTGAAATAAATAGACAGACACTTTTTTGTACCAGCGTCTGGCCTTACGGGCAACTAGGTACGGCGCCAACAACTGGTCATTGAGGTCCACCCCTCTCATATTTTGGTTATATTCGTGGACAAGGAGGGGTTTCTCCACAACACCAGTCGCCGTAGTAATTTGGACCGTCGTGTCTGCATGAAGGGAGGAAAGGACGAAAACATTCTCATTATCCCTCCAGTTCATAGCGAGCAAGTTATTACACTGCAAGCAGGCTCTCTCCCCCAGCCTAAGACAGGAATCTACAAGCCGCTGGGTAAAGCCCCGGCGATTAGATCGCACAGTGCCACATGCTCCAATCTGCTGATAAAACAATTGACTAAACAGTGGCACGCTCGTGTAATAATTGTCCACATACAAGTGGTACCCCTTTCCGAATAAGGGTGACACCAAGCCCCACACAATCTTGCCAGCGCTTCCTATGTAGTCAGGGCAGTTTGTCGGCTCTACGTGACTATCTTTGCCTTCGTAAACCATAAAAAGTACATGTACAGCCTGTGGCCCTGTCACAGAGCTTATACATCTTGACCCTGTATCTGGCACGCTTGCTGGAAAGGTACTGTTTGAATGACAATCGGCCAGAAAACGTAATCAATGCAGACAATTTGATGGGGAGTAAATAAGTCTGCAAAACGTTGGTTGAAGTGGTTTACGAGGGGCCGAATTTTGTAGAGCCGATCGCATGCAGGGTCTCCACGAGGACAACAGAGTTCATTGTTGTTGAAATGCATGAACCGCAAAATCTGCTCGTATCGTGCCCTGGCCATGGAAGCAGAGAACACGGGCATATAGTACATTGGCTCAGTGGACCAATATGAACGCAACATACCCATTTTAACTATGCCCATGTCAAGGGAAAGGCCCAGAAAGATCTTAAATTCGGAGACCGTAATTGGTCTCTAATCTCTGGCAAGAAAGGACTGAGGATTAGCGGCGATGAATTGACCAGCGTACAAATTGCTTTGGTCCACAATAGATCTATAGAGATCTTCCGTGAAAAACAGCGAATAAAAATCAAGTGACGTAAAATCAACTGTTTCCACCTGAATGCCGGGTTGGCCAGTGAATGGGGGGAAGTACGGGTGCTGCAGAAGTGGTGGGTTTCCAATTAGGATTGGTGAATGCAGCAGGAACGGCACTATGGGCACGACGGGCCTGTGTTCCTCTTCTTCTTGGTGGCAGTAGGACACTACTTGTGCTTGCCACCTCGCCAGCTTGAACTGCACTTATGGGACTCACCACATCACCAAGTGTTACTGCAGTGCTGGTTTGACTATGACCAGGGTGTACTAGGCCGCTGGTGCTTGCCAGTTCACCAGAAGGAATATCGGCGATAGTACTTCTCTGCTCCATACGAGAGTCCTGCGGTTCTTGCACATCAACAGAAGAAGTTCGGGGTCTGGTACGCCTGACCTTGGCAGGGACCACAACTCCGTTGTCAGAGCTATCTGTCATGGAGCCGCTGTCGTCTACAGGATCGTATTCTAAGCCTGAATCTGACAGATGAGTGACTTCCTCTTCACTATCTGTCATGCGCAGAAACGTGTAGGCCTCTTCACTACTGTACCTTCAATTTGCCATTTTGGCCTCTAAATTTAGTGGAACAGTAGTGAGACTCACAGGTAAAAAAAAAAAGCTCCTAGGCTATTAGCGACTTTATCAAAACGCTACCAAAAAAAAAATGTTAGCGATCGCAGGGATCAGGCCTGACTCTGAACGCTGCAGTTATGTGTGTTTAGTGTTTTGTAAGTGACAGTGATCGATCGATCGATACTGCACTTGGGTGGGCTGGGCGGAGGGGCTAAACGCAGGTGCTAGCAGGTATCTGGGCTGATCCCACCAACACTGCGTTTTTCGGAACCCTAAACTGCTGGGGACGCTAGTATAGATCTGATCAGATATCGAGCCGTTCAGATACTATACCACTAAGGGAGGTGTATGCTGCGGGCATGGGTGGGTGTTAGCGGTACTGGCACTAACCTGACGCTGCCTGGGGCGACGCAGACCCTAAAACCTTACTTATATCACCCGCCGGGCGATCAGGGGGTTAAACCTTTATTAGGTAATAAACGGCGGGTGCCCTGAAACTATAAAAAATAAACTAACTAACCAGTGTCACCCATAACTAGTTATACTGTGATCACTGGTGAAAGGGTTAACTAGGGGGCAATCAGGGGGTTAAAACCTTTATTAGATAGTATATGGGGGGGTCCCTGAAGCTATAAAATGCTGACGACAAACCTAAATACCTACCTCCCTAACTAGCGTCACCTGTGACACTAATACAGCGATCAGAAAAAAACGATCGCTTAGTGACACTGGTGACGGGGGGTGATCACGGGGTTAAACCTTTATTAGGGGGGGGGGGGGTTCCTAGACCTAAAGGGGGCTAAATCTAACTGCCCTAAAAGTTATTACAGTCATAATGCACCAATGCAGTACAACAGTAGAAAAAAAACTGCTTTGGTGTCACTGTGACAGGGGGTGCAGGGGGTGATCGGGGGTGACTGGGGGGGGGGGGGGTGAAAAGTACAGGTATGCCCATATGCCTGCCCGTGCCATTCTGCCGACGTACATCGTCATGCGCCGGTCGACAAGTGGTTAACAAAAAAAGTACAGCACAGCAAATGCAGGGAACGCACTACAAATGCGTGTACAGGGACTCTCACTACAATATATATATATATATATATATATATATATATATATATGTATGTATGTATGTATGTTAGAAGGCTGGCCGCAGGCTTGTATTTGTAGGCGTCTGAGGCCTATATATCCCTCCTCCTCTATCAGATCATTCAGTGGATCATTTCCGGGTTGCGACACGTAATTTCCGGGTTCAGAGCATTTCGTCACTTCTTCGGTTCTCCCTCCCAATGTTCGCGGCTCCAGTAGGTGCGGGCAGGTGGCATTCATCGGAGGGCCCGCATTGAATGCCACTCGTCCCGCTCAGGTGACGGCCTGAGCTTGGGAGGGGTGGGGGTGGGTTGGCCCGATTGCAGGGGGGGATGTCGGCTCGGGGGGGGGTCCTTCATGGACGTTTACTTTGTGCTTTATTGCATTCCATTCTGTGTCCTCGGGGCTGCTACACATGAGTATGCTGTTGGTGAACTGCTGTTCTCTGCTGTTTCTGTAGATCCCTTGTCATTGTACAGTCTATAGAATGGCACAGGTGAATGATGTCAGGGCACACCAGAGTAATGCTATTCTGTGCATTAGAATCTACAGCCTCAATGGAGGTGGGGGAGAGAACTACGTATCGGGAATGGAGAATTAATCCCTCCTGGCTGGAATTAATGGGTGACCCACAAGAGGTTATACATGCTCTGAGAGAAAGTTTCGAAATGAATGCTCGATCGGCTACCCAGGGGGTAATCTGGGATACAGTCAAGGCCATACTCCGGGGTTTGCTGATTCAGCAAATCTCAAGAATAAAAAAACAGACAAGGGAGGTGGAGGAGAACGCTGCTAGAAAAGTATCCCTTGCAGAAGCGAAATACATAAAAAACTCGCTAGCGGTAAATTTCAATGAATGGGTCGCGGCACAAAAGGAATATCGTTTTTTTCTGCTGAGTAAAGCGGAACAAAAATACATCTTCCAGAAGCAAGCTGCTTTCGGGGAGGGGGAAGGAATAAGTAGAATGCTTGCCCACCTAGTCAGGTCCAACTCTCCTTCATCGATTGTTCCGATGATAGACACTGGCGCTGGTAAAACATCCTCACACACGCCAGTGATAGTGGATACCTTCAGAGCTTATTATGAGAACTTATATTACTCCAGTCAGGAGGATAAAAGCGAAGAGTGGGACAAATTTTTTGACCAAGTGGCGGTCCCCCGTCTCTCCGAGGAGGACAGGGCTGCCCTCGACAGCCCTGTCACCCTGGAGGAGATACGGCGGACCGTCCGGGAAATGGCAGGTCAGAAGTCCCCGGGACCAGATGGCCTTCCCATAGAAATATATCGTCGCTACGGGGAGGTGCTTCTCCCCGAGCTTCTGAAGGTATTTAATTCATCGATGGAGGAGGGCGTACTCCCCCTGTCGATGATGGAGTCAACAATAATTGTGATCCCTAAGGAGAATAAGAACCCACTTTCTCCCGCTACAGGCCTATTTCACTCCTGAATTCGGACATGAAAGTCTTAGCAAAGGTCATGGCAGCCAGACTTAATAAAGTTATCTGTAAACTGGTGCACCCGGACCAATCGGGGTTTATCCCAGGGAGGTCCGTCAGTTTAAATATTAGACGGCTCTTCCTGAACCTCCAAATTCCAACGGAGGATCATGGAAATAGGGCCATTCTTTCTTTGGACGCTGCCAAGGCCTTTGATACTTTGGAGTGGAATTACCTGTGGAGAACATTGATACAATTCCAGCTCGGGCCAAACTTTGTTAATTGGGTGAGATTATTATATAATGCGCCTGGGGCAAGAGTAAAAGTAAACAATGAATACTCCACCAGGTTTCGACTGTGGAGGGGGACAAG
Organism: Lithobates sylvaticus; assembly: GCA_028564925.1. Taxonomy (NCBI): domain Eukaryota; kingdom Metazoa; phylum Chordata; class Amphibia; order Anura; family Ranidae; genus Lithobates; species Lithobates sylvaticus. The sequence continues at coordinate 433,512,181 of CM053026.1, forward strand.
GCAGGGGTGCCCGTTGTCCCCCCTCCTTTTCGCCCTCGCAATTGAACCCTTGGCTATCTCCCTCAGACTGTCCCCAGAAATTAAAGGTTTTAAAAGGGGTGATATAGAAGAAAAAGTGATTCTATACGCAGATGATTTAATAATCCTGCTCAATGATACACAGGGATCACTACGGGAGACCATGTGCAGAATTGAAAACTTTGGACTCCTGTCGGGTCTTAGGATTAATTGGGATAAATCCAACCTATTTCCAATTGACCCATTAGATATCCCCCTCCCTCAAGAGGCAGTTCAGCTACAAGTGGTTCACCAGATAAAGTACTTAGGTATAAACATCTCGAGAGACCCCAAACAATTTATTCTGGATAATGTTGTCCCACTTTTGAGTAAATTTAAAGGTAAAATCCAAACCTGGAAAAAACTTCCCCTGTCAGTAGCAGGCCGCTGTAACCTAATTAAAATGGTACTTATGCCACAGCTACTATACTTACTCCATAATTCCCCAATATGGATCTATAAAAAATGGTTTAAGAAGATAGATACCTTATTTAGAGATTTAATATGGAAGGGGGGTACATCACGTATTCGCCTCAGCATGTTGCAACTTCCAAATAATGCTGGTGGAGTAGCTCTTCCGCACCCCCTGAGTTATTTCTTGGCCGCTCAGCTCCAACATATTGGGGGATGTGAGGCCACGAGAGAAGGACGAGAGTGGAAGACCCTCCTCTATAAATCAACCCACAACTCCCTGATGGAAGTTCTAGAGGCAGGGTCTTTTCTAAAGGGGTTTCCAACTCAGGACTTGCTAGCAAGAGTATGGGGACTGGCCAAAAAAATAATGGGGTATAGAGGTTTTTCAGATTACTCGCCTTTGTGGGAAAATAATAACCTGTGCGAACTAAAAAAAATGGGGACCATTAGAGAATGGGCGAGGCTGGGTTTGAACTTTATCACTCAGATCTACCAGGAGGGTCGGCTAAGAAACTTTCAGGACATAAGAGATCAATACAGGCTCCCCAAGAGGTCCTTTTTCAGATACTTGCAGGTAAGGCATGCCCTCACCGAACAGTTTCAACACTTTGAATGGACCAAAATCCCGGTATTACAGAGTATAGCTGAGTCTGACACTCGAAAAGGGATGATAGCTAAACTATATCTACTTATACATAAGGGGAACTGGGAAGTTGCCCAAACAGGACTCCACAAATCCTCGTGGGAAAGAGACGTGGGTACTATGTCTATCTCCCAGTGGGAAAGGATCCTCGCTCTTGCTCCACAGGTCTCCATCTCTCACCCCCAGAAGATGTCACATCTCTTTTTACTACATAGGGCTTACTATACTCCAGCTAAGCTGTTAAGGTTTGGCTGTAGACAAGACGACACATGTCCTAGATGTAGGAGGCCGGGTGGAGATCTTATCCACATGTTTTGGAGATGTCCAAAACTATATCGATACTGGAAAGAGGTGGTAGATAGGATTGCTCGGGTATTTAACACCAAGCTTGATCTGGACCCCACCCTGTGTGTACTGGGGGGGCTCGAGCGAGAGGATAGGTCAAACGAGGTTCAACTGGCTATCATTAGATGCCTTTTTCAGGCTAGAAAATTGATCGCCCAAAAGTGGCAGTGTTCAACTCCACCATCCATCTACGAATGGGAACAGAATATGGAGAGAGTGATTCTCATGGAGAAAACAACATACATTAAACAGGGAAATCTTACTAAATTTCAGTTGATATGGAAACTATGGTTTGAGAAAAATTCTATGTAGCAAAACCAATTAGACTAAAACATGACAAGGTGTATGACGCTGAGCACTATAGGGGGAAAGAATGACAGGTGGCTGATGGAGGGGGAAGGTGGGTGTGAGAAAGTTGGTGATGAATGAGGAGTGAGAGGGGAACATGTTTTGTAAAATACCTTTTGCAGCCTTTTTTCACAGTTCTAGGTAGGGATGACGTATGTAAATGTATATGGATTTTAATGATGGTGTACTAGAATGTTTACTTTGTAATATGAGAAAAAGACAATAAAGATATAAAGTTTAAAAAAAGAATCTACAGCGTACGCCAGTAGTTGCTTCCCCAGGTAATCCTGGCCTATGACTAACTACATTTCAATGCACCATGTGCATATATGTGTGCAGCCCGCTTGTAGGTGAGTGGGTGTTTTGTCAGTTACTGGGATGTATACTCTACGAAATCCAACCTGTAATTAACAAATAACAAACCGCTGGAGGTTCAGCTGCCATGGAGGGCCGCCTGCCCACGGTTACATGCTCTATCCGGCATTTCAGAAGGGGTGCCTGCCTGCTTTCCCCGGTGCTCACGCCTGGGGGGAGGGGGCGTCAGTCCTCCCTCTTCTCCCTAGTCATGCCAGCATGGGGGGGGGGTGAATCGTCCGTCCATCCACTTCTCCCAGGGTTCGGCAGCGGGGGGGGGTCTGTCCTGTCGTTCAAGGTTTATATATTGTATTAAGGTCACCCTTGTCAGTAGTGATTGAAAGCTGGATCCCGGGTGTGTGTTTTCTCCTGTGGGAAACTCCCTCTTCTAGTCGATCATTCAGCTTCACCGTATTAACATTAAAAGTGGAATCATAGAGCTTGTATTCTGTTGTCATTCAGTTAAATAAAATTTTCACCCAAAAAATATATGAAGAGGTCTATTAGTCGCGATGTCATGTTTGGATTGTATTGTATCTCCTGGCTCCATATACTTTGCACACAGTCTAGATGGGATCATATGTTCCCATCATACATCATCCCTTGCAGGGAATCTCAGATTCTGCTTTTGATATGATAAATCTCACAGGTATTACAAGAGATCCTATATGTCAAAGATCCCTCCTGATATATGGGATCTTTTCAGCCCCCCACGCACATCTGTCCAGGGAGGGGGAGGAGGACATTCACACTTCCTCTTCTAGACGATCATTCAGGATCTTTAATATTTCATGTGATCGGTATAACAGAAATCATTGTACTCATCGGGCATGTTAGAATGATCAGCAACGAGAACATTGTGTTATGTGGAAAATGGACTTGTCACTGTCATAGTATAGTTTTCCATATGTTCACTTCTGTAATGGAAATTTGTAAGTTCTGTATATAATTGTATTCCATTTTGTATATATTGCACACTGCCCTCACTGTGCACACGGCACTAATAATGTTTTCAGTACATGTTTACATTCTTTCGAGTCCTGATTAGAATAAGCCTGCCTATGATACACCCCTTGTTACCATAAATGAACAATTGTAATATTAATGTGATACCTACGTAATCATGTGTATAAAACCCCTGAATTGCGTCATAATAAAGGAGAACGGTTATTTGGAAAGATGCTGAGCGTATCTTTTGTGTCTGTTCCCTACTGCAGTAGTTATTAATTTGGAACCACTAATCAATATGAGGATAGGAGTTGCCTATCTATAAATTTCCAGGACAGGTGGCGAGCTTTTCCCAGGAGGGGTTAAAAGGTGACCCTGAGTATCCGAAACGAGGAGCTTGAGACGATCCGGGAATTTCTGATAATCAGCCGGCTGAGGTAAGCCTTTTGCTTACATTTGAGTTATCAGACTTCCTTGATCGGTAAGGCATTTTCGGGACAAAGGGTACCTATCTTACTCCCCTTAATCGAACTGTATTGATTGGTGGTTATATGTTATGTTATCACTGTCTACTGTCCATCGGAGTGTTATAGATAAGAAAGAGAAGAATAGTGCTGTTCACAGGTATATGTAGTACATCTGCTAGAAAAAGTAGTTTAGAGGCAAGAGGGTATAGGCACACGTAGAGAAGACTGGCCAGTCATTATGGGCATTAAATTAAGTAAGGGAATGAAGGGTAAGAGACCCTCAAAAATGCCCAGCGCAAGAGGAGCGCTATATATGAACCGAAGGTGCGGTTCCGCCTATACTGTGCCCCTAGATTAATGGTTAAAGTGGACATGGATCCACAATGGGTAACTGGGTTACCACCGAAGTCCACAGGGACTAAGAATCATGCAGAGTACACAGCTAGAGAAACAGCTATGTGAGCAGGATGGATCAAGGGTGACAATTAACACTAGACAGAAAGGGACATTTTCATGTTAAGTTGTGGGATTAATTTGGGGTTAGGCACTACAACTAGTAAAGTCAAGAAATAGAGAAATTAGAGTTAAAACAAAATATTTTATATGTTGTCAGAAAGGAAAGATGGGATGAGCACTATGGCTGCCCGTCTGATCATAGAAGGTACAGTATGTGAAGTATGGTATTACAATACATTGGATGCAAAGGATATCAGAACAAAATAAGGAAAGCAGAAATTTATCAAGGAAGTATTTAAAAGAGTTAAAAGAATGTGAGAGAATGATATGCATGTGTTGTGTACAAATGGGAAAAATGTAGGCGATTTTAGAGAGATATTTGTGTATGTGTGTGAATGCTGGAACCTTTAGTTCTATCGCTTGTGTGTGTCATGTACGCAGATGTGACCCCCTCCTTTGTGCTCTCCTGAAAGAATGTAGCTGGGATGAGAGGTCGGTGATAAGCTGGAAGGACACCATGCCAATTTCAGTTTTTAGACAAAACATTTATAACTTTATGTGCCGGGTTAACGAATCTAATGAGAAACAATGTGATCACAATTATTTTTGAATCTGTTTTCCAAACATGGTAAAATGAAGGTTACATTTAACCGTGTATTACACAAATTGAATATCCTTTGATAGTGGAAATAGTGCATTTAATAGGGAATTAAGTAAAATTAAGTAATATGTCCCCCTTTAAGGAACGTTATCTGTGGATATATATATTAGGGTGTGATATTGAAATTATCATTTGAGTATTAATTTCTAATTGGAGTTTAACAATTTTATTAATAATATTGATATATTGAAATTGGTTTAGACAACCTTTGATTGGAAATGAAATCCAGGTTAATGGGGAATTTATAAAAATGGTATTAGTTTAGTTCAAGATAACAATTTTGTAATTTTATTTATTGAGTGGAAAGAAAAAAGATTAAGATGAGGTTGTTAATTGGAATACAGCTGCCATAATGTTTAACAAAGCCAAGATGGATGGGATACATAAGAAGTTTTTCTACAAAAATTAAACCTTAAAGTCTGATAATAAATTGATGTGCGGTCCATGATGTGAGAGTAATAATAAATAATATTTAAATATGACAGACCCATCACATCAAGTCCACACACCCTGTTAGGATAGATCCCACCTGCAGCCAGTTGTTTTATAGTTTTTGATGTGGCTGAGCGCTTTCTGTTTGTTTTTATTTATTTTTATTTTTGAATCCAAAGCAGAATGTGTGGATTGTGCCCGTTTTCCTTGTAAGTGCAGTGGGTATAAGCAGAAGAATATTTTGGATTTATGGACATCTCTGCATGACCGCAGGGTATTGTTATCATTTATTATAATATTGCCAGGAAAAAGTTGTCTTTTTGAAACATGAAACTGGAGTTCTTACACAAACAGCGTGATAGAAAACAAGCCATTATTGTAATATAGTTATGCAAGCTGGACCCAGTAATGAAGGGTTCACCCCGATATATCAGAGCTGTACCTTTATGCAAAGGTGCTATTAGACAAAGTTAGACATTATTTTGGTCAAATATTACATTTTTAATGGTCCGACATTTTGCGCAGCAAATATACAGCTAACTAAATGTTTGTCTAATGAAAGGTTTAAAATAGGAGTTTGTTTTGTTTGTTTATGTACAAAGCTAACAATGAAAAATGTGTACATTTTAATCCAGCCACCTTATTGCCCCTATTGGGAGGAGGCTGTAGACGGGGGAGACCACATGTGTTAAATTGATGACGTAGGAATCAGCTGCTGTGAGCCCAGTGCAGGACACACTCCCTGAAGACCCAGATATTTATATTTTTTGTAGAGTTATTCCCGGTTTTATACTGAGTATGCAGTTTATCACCCAGAAGGATACTCTGTATATAGAGTCATTGGATCCTTTTTCCCCAGCTCAAGAAGCAGAGCTCCATGTTTTAGCAAAGCCTGTGAGCTATAAAAAGAGTGTATATTTATATAGATAGTAGAGAATAGAGAGCTTTTGGTTCCATTTGAAGGGCCAGAAGTTTGTTTTTACTTCGGCAGGTAAACCAATCAAGCATACTAAGTTAATTTGATCGGCTGTTTTCAGCCTTCCCGGTTCTTGCTGAGGTAGCCATACTAACATTAAAACTCACACATGGAAGCAGACCGACTAAGGATGCTGCATTTACAGCCCCGGACACTTGCTGGGTCTGTGCAACTCACAGATTCCACCCTAGTTCTGGCCCAGTATAGCTGGGATTAATAATTCAACTTTAAGGACCCCAGAACGAGAAGAACAAGTGGTCCACAGGGGGCAACTTCTTATGAAACAGGACATTGGAAAAGGTGATCATTTATGTCTGCCAGCCACTCTTTTCCCTCCAGCTTGACACATGGACCGTGTCACCAGTCACAAGCAGTTATGGCTGCCTTAGTAAATGAGCGTGGGATAGAGCCAGGGTTCACCACAGTTGTTTTTATAACATACCACTTCTTGTTTTACCTGTTACCAAAGGTGTTACCAAAAGCTGAACATCCCTTCCAGAGATTACAAAAAGATATATCCAGTTTCCCAAGTCAGGATCTTATGAGTATGCATTTTGTCTGTATGGACATGTTTTTTGGATGTCCAGTGGCCAATGCTACTGCAAAGGCCACAGTAAAAAGTTATCAGAAGTAGTTTGTAAGTACAGAGAGTAACAGAGGAAATAATTTTTTATAGAAGAGTCCTTACTAAAAGTTTTGAGGTTTTATTTTTACACTCCCTACTGTCTACAATTTAGCGGACAAAGTAGAGTAAGAAAACTTTTGCCTGAGTGTTTTCTTATAATTTATCAAGCCCCTAAGGGGATGTTGGACTCTTTCCTTATGGGATTTGGTTTGGGAGTGTGTTACTCACTTGCTTATAGTTTGTCTCAACAGCTGAAGTCCTCCATTCGGATCTCACAGTGAATGTTGCTGATCTTTTAAGGTTTTTGACAAACTCATTTATGTGTTTTCTCCCCAATTCCAGATCCTAAAAGTTTGGAAGGATCTAAAACTAAAGCCAGGTGACTTGTGGATTGTTAAGAGACATTTATATATAAGGAAATGTTTGGAGACTCAATACAGCATCTATTTCATGTACAGTTTTGCAAAACTTGAAGGAAAAGTCACCTGGATCCACACCAGACACTGCAAAAATTGATTAAAGAAATCTCTGTGTTTGATTTGTTTCCCTCTTGCAATCACAGTCTACGGTACTTTATTGATTCAATTACTTTAATTGTAAGGGATATATATTTAAAAAGTTGTTTAGCCATGTTGAAGTCATATTTGTCTTTTGTACCTCTTCCATTTTTTGTAGAATTGTCTTTGTTTACATATGCTGATAAGTCAGCATACCAACAATTAAGCTAGAAGGCCATTCTGGCCACAGGAGTGTACAGCCAGTACTCTGTAAATATGTCTTATCAATCATTTGTTTTTCACAATGAAAAGTCATTTTGTAATGAAAAAAGCTGCTCAGCTATTATTTTCTCCACAATGGAGTTTTTGCCTCTTTGGCCAGGACTACCTCCACCTAAGCGTGTGGAGGTTCCAGGTTAAAGGTGATAGCAGGTATGGTTAGTGATCAAAATATTGATCAAAAGAGGGGAGACTGTAATGGAAATTTGTAAGTTCTGTATATAATTGTATTCCATTTTGTATATATTGCACACTGCCCTCACTGTGCACACGGCACTAATAATGTTTTCAGTACATGTTTACATTCTTTCGAGTCCTGATTAGAATAAGCCTGCCTATGATACACCCCTTGTTACCATAAATGAACAATTGTAATATTAATGTGATACCTACGTAATCATGTGTATAAAACCCCTGAATTGCGTCATAATAAAGGAGAACGGTTATTTGGAAAGATGCTGAGCGTATCTTGTGTGTCTGTTCCCTACTGCAGTAGTTATTAATTTGGAACCACTAATCAATATGAGGATAGGAGTTGCCTATCTATAAATTTCCAGGACACTTCCTTCATTCGTAGCTTTTCATTCGTAGCATTTCGAACATAACATTTCATGTCACAACATTTCTGTCATAGCGTTTCGTTGTAGCTTTTCATTTGTAGCATTTCCTGTATAGCTTTTTGTTCGTAGCCTTTACCTGTCCTAGCTTTTTCCTGTCATAGTTTTTCGTTCGCGGGAATTTTGGTTATCTAGGGCTCACATCTCAGGATCTGTCAAGTCTACGGATCTATACAGGCTGAGGTTTTCGTTTTTAAATTGATTGTCGTCCCACGATCTTCTCGCCTGTATACCATACGTCATACATGCACGTTCACCATTACACCTTTACGACTACCCACCACGGTCTGTGGGTACCTCAGCCCTGAGTGTTAGTTTTTAATTACCTGTCTTGGCGCTGCAGGTTGCTTGGGCTCGCTCACTGCATACACTAGGGTCGTGTCATTAGGTTCACATTCACGCGCTGTTGGTCTCGTTATTCTGCACCTACATCCTCATACTTGTCAGGTACGCAGGGGGTTGTTGTTTCGTGGTTGGTTGTCTGTTCTCATTTCTCTAGTTTGTGTTTCCTTAGATCAGGGCATGTTGCATGTTTTGGAAGTGGCCAATTCACATTCATCTCTCCTCCGCCGCTTTCACCAGGGGTTCAGTCCATGGTAGCACCCCATCATCAAGGGGTGGGACCATATCAAACTCATAGCTGTGTTTTATCGCTGTTGTACCCCTTTCTCAAATCTGTCCCAAGCTCTTCCATCCACCTGCGCAGAACATGTTTCTATGCATGATTCTTCAACCCAGATTCATGCGGTACTTATGCGCTCACGTCCATACCACAATTGTTAGATAGGAGGGAGGGGTTCATAGCCGCTCGGCTAGTGTGGAGGTGTCAGCTGCGACCTGGCTCCACTCTTTTCTGTGCACCTGCAGGGGATATTGGAATTTCTTTACAGTGGCATGTAGAGCTGGGGGCAAGCTTGGTCACAGGTGTTCAATCAGGCCAATGGTTCGTTATCCAGAGTATTCCGAGGGCTTCTACCAAGGGTGGGAAGGTTTCATAGGTTCATGTTTCCAGCTTTCGCTGCATATTGCCTCAGCAATTTGGCCTCATCTGCCAATGCTATCTAGTATCCATCAGGTGACCAGCATTTCAGGCCCCTACTGTCCATTTTTTGCAGATCATCCTCTCTAAGCCGTCAAGGGTATTCAGGGAAGTCAGGGATGTTCTCTTTGGCATGGCCACCACTTACTGACCAGGTTCGTGGTGTTTCAGACTTCCTGTCGCCTACCCTTGGCACAGTTCCCAGTTAGTGCTACAGGCAGTTCTCTTTACTACGCCTACAACTTCCCTATCATTAGTATAGATGGATAAGCCAGAGGTTCATGGTTCATTGCTGTACCACAGTAACGGTGCTGGATTACGTATTTGTCCTTCTCTGCAATATTCCTTGGGTCTGCTCTTTCTCCCTCTCCCCATGCATCCTCTCACTACAACAGTTGGTTCTCATGTACAGGTTACTTGCTAAACCAGGCTCGAATCCAAACCCCTTTTCTGGATATTCGTCTGGATCGGAGGTAACTTTCGTAGGTCCCGAACGGGGGGTCCCTTCTTCATCATCAGGTACATGGGGCGCTGAAGATCCTCCGTTTTAGCAGCTACATACGTAAACCCCCTTTGTAGTCATCCAGGTTTTTGCTATTTTCTGGACGGATGGCCGTTGCCCTCTTTTAGGCATACTGACCAGCCAGGCCAAAGAACACCTCAGGTCTTGGTAGTTAGGACTATCGCATTTCCATGTGAAGACTGACTACAAATTATATATATATATATATATATATATATATATATATATATATATTTGTATCTAAAAAAAGTGAGTACACCCCTCACATTTTTGTAAGTATTTTATTATATCTTTTAATGTGACAACACTGAAGAAATGGCACTTTACTACAATGTAAAGTAGTGAGTGTACAGCTTGTATGACAGTGTAAATTTGCTGTCCCCTCAAAAAAACTCAACACAGCCATTAATGTCTAAACCGCTAGCAACAATATTTTGTGTAGCCACCATTATTTTCCAGCACTGCCTTAACCCTCTTGGGCATGAAGTTCACCAGAGCTTCACAGGTTGCCACTGGAGTCCTCTTGCACACCTCCATGATGACATCATGGAGCTGGTGGATGTTAGAGACCTTGCGTTCCTCCACCGTCCGTTTGAGGATGCCCCACAGATGCTCAAAAGGGTCTAGGTCTGGAGACATGCTTGGCCAGTCCATCACCTTTACCCTCAGCTTCTTTAGCAAGGCAGTGGTCATCTTGGAGGTGTGTTGGAATACTGCCCTGCGGCTTAGTCTCCGAAGGGAGGGGATCATGCTCTGCTTCAGTATGTCACAGTACATGTTGGCATTCATGGTTCCTTTAATGAACTGTAGCTCCCCAGTGCCGACAGCATTCATGCAGCCCCAGACCAAGACACTCCCACCACCATGCTTGACTGTAGGCAAGACACACTTGTCTTTGTACTCCTCACATGGTTGCCACCACACACGTTTGACACCATCTGAACCAAATACATTTATCTTGGTCTCATCAGACCACAGGACATGGTTCCAGTAATCCATGTGCTTAGTCTGCTTATCTTTAGCGAATTGTTTGCAGGCTTTCTTGTGCATCATCTTTAGAAGAAGCTTCCGTCTGGGACGACAGTCATGCACACCAATTTGATGCAGTGTGCGGCATATGGTCTGAGCACTGACAGGCTGACCCCCCCACTCCTTCAACCTCTGCAGTAATGCTGGCAGCACTCATACATCTATTTCCCAATGACAACCTCTGGATATGACGCTGAGCACGTACACTCAACTTCTTTGGTCGACCATGGCGAGGCCTGTTCTGAGTGGAACCTGTCCTGTTAAACCGCTGTATGGTCTTGGCCACCATGCTGAAGATCAGTTTCAGGGTCTTGGCAATCTTCTTATAGTCTAGGCCATCTTTATGTAGAGCACCAATTATTTTTTTTAGATCCTCAGAGTTCTTTGCCATGAGGTGCCATGTTGAACTTCCAGTGACCAGTATGGGAGAGTGAGAGCGATAACACCAAATTTAACACACCTGCTCCCCATTCACACCTGAGACCTTGTAACACGAATGAGTCACATGACACCAGGGAGGGAAAATGGCTCATTGGGTCCAATTTGGACATTTTCACTTAGGGGTGTACTCACTTTTGTTGCCAGCGGTTTAGACATTAATGGCTGTGTGTTGAGTTATTTTGAGGGGACCGCAAATTTACACTGTTATACAAGCTGTACACTCACTACTTTACATGTAGCAAAGTTTAATTTCGTCAGTGTTGTCACATGAAAAGATATAATAAAATATTTACAAAAATGTGAGGGGTGTACTCACCTTTTGTGAGATACTGTATGTACATATATACAGTAGATATAAAAAGTCTACACACCCCTATTAAAATGTCAGTTTTCTGTGATGTAAACAAATGAGACAAAGATAAATAATTTCAAAACTTTTTCCACCTTTAATATGACCTATAAACTGTATTGAATTGAAAAACAAACTGAAATCTTTTAGGGAGGGGGAAGTAAAAATAAAAAGCTAAAATAATGTGGTTGCATAAGTGTGCACACCCTCTTATAACTGGGGTTGTAGCTGTGTTCAGAATTAAGCAATCACATTCAAACTGATGTTAAATAGTAGTCAGTACACACCTGCCATAATTTAGAGTGCCTCTGATTAGCTCTAAATCAAGTTCAGCTGTTCTAGTAGGTCTTTCCTGACTTTTTCTTAGTCACATCCTACAGCAAAAGCCATGGTCTGCAGAGAGCTTCAAAAACATCAGGGGGATCTCTCTGTGAAAAGGTATCAGTCAGGAGAAGGGTACAAAAAGTATTTCCAATTCATTAGCTATACCATGGAACACAGTGAAGACAGTCGTCATCAAGTGGAGAAAATATGGCACAACAGTTATATTACAAAGAACTGGATGTCCCTCCAAAATTTATGAAAAGACAAGAAGAAAACTGGCCAGGGAGGCTGCCAAGTGGCCTACAGCAACATTAAAGGAGCTGCAGAAATATCTGGCAAGTATTTTCTGTGAGGTACATTTGACAACAATCTCCTGTATTCTTCATATGTCTGGGCTATGGGGTAGAGTGGCAAGACAGAAGCATTTTCTTATGGAGAAAAACATCCAAGCCAGGCAACATTTTGCAAAAAAACACATCTGAAGTCTCCCAAAAGCATGTGGGAAAATATGTTATGGTCTGATGAAACCAAGAATGAAATGAACTTTTTTGGCTATAAATCCAAAAGATATGTTTGGCACAAAAACAACACTGCACATCACCAAAATAACACCATACCCACAGTGAAGCATGGTGGTGGTGGCAGCATCATGCTTTGGGGCTGTTTTTCTTCAGCTGGAACTTTATGAACAGTTCCAAATACCAGTCAATATTAGCTCAAAACCTTCAGGCATCTGCTAGAAAGCTGAACATGAAGGGGAACTTCACCTTTCAGAATTAGAATGACCCAAAACATACATACAAATAAACAAAGTAATGGCTTCACCAGAAGAAGATTCAAGTTTTGGAATGGCCCAGCCAGAGCCCAGACCTGAATCCGATTGAAAATCTGTGGGATGATCTGAAGAGGGCTGTGCATAGGAGATGCCCTCGCAATCTGACTGATTTGAAATGTTTTTGCAAAGAAGAGTGGGCAAATATTGCCAAGTCAAGATGTGCCATGCTGATACTCATACCCAAAAAGAGTGCTGTAATAAAATCAAAAGGTGCTTCAACAAAGTATTAGTGTATGGGTGTGCACACTTATGCAGCCATATTTTAGTTTTTTACTTCCCTCCACCTAAAAGATTTCAGTTTGTTGTTCAACGGAGTTGTACAGTTTATAGGCCACATTAAAGGTGTAAAAAGTTCTGAAATGATTTATCTTTTTCTCATTTTTTTACATCACAGAAACCTGACATTTTAACCGCTTCCCGACCACCTAACGACGATATACGCCGGCAAAATGGCACGGGCAGGCAAAATCACGTACCTGTACATGATCGTGCATGTGCCTGCCTGTGGGTCGCGACCCGGTCGGGAGCTCCGTGACCCCGGCCGCGGGACCAGCGGACCCGATCGCCGCTGGTGTCCCGCGATCGGGTTACGGAGCTGAAGAACGGGGAGAGGTTTGTGTAAACAAACCTCTCCCCGCGCTTCCTACACTGACTGTCAGTGATCGGCGGTTCCCTGTCATCGGGAACGCCGATCAATGACGTCACACGTACAGCCACGCCCCCCTACAGTAAAAAACACAACACGTCACACTGACTCATCCCCGCCCCCTAGTGGTTAACCCCTTCACTACAACTGTCATTTACATAGGAATCAGTGCTATTTAAATAGCACTGAATTCTATATAAATGACAAATGTCCCAAAAATGTGTCAAAAATGTCCGATGTGTCCGCCATAATGTCGCAGTCACAATAAAAATCGCTGATCGCTGCCATTACTAGTAAAAAAAAAAAATATTAATAAAAATGCTATAAAACTATCCCCTATTTTGTAAACGCTATAACTTTTGCGCAAACCAATCAATAATCGCTAATTGCGATTTTTTTTTACCAAAAATATGTAGAAGAATACGTATCGGCCGAAACTGAGGAAAAAAAAATGTTTTTTTTATATATTTTTTGGGGATATTTATTATAGCAAAAAGTAAAAAATATTGCATTTTTTTCAAAATTGTCGCTCTATTTTTGTTTATAGCGCAAAAAATAAAAACCGCAGGGGCGATCAAATACCACCAAAAGAAAGCTCTATTTGTGGGAAAAAAAGAACGCCAATTTTGTTTGGGAGCCACGTCGCACGACCGCGCAATTGTCAGTTAAAACGACGCAGTGCCGAATCGCAAAAAGGGGCCTGGTCCTTTGGCTGCCAATTGGTCCGGGCTGAAGTGGTTAACAGGGGTGTGTAGACTTTTTATTCCCACTGTGTGTGTGTGTGTATATATATATATATATATATATATATATATATATATATATATATATATATATATATATATATATATATATATATATATATATATATATATATTACAGATAAAAAAGACCACAAAAATAATTTGCTGCTTAAATAAACTTGTCTGGATGTGAACGAAGGTCATTGTAGAGGGTCCAGAATTGCCCCTTGGTCTCTCTTTCCATCAGTAGTGGATTAACCCAGTAATGACACCTCCTACTAGTACATCGTCTCAAAATGGCAATAGCCAGCACCAGAATTATGCCAACAAAAGTAGACTTTCTTACTTCTCTCCTCACACTACCAAGAAGAAAGACGTGACCTCAAAAGGAAATACAAGAAAGTCGAGCCCAAAAACATATATAAAAATGCACTGCAACATTTTTATGCAGTTGCAGTGCATTTTTATATATGGTCAAGCGTGCTTCAAATGCATGGAAACATGCAGTCAAAAATGCGCAGTTATGTGCGTTTTTAAACATAAAAAGCTGGGGGCAGCTTAAAGGCCAATTTACACCGAACGCAGTCGGATGCAGTTGGCTGCATTTTGAACTGCACTTCAACTGCTAAGACAGCCCAAAATCAAAGTAATTCTATGGGCATAGATCAGATCATTGCTGTGCAGTTCAAAAAAAAAAAAAAGTAGAGCATGCTGCATTTTTCCACACCGCGCTTCAAATGCACTGCACCATGCCTCTTTAAGCCAAGAAAGCCAAGCCCAAAAACGAATAGAAAAATGGAATAGAAATAGAAATTCCTATCGTGTGTACACAATTCCGACACACAAAGTGCCACGCATGCTCGGAATCAAGCAGAAGAGCAGCACTGGCTATTGAACTTAATTTTTCTCGGCTCGTCGTACATGTTGTACGTCACCACGTTCTTGATGTTCAGAATTTCAGACCAACTTTGTGTGACCATGTGTATGCAAGACAAGTTTGAGCCAACATCCGTCGGAAAAAAATGGATGGATTTTGTTGTCGGAATGTCCGATCGTGTGTACAGTGCTTTAGAGTAACTGCCTGTCTCCTGGAATCTCCTCCATGCTCTTGAGACTGTGCTGGGAGACCCAGCAAACCTTCTGGCAATGGCACGTATTGATGTGCCATTCTGGAGGAGTTGGACTGCCTGTGCAACCTCTATAGGGTCCAGGTATCGCCTCATGCTACCAGTAGTGACACTGACCTTAGCCAAATGCTAAACTAGTGAAAAACATTCAGAAAATAGTAGGGAAAAAAATGTCAGTGGCCTCCACCTGTAAAACCATTCCTGTTTTGGAGGTCGTCTCATTGTTGCCCATCTAGTGCACCTGTTGTTAATTCCATTAACACCAAAGCAGCTGAAACCGATTGACAACCCCCTCGGCTACTTAACTGATCAGATCAATATTACAGGAGTTCAATTGACTTGATGTGTATACACCATAGTTTGTAACTTTCCTACAGACTAAATATTATAAACTTATTGGGATTTTTTTCCAAAGACATGTAGCAGAATATATTTTGGCCTAAATTTATGAAGAAATTCGATTTTTTGATTTTGTTATTGGATACGTTTTATAACAGAAAATATTGGTTGGAAAAGAAAAAAAGTCAAGTGATATATATCGGGATTTTTGACTTGCTAGCAAAATTATTTTAGAGTACAGTAAAGGACACAGCATCTTTAGTCTTTAATAAAGGGTTATGTGCAGCTACCTTTCTGGTGATTGCACTGGGGACAGGTGGGCAAGTGTGTTGTGTGTTTCACTGTGAGTGTTCACTCACGTTTCACTGACGCTGCAACACGGAAGCTCTCCCTCCTCACATGCTGTCTCTGTGTGAGGAGGGAGAGCCAGCGATGAGAGATGATCTCATATGTTTACGAGTGCTAAATGGCCTCTGTGATTGGCCATTTAGCACGATCTGTGATTGGCTGTGTCCAAGGGACACGGCCAACACAGAAATTCCCCAATGCGTGCTTGCGGCGGTGCGCAGAGGGGAAGTAAACAGGAGGACGTCCAGGGACGCCCTCCTGGCAATTGGCGTCCACGCTGTAGACGTCTTACATCTATAGCGCGGGCGTGAAGTGGTTAACTAAAGAATGTGACTGCTTTTATTTCCGCCATATCCCGCTAAGGGTCCGATCAGGTCCGCCTGAAAAACTGACAGGCAAACCTGATCACACAGCCCGTGTGAAAGGGACCAAGCAGGGAGATTACAAATACTACATTTTTTTTTTCTTAATTAAAATTAACAGTTTTTTACTTTTAAAAAAGAAATAAAAATCAAAGCCATTATAAAAAAAAAGGCTTTATCAATTTAAACCAGCCACCACCACACTCACCGTTAGGCAAAAGGTGCAAGATGACGCCCGCACTCACTTCCTTCTCTTCTCCACTTTGAGAAGGAGATGGGCGGGCAGTGAAAACAGGCAGGGCTTTGAAGCTCCATTAACATTGCATTAGCATTGTTAGAGGTGTTGCAATACCAACGGTCACCACAAGATGGCGCCATATTACAGAAGGACTTCAGAAGGCCGCAAAGCCGCGGCCTAAATTACTGGCCGGCGCAGCCCGATGCGATCGCACAGCAGGGTCGGTTCCACAGGGAGACAGGATACTGCAGCTGTGTCGCCCCAGGCGCCAGGACCCCAACTTTTGTTGCAACCACTAGGAAGATCAAAGCGGGGGGGGGGGGGGGGGGGCGGGGGGACTTGGGTCCTGTACTTTACACTATAAAACAGATGTTACTGGTAAGTAAAAAAAAAATTAAAAGAGGGATGGGCAACACAGGAAACACAGGACTTGACAGACTCAGACAACCCCTTACAAAACTGGGAGGAGACCTTAACATCAGAGGAGGCCTTAACATCCACCTGGTAAAACTTACAAAAGGACCAGGTGTTAGCCTTGAAAATCTGAGAAACAGATGTCTGATGCTGAAAATCCTATTAAGCAGACGGCTCTGGCAGCGTGTGCCTTAACAGGGAAGGGAAGAACCCCATCTCCTAGATCATAGGATCAAATAATGAATTGTTTATAATCCACCTAGCAATGGTGGAGCGAGAAGCAAGGAAGCCCCCCCTGCACGAATCCTCAGGAGGTAGAAAGAAGAAATCCGTTTGTCTGCACCTGAGAGGTGGACTCTCACATAGTGTACCACATCAAGACAATAGAAAGAAAGATGAAAGCAACCAGAAAGGCCAGATAAGGGAATAATCATAATATATTCAAGGGACATCACTGAAGAGCTGAAAGAACCAGGCAAAGTCCCATGGTGTCAAAGGAGTATATACAGGGGAGAGATTTGTGCGACACCCTGCACAAATGCCTTAACTAGGGTATGACCGGCCTCTAAAACAGAATAGCCAAGTTTCAGATTTGACCCTTGATGGTACTCAGAGTCAGATGCTGGTCTAGACAAGACAGGAGAAAAGACAGGATGCATTCTACAGAGTATTTACTAGGATGGAATTTCCTGGTCTCAACTTGCAAAATAGGCTTTTCATGTGTGATGATCAGTGACCGAGAAGCAGGATGATGGACCTGTCCTTGGACTAGGAAGTCCAGACAATCTAGAAGGGTTCACAAAGAGTCTACCAAGAGTCTGAGCATGTCTGAGTACCATGTTATCCTGGACCAGTTTGATGTGATAAGGATCACCAGAATGCCCTCCTTCTCATTCCTGCAGAGCATATGTAGAAGCAGCTGGAGAGGTGGAAATGTGTACATCAGGTGGTACAGACACTACAGAGTGATCAGAGCAGCCACAGCTACAGCCAGAGGGTCCCTGTTAAATCTGGATGCCAGAAGATCCAGGTCCTCGGTCCACCCTCATCTACAAAGGGCCTGGAAAACCTCCAGATGGAGAGCCAACTCCCCAGGATGCAGACGCTGACAACAGAGAGTCTGCCTACCAATTATCATCAATGTCTGGGATGTGGATGGCATACAGGGCTGGAACGTGCAGGGTTGGAGTATCAAGTTTGCATCGCTTTGAGTGTTGCAACTTTTGGTGTCTGTCTGATGGTTGATTAAGGCCATGGCAGTGAACTCTTGATGAGTGACCTTGCAAATGAGGGGTCCAGTGTTGAAGGAACAACTAAATCTAGGATATTTATGGGAAGGCAGACTTCCTCCGATGACCACATTTCCTGCACCAAGAAACTCCAGAAAGAAATCTGGAAGGATAGTGCTGGGACTTTATGATTGTCTTCATTTTATATGGGTATATCCCTTATAGTGGTACTATTCTACGATAAGAGGAGATAAACTGTGTCATAAAGCCAGCACATTTCAAAGGTTCAACACTTCCCCTTTCCGCCAAGATAAAAAAAACAACCACAGTGAAAATCTAAAAATAAAATATATTATATGGTAACCGAATCGATGATATACTACAAATAAATGAGTAAATACAACTACCTACAACTACCACATCCAATATTGAGGTATACATCATATTAGTAAGTTTATAAAATATAAAAGTATTAGTATCCATCATCAATCCAAGAACTTAGTTACCAATGTTCCCAATAGAAAAAATGAAGTCTTATGATGTATGCACCCAAGCCATTCCATAAACTACTATAACCACTCCAGCTCCGGAAGATTTACCCCCCTTCATGAACAGGCCATTTTTTGTTATACATCACTGTGTTACTTTAACTGACAATTGCGTGGTCGTGCGTCACTCCAAATAAAATGTAAGTCTACTTTTTTGCCCCACAAATAGAGCTTGCTTTTGGTGGCATTTGAAAAAAAATTAAAAACTATATTTTTTACTTTCTGCTATAAAACATATCCAATAAAAAAATGTGAAAAAAATATCTATATATCTTAATCAATTTAGGCCAATATGTTTTCTGCCAAATATTTTTAGTAAGAAAAATCCCAATAAGCGTATATTGTTTGTTACTGAAGTTATTGACGTTACAGTGTCTGCAAACTATGGGATATATTTATGGATTTTATTTTTTTTATTTTTTTTTTACTAGTAATGGCGGGAATTAGCGACTTATAGTGGGACTACAATATTGCGGCAGACAAATCTGACACTGACACTTTTTTGGGAACCAGTGACACCAATACAGTGATCGGTGCTAAATATATGCACTGTCACTGTACTGACACTGGCTGGAAAGGGGTTAACATCAGGGGCGATCAAAGAATTAACTGTGTTCCTAGCCAGTGTTTTTGTACAGTGTGGGAGATGCTTTTACTAGGGGAAGGCATGAATCACTGTCCCTACTTTGAGGGAACACAGGCCTTCCCTACTGAAAGTAAGGCAATCTGCCTTGTTTACATTGGCAGACTGCTGTTCTGCCTCTGCACCGAAAAAATTACGGGTGACGGTGGACAAAGAGCCTGCAGGACCCGCTAATCGGCTCCCATATGTATACTCACAGAGGGAGCGAGCCCGCTATCCGGAAGTGCAAGATCACGTGTATATATCTGTGATCCTGCCCACAGTGGCCGTCCTGTAGCAGTATATCTGCTACAGGGCGGTTGACAAGTAGTTAATTATAACTACTATAATTATAATAAAATTAATGTGGTATGTCAGTGTTAAATCAGTACTACTTTGTAATAAAAATAGGATTTTCCACTTACCAGTAAAAACCTGTTTCCTGGAGTACTGTACAGGCCATCATTACCTTTAAGTAATTGGACACTGCTAAAAAAGAAAGGCTGAAGAGTCATCCCCCTATATAGCGCCTCTCATTCCCAGCTTGCAAAGGTCTTGTGGCAAGCAACAGGGACATCATAAGAACAAAGGGGCGGACCCCCGTTTCATATACTGAACTACAGGAAACAGATTTCATTGGCAAGTCAAAAATCCTATTTTCCTGATTGTATGCTACAAGACATACGTTTTTTCTTAAATCATTATGACTGGCATGTCTAAAAGCATTCCATCTGAGAGGTGCTTAGCAAACAATGGCAATAGGCCCACATAACAAATCAGGATAAGAATGGCTCAACAGATTCAGAGAGCAGCTTGTAGCATCTTAGGCCAAAAGCTGGCATCAGGAGGCGATTAGATCACTCCCTTGGTATAACAAATGTGTAAACAGAAGTCAATATAGCAGCCTGGCGATGGGGAGGAACCATGACGTTCAGACTACAAGACTTAAAGTGATTGTTAATGATCACCTTGAGTTTTGGAGGGCTGAGCATATCTATCAACCTTGCCCATGGTGTCTGTGCTTGCCAGTAGCTGTGGATTTCCCGCTGTGGAGCCGGAGCTATTCTAGCATGCAGCCATCTTCTTCAAGCACCATGACCATCTGACATAGGTTCATTATCATATGTTTACCATTCAATACAGTACAAATATGCAACCTTCCATAAGGATGACAAATAAATACTTTATATTAATTCAAATAGTTTTGTTCATATACTAAGAGATACTTATGCTAGTGGAAGTAATAATGATTTTACACAACTATACCACATTCACTTTATTTTTATATAATTTTATTGAAGTTATGTGCATACATCATAAGACATTCCCTCAATTGGCGTCATTGATACCAATTTCATGGATTGATTATACATAGATATATTTTATTATTGGAAGCATTATTACAGAAGCATTTCATTAATTTAGTTAGATTATAATGGGTTCTCCCCAGCCCGACAAGCTGGCATCCATCATGAGGTCTTTCCACATCTTTGGGGGAAAGGGTTTTCCTGCCTCCAGAGCCAAAAACAAAATCCACCACATCAAAGAGAGTCTGGCTTTGCAGGTCAGGTGCACAGGCCAGTCCGAAAAGCAAGTTTGTTTGACCTATGCTTCCAGAATGTTGATTTGCAAGGGTCTGGAGTGAAACTGGGCATATGGGCAAATGCCCTTATGCAGGCATGAATCATGGTTTGACCCTGGGACCTAACAGCCTGGGCACAACAGAGGAGGGATAGACAGACGTTTGTCCCAGGAAGGAAGATCTGGAAAGATCCATATCAAAAGTCAGGCACAGGTACTTTAACCCATGAGTCAGTTGTAGCGGCGACTTTCAAAATCTGGGGATCCAACCAAATCCCTTCATAGTCTGCAGTGTCTGTTGGACATCAATTGACAGGGATAGGGGAGAACTGATCCTTTGCCAAGAGATCATCCAGGTAATTTACAGTGTGTATCCCCTGAGAACGAAGCAGAGCTACAAATAGGGCAAGCATTTTGAGGATGATGTGCAAGTAAGCAACCAGGATATTTACTGATGCCAAAAAAAAAAAAAAACAGAAGTAGGGAGGCATTGACTGACCTGACCAATTCCATGCTGAACTTTTCAACCCGCAGGAATAAGTTGAGACTTAGAATTTAGAATGGGCCAAACTCCTTTGGCTTGGGAACTGTGAACGGGCTGGAATAGGAACCCTAAATGGTGTTCCTTGTACGGGAATGGAGTGATGACCTCCTTGAGAGGAGCTGCTGCAAAAAAAAGAAAAAAAATAGATCTGCCATTCTTTGTTCTTTGAGGGAGAGGCAATTTTAAAAGCATGAAGCATGAAGCAGAAAGCAGGGGAAAATCCAGTTTGTAGTCCCTGAAAGGACACACTGCACACAAACAGTTGAGATTTCCTGGAACCAAAGGGCCAAAAAGGCAGACAGACATCCCCTCATGTTCCTCATGTTGACAAATCTGCAAGAGCACAATCATTCTTTACCAGAGGAGGAGAGTGCTCCTACCCCCGTGACCTCCTTGATGACCAAACAGGCATTCTCCCTCAAAGGGCAGATGTGCTCACAGTGTTTCTTGCACAGGAGCACTTTACCAGCATTTGGGCCACAGAGTTTTCAGCATAGGGGTAGAGGAGGCTCTAGATCTGGTGAAGTGTATATGCCTAGCTATTCACACAGTAGTGCAAATCCACAGGTAAAAGCTCTAGCTGGGTGGTGAACAGCAGGATCTGTTAAGATGGAGCTAGTGTCTTTGGCTTTGCATTTCTTTCAGACAGCTAGGGTCTTGTAAACTGCCAGAAAAGCAACTAGAGAGTGCATGGCAGGGCCTTCCAAGGAATATTGCTGAGCAAAACATTTTGGAAAACAGAGCTTTTTAGGGTGAGGCCAGTCACCATCTAGGACAGGCTTCTAAAGCTCTGCGTACAGCTGCCTGTTCTACAGAAGCTGGACTCACAACCGGCTTCTGTCGAATGGGAATGCTGGAAAACCATTATCCGATTCACATCTGATCAGTGCCAGCACAGTGGGGAAGATTTTGCCACACTAACATCGCTTGTGTTAGTATGGCGATTCCTCAGGTTTTTTTTTCACGCAGCCCGTTGAGTTGAACTAAAAAAAAACTTCTAGTGTGTGCCCAGTTTAAGAGCGAGTAGACTGGAAAGGTCGTAACAGGCTTGGGCAATTTTATAGACCCCATGTGGGGTAGCAATGGCATTATAAGCTTGGATGAAATTTCAGCTGAAGGTGACTTGCCCTGATCCAATTCTTTAGAGGAAGAGGGGGAATCTTTAGAGGAAGAGGGGGAAATCTTCCTCATCAACCTCCTTCCCAGGCATTACCTCTGCGGCTGTCAACAGCCATTTTTGCACTTTTCAAAACTATGGCAAAATAAACCTTAATGCCCAAAGCCAATTTTGCAACTTTATTAGTAAAATTATACATATCATAACTACTTGGTGTATCCAGGTAGATAATACAAATCCAAAAATGAATTAGTGCAGCGCAACCATATGATTAGTGCACAAACATATCAGTGCAAACAGCTTTTTTGCTCCTTACTCCATCTGAATGTGATATTTACAGTCACTCTAGTCAAACTCAATAAAAATAAACTAAAGTCCGGTGCTCCCCTTTAACAAGACTGTGATGTTCTATTCCTCTTTTTCCTTTGTATCCAGTGATCAGTGTACCACCACACACCAGGTGAAAAACCTGCTCACCTCAATCAAATCACAACATGCTCATCTCTATTAATCACTGGGATCGGCTCAAGTAATCGGCCTACTCCACTCCTCCACAGGCTCCAATTGATCTTCAACTTCCCATATACTGGTATCTCCCCAATAGATTGCATGAAACAGGCAACTACATAGTGCTTTCCATTTTTCCTCCTTTATTAAAAGCCCCCAATAAAATCACACTTGCAGAAATAAAAGTACAGACAAGTGTTTATTTAAAAATCTTGTCACCCAGCTCACCACTCTCTGCCGTGGAGGCGTGACATCACAGGCTCGGCTCCTCCCTCCTAGTCACAGAAAAGTACTATGTAGTTGCCTGTTTCATGTAATCTAACGAAAAAATAGATTACATAATCTTTCTAATAATCATGAAGTCACTATCAAATCAAGTGATAAAGGTGGCAATGTTGTTATGAACAATGCAGATTATAATCAAATGTGTACAAAGATCCTAAGTAATCGTGAATGGTACCGACCGGTTGGCTCTGATATCGTACAAGCGTTCAACAAACAATTTTATTCTTTTGTGGATACCGCTTTTGAAAATAAGGTCATTTCAAAACAGACATGGGATTTTGTCCGTATCCCTTTTCCTAGGAAAGCTACCCTGTACGCATTACCTAAGATCCATAAAAATGCATCAAAACCTCCAGGAAGGCCCATAATTTCGGGTAATGGCTCCATTACAGAAAACTTATCCCGCCTTGTAGACGAACACATCAGACCCTTTGTATTGATAATACCTTCCTATATCCGGGATACTATTCACCTCCTTCAGATTATTGAAGGGGTACAAGTACCCGAGCACTGCATTTTGGCTAGTATTGATGTAGAGGCACTCTACAGTTCGATTCCCCATTCGGGTGGTATATCATGCATCCGTAAGCTGTTGTCTCAGACTAGCCATACTGAAGCTCCTTTCAATGGCTTTGGAATTCATTCTGACTCACAATATTTTTTAATTTGATGGCCGTTTTTTCCTCCAGGTACAGGGCGTAGCCATGGGCACCTGTTGTGCCCCTGGCTACGCCAATCTGTACCTGGGGGAATGGGAGCGATCAATATTTAACGATGAGGATCTCTCGATGTACCTGTGCCACATTATGTGGCACAGGTACATCGATGACATCTTCGTCGTTTGGGACAGATCGGCATCCTTACTGGATGATTGCTTATTAGCCCTGAACAAAAATGAGTTTAATCTCAAATTTACTATGTGCCATGACACATCCAGGATTACTTTCCTGGATGTTGAGATTTTCAAAGATAATTCTAATATGCTATCATGCAAATTGTTCAGGAAAGCCACTGCAGGTAACACCATTCTCCACTCGTCTAGTTTTCACCCAAGGTCTCTAGTAAATTCCATTCCCTATGGACAATATTTACGCATTAAGCGTAACTGTTCTAATTATGATGACTTTAAACATGAGGCCAACAACCTCAAAAAACGGCTGCTAGACCGCGGATACAGCCATAAAACCCTTAAAAAAGCATTTAATAGAGCAAATGCCAGTAATAGATGTACGCTATTAGCCCCAAAAAAGAAAAAGTCAGATAATAGTGTTGGTACCAGAATCATCACGACCTACACCAGTGAACATGTCAAGATCAATACCATTTGCAAAAAATACTGGCATTTACTAACATCAGATCCCACTATAGGCCTCTTTGTACCGCCCACCCCTTTGGTTACATATAGACGAGCCAAATCCATAGGTGATCTTTTAGTCCAAAGTGAATTTAAGGGATCAGCGAGAGGAGACCCGTGTAAAACCACAGGGACTTATCCCTGTGGTTCCTGCACGTACTGCAAATATATGGACACTAGGAAAACTATTTATCTACCTAATGGCATGCAATACAGACCTAGACATTTTTCAAATTGCCAAACCACTGGAGTGGTTTATCTTATCCTATGCAGTTGCACTTGCTTCTATGTGGGTAAAACCATCCAAAAGCTATGGGAAAGAATTTATCGCCATATAAAAGCTATGAAGACCAGTGATCCAAACACCACACTGGGGAGACATGTTGCTTTAACACACAATGAAATTTTTCCCAGAGTTACCGTAATAGTGTTGGATCGATTACATCCTAGCAGTCGAGGTGGGGATTTTGACAAATATCTGTTGCAGCTTGAGCTGAAATGGATATCAAATTTAGATGCCACTAGACCCCCAGGTTTGAATGAAGCATTCAACCTGAAGCCTTTCCTACCTGTTTTTTCTACAGGGAGCTATGATAAGGATCTTTAATAACAAATACATCCTATTTTTTATTATTTTTATTTTCTTACACAAATTCCTTCTGATAATGTGTTCTCTGATGTTCTTTTCCTCTAAATGTAACTTTGTATATAGGTCATGCGATTATTCTGTCTTTCCATATGTACTTTGCTAACTTCATTAGTTGTTGTTTCCCTTTGTCATTGCAGATTATACAGGACTTTACCTTGATGGTTTATGTTGCATATAGCAGTCACAATGTGGAAATTGTAAAGATGTACCTTGTTGTCTCCTTCTGTCAATATATGCTGTCTCATGCCATACTTATTTGATTTTTATTTTTAGCAATACTCAATGTTGCGGCTTATACAATTTATATTTTTTCCAACATAATTTTGGGTTATTTTTATAATTTTGTAGTTTTTTTCTCCCCCTCCATGATATGTGACTTGTTGGCTCATCCCAGCACTGGGGGGCCTCCTCCGTGGCTATTTCTTTAGCATGGATGAGGCCACTTTCCGCTTTCTATGTAGGAACAAGTAAACACTGAGTGCCTGATTTTTTTGACCATCTTCCGGTTTCAGTGTACTGGCTTTTGCCAGTACTTGTTCGCTCCATGACGTGCCGGCAGCTCTGTTTGCGCCTGACATCACTGGACTTAAGTCCGGTGACGCTGGGTGTCACGTGATCCGAGGGCCCGCCTTGATGCTTCTGAGATCCATCCAGGGCTTAACAGCTTAGAGGTGCTCAGACGGATCATTACACTTGATGCCGCCCTAATCACTCATTCTAAAACGCCTTCCCTTTTTTCTTCCCCACCTTCCTCTCTCCTTTTTTCTTTCCCACCTTCCTCTCTCTTTATATCTGCTCTCAAAAACCCCAATCACTCATTCTAATAACTCCTCCCTCTTCTTTTTTTTTTTTCTTCCCCACTTTCTTCTCTCACTTTTTTCTTTCCCACCTTCCTCTCTCTTTATATTCGCTCTCCAACTAATTATTGGAAGACATACCTAGATGCTTGCAGGTCTATATAAGACAAATTAGGCTACAGGTGCTCGGATGGATCACCACTATTGATGCCGCCCAACTTCCCTTTTGCAGCCTTTTAACACACCTGTTCCTTAATTAATCTCAGCAATTTATACGCCCATTTTTTGTACTGCTATCATCTGTCAGCAGTATATAATGAGGTGTTCTGCTGACATTTGTTGCATTGCACAGCCAGGACACAGGTCCTTTCCGCTTTGAGAGTGCTAAGCGGTCTTGCATCTTCAAGGTAGATATATTTCATTACTTTTGGATTTTGGTTGTTATTATGTTTTGCAGAATATGGAAACCGCTTGGTCTCTTCTGCTTTCCCAATAGGATTGCTTATCCCTTTAGGTCATTACTATTTAATTGATTATGTCTGCCTGCTGTTAGCCCTTACTTGGATTTTTCCACTCTTTTTTATTATCAACAGAAAACTGCCTTTGGTTCTTGGTGCCTCGGCGGTCCTTGTATGAACTGACTTGCTGCTTCCCTCTGGGGGAGACGATATGCTGCTTTTTTGTATTTTTGCTTTTTTATGATCCATATGAATGCAAAGATTGGATCATTTCATTAGATTACCCTTATACTCAATGCTCTAGCTTCCATGTATGGCAATTATACAGCAGATATTCTGAGACTAAAAGGAACATCTATCCACACTGTGCGCCATGACTACTTTGTTTTTATTTCCTGTAAGTATCACTTTTTGACAAAAACAATTACATTGCATTATCAATGCTTACTATGTTTCATTGTTTATACTTATGATTTTCACATACGTTTTCTGTATATTTACACATGTATATATTTTTTTAGAATTAATACCAACACGCCAAAATATCAAACCCCAGAAGGAGGATATGGATACATCAATCTAGCCTCATTTGGCTTTATTTTCCGAAACATGTTGGGTTCCATTGTTACTCACACCTACATCTGACCTTTTGTCTGATTATTAGTGTGTTTCAATCAATATTTTCTCTGGTAGTTGGTATATTATGCTTTTTTGTTTATGTGCTCATCATTTTTTGTAGATGTGTACAAATTTATTTTGTGTATTTAAAGCAGGATTCCACCCTAAAGTGGAACTCCCGCTTTTCGGAACCCCCCCCCCCCCCGGTGTCACATTTGGCACCTTTCAGGGGGGAGGGGGGTGCAGATACCTGTCTAAGACAGGTATCTGCACCCACTTCCGGCATAAACTCCCACGGGAGTTTACGCAAGTTCCTGTCCCAGCGCGCTGTCTGCCGGGACACACACACGTGTCCCGGCAGACAGCGCTGAAGATTCTCATTCTCATTGCGCCGCGCGACTCGCGCATGCGCAGTAGGGAATCGGGAAGTGAAGCCACTTCCTGATTCCCTCACCGAGAATGGCGTCGGTCTCTGCTGCCGACACCGCTGGACCCTGGAACAGGTAAGTGTCCGTTTTTTAAAAGTCAGCGGCTGCAGTATTTGTAGCTGCTGGCTTTTAAAAAAAAAAATTTCAGTACAGTCCCGCTTTAATAATAAAAAACTTTTGTACTTTTCATATATATATATATATATATATATATATATATATATATATATATATATATATATATATATATTATATATATATATACTAGTTTTGATACATTGTTTTTCTCTTATCCGACACTTTTTTCTCTCTACCCACACTATCCCTTGGGGCCATTCACAGTAGTTTTTCAAACTACAACGACATTCATTAGTTCATGCTCTCTCCCCTTCCTCCATTGTAAGGATGTAATGGAGGGCTCATGGATTTAAAAACTACACGACTTACATAAAATCACTACATGGTACTTAGCTGCTTCAAATAGCTGTGTACATAGAGTCTGGACAGAGCCAAACGAGAATGGCTCAGTTCAGACACTTGCAGCCCGAGGGCTAGTTCTGGAGTTACTTTTATAAAAAAAAAAAAAAACATCCAAGAAGTAGATACGGCGGTAGTTAGATGGTTAACAGTTACCTGCAGGAAATAAAAGGTATTTTACTTCAACACTATTGTTACCTTAAAGTGTTACTAAAGCCAGGACCCTGTATTCACTATATCTGGTCTCCCACAGTACACAGAAGATGAAAATTCAATTATTTTAGTAAATATAAACTTCTAAATACCTTTTCTTATTAGACTTATATCAGTGTCCAGACGAGAACTGGGTAAAGCTTGTAGGAGGAGCTATAAGGCTGCACGACCCCTGACTTTGTCTGGACAGTGCTTATTGGCCCTGTGTTGATCACATGCACCCCCCCCCCAAAAAAAAATAACTCTCTAGCAATACACACCAAACTGAGCATGTGCAGAATGCCTCCTAGGGTTCTGTAATATCAGCAGATGGATTGGGGACAGTAAAAGGGGAGGATCAGGGAAGACAGGATCAAACAGCCTTTTTACACAATGCAGAGGATTAACCCCTTGAATTAAACAAGCATTCTTTACTGGATATACAGACTGATTTTACTGTTGTGGGTTTAGTAACACTTTAAACATGTTTTTGACTCATGCAAAGCTGTTTTTACAGGCATTTGAGCTTTTATTTCTCTGCCTAAAAGCTTGAGCATAACTTTTTTTTTTCAGCTTTTTCGCACTTGGGCGTCTTTTCTACTCAAAAACGCGAGTTTGGTGGGGATTTTTTTCTGCCTGTAAACTCCTGAAAAAGCCATAGTGTGCATGCACACATTGGCTAACATGGAGGGGAGTTTCCAGGCAGTAAAAATGAGAGAGATAGATCAAAAGCCTGTAGGAACATTAACTTTGAGATGCAGTGTGCTTGAGCCTTAGAGTGTGTTCATTTTAAAGCAAACTGGCAAAGGGGTAATGTAAGGGGTAATGCCTGTGAATGTGCTATGTATCAACAAATGGAAAACATGCAGCCCTGTGTTAATGGCAAATTCACCAATAAAATGAAACCTGACACTTTAAATATTGTTACAGGATTATAAAATGATGTAAAATATGATACTAAAAATAAGAAGTAGAGGGGACATAATACATGCATGACTACAGATAAACATTAGAAGACAATTACTTACTTGAACTGCGATTGCTTGATGTTTTGACTGTTTTCTCTGAGCGAAAAGAGGGCGAGGCTGTCAGAGAAACAATATATTGGGTTTTTTAAATAAATAGAATATGACAACTTTAACTAGAGCTACTGGCCAAAAATGAAAACTTTCATTAGCAGAATATGAATAGGTATGAAAACAATCTCCATACTAACTTATTATCCATGGCGACTAAAATTAATAAAGAAATCTCGTCAGTTCTTGGAGTACAGTATAGGGCACAGGATGTTTAGTCTATAACAGTAGGTTATCTGCAGCTACCTTCATTTGATTGAACACTGGGGAAAAAAAAAAAAGGTACAGGAACATCCCCTATATAACATAAAACCAGTGCCACGCTTAATAAAGTTAGTCCCAATTAAATTCTTGTAATAGTGAAGAAATATGGGGATCAAATGACAATCTTGCAGTTACGGCTGGTGCTCAAAAAATGTTTTTTTGGGGGGGGGTGGGCGCAAACAAAATTCTAAAAAAAAAAAACATTAATTGCAGCCTCACTGTGCCCAAACGCTGCCACTGTGCCCAGCTAATGCTCCTACTGTGCCCAGCAAATGCTCCTACTGTGCCCAGCAAGTGCTCGCACTGTGCCCAGCAAATGCTCGCACTGTGCCCAGCAAATGCTCGCACTGTGCCCAGCAAATGCTCGCACTGTGCCCCCTCCGCCCATCTACCTGGCACTTATCCTGTCTCAGTGGGGCAGTGGATGACGGGGGCATCCTGTGCTCCATGTCTTCTCCCGTCCTCTCCTATGATTGGATGCCCGATTGGCTGAAATGACAGGCGCTGTGATTGGACGCCTATCAGGTGACGGGTAACAGACCCGAGCACCTGATTGGCGGAGAGGCGGTTCAGTGTTAGGAAAGCGAATATTCATTTGCTTTTCTAACACAGCTGGGTGAACTGCGAGCACCAAGCATGACGCTTGCTGTTTACCTTTTTTGATGCCTATTAGAGCATATGGCTCTAATCAGGTGCTCAAAAACAAACACCCCCCACCGCTGTAATTCAGGTGCCCGGCACCCAAAAAGAGGCCGGGCCCCTGAATAGGGGGTGGCAGCGGCGGCCATAGATAGATTCATGCAATGCATGAATCTATCTATTGGTGATGGAGGTGGTGGCTGGACAGAGGGGGCGGCCCTTATGGACACACCGCCACTGCATTCTTGCATATTCTGGACACTCCAAAAACACCACAGTGAACCACCACCTGTAAATAATAAATAGCCTTACCAGAATGGTATACAGTTTATATGGCAAGGCTCATTGATGACACTTCATAGCCTTCCACAAGTGTGGATCTTAACCAGGTACCCTCCAAAACTCTGACCTGTAAATTCTTTCTCCTATGTAACTCTGCTCATTTCCAGCTGGCAACGGGTTTGAAGCAAGCGATTGGGGGATGATAAAGTACAGATGACGTGTGTCATGTACATTACTCCAGGAAATGGAGTTTACTAGTAAGTCAAAAACCCTGTTTTTTTTTTTAGAAAATAGAGGACACAGAAACTTTAGTTTTTAACTATGGAGTATCTGAAAGCGGTCCAACTGAGGGGCGGCAGCACAGAAAACACCACCAGCAGGCCCACGTAACAAATGGATCAAGATATGCTTAAACAGAGTAGCTTGTAGAATCTTACACCCGAAGCAGGCATCAGAGGAGGCCTGACTATCTTAAAGTATATGAACACCCTCACCTTGTAAAAAGGCAAAACATTTGTGTATATATCTGTGCTCTCATGCCTAGGGTGGTCAGTTTTTTTATAAGAAAGCAGAGGGACTGACAGGAACACCAGGTATTTAACACAAAAAGCAATACAAGGAGAACAGAATACTTTTTCATACAAGTACATGGTATGGCAGGAACATATCAGGCATATGAAATGTTGGGTTTACATAATTTTTAAAACGTGGTCAAAAGACTTGCCTTGCAAATCTGAGGAACAGATGCCCAATAATGAAAATCCCTTGAAGCACTATCAGATCTGCTAGAATGCACCTTAAAAGGAAAGGGAGAAATCCTATACTTTATACCATAGGCTTTAATTATGACTTGTACATTCCACCTAGCAATGGTAGAGTGAGAAACAAAAGCCCCCTGGAAAGCACAGAAGAACCATGATTTTTTAAGAAGCTGTAGCAAAGAGGTAGGCTCTCACAGTGCATACCACGTCAAGGCAGGGGAGCAAAATTTCCTTGGGATGTTTTGGAGCAGGGAAAAACAATGTCCTGGCTGCAGCGGAAGGAGGAAACATGCTTAGGGAGAAGAGAGGCTCTAAGCCTCACGACAACCTCGTTTTAACACTAGGAATGGCTCTTCCATGATCAGTCCTTGGGCCAGAAGGTCCAGATGGGCCCACAGTCTGTCAGGAGTCCAAGTACCACATTCTCCTGAGTCAATTCATTGAGATGAGAATCACCAGAATGCCCTTCATTTCAATCCTGCAGAGCAAATGAGGTGGAAGCTGGAGAGGCAGAAAGATATAGACCTGAGAGTCCATAAACCTGATTAAGCTGTTGTTGAAACTGGATGCCAGATGATCCACCAAGTCGAAGATTTTGGAATATGTTTGGATGGACAGCCCATTCCCCCAGATTCAGACAATGACTGCCAATTTTTCATGCCTTGGATGTGGATAGCAGAACAGGCAGTTTTTGCCAAGTGAGAATCAAGTCTTAATCCCTTTGAGCGCTGTGACTTCTGGTAACTCCCTAATATTTGATGTAGGCTACAGCTGTCGCACTGTCTGACTGAAATCAGGTAGGGCGATTTTCGTGCATGAGTAGTCCAGCATTGATGGGACAACTGAATCACCCTATTGTTTCAGGATGTTGGAGATCTGCATCTAGGACTCCTTGTTCCACCTCTTCAGAAAAGCGACTGCTGGCAACACCATTCTGAGGGCTGACTTTTGCAGTATTCCTTATGGACAGTATCTTAGGATTAAGCGTAACTGCTTGAATGAGCAAGATTTTGATAGAGAGGCTGCAGCATTGAGGGACAGTCTGTTAATACAGGGTTATAGTGAAAAAAACGTCAAAAAGGGCCTACTAAAAAGCCAGTGGAAGGCCACGAACTGTTTAGAGGTAAAGATAAGGAGAAACCAGTAGATACAGTCAAGTTTATAACATATATGTATCATCACCAACAGGTTAGAGGTGCCCAGAGGTAGAAAAAACTAGGTATAAACTGGAGTATGAATCTCAAGTAACCTAAAACAGCTTACTATAAAAGGGAAAAGTATTAGAGACAAATCAAAATAAAGTTAAATGTAATCTTTCTTTTACAAATATTGAAATATAAACAACATCATACTGCAAACATGTAAGGGAAATTATACCTTCTGAGTAACTATATGAAGCACTGTGATAATACAAACAATCACATATACAGAGGCCAAAACATTTTGTCAAATATTTGGCTTCTTCAGAACTGGACAAGAAGAAAGCAAGCTACATAGAACAATTCATATATTAGTACATAATATGACGGGTCAATCTTAAAGTGTTACTAAACCCACAACAGTAAAATCAGTCTGTATATGCAGTAAAGCATGCTGGTTATACTTACTGTGGAACCTAAGGGGTTAATCATGTGCATTGTGTAAAAAGGCCGTTTGATCCTGTATGCAGAGCCTCCTCCTTTCACTGACTCCAAAACAGGTCCGAATGAGACAGAGTTACTTGAGTCAGGCTGCACATGCTCAGTTTTTTTTCTTGGCAGAGTGTATATGATCAGCACATATCAGCACTGTCCAGACAGAGGGTCAGGGATCCTGGATCCTAGATCCTGATAGGACAGCCAGTGCAGTGTAAAAACTCCTCCTACAAGCTTTAACCAAGTCAAGTGCTATATACTGCTGATGAGAAAAGGTATTTGCCAGTTTATATTTACTAAAATTAATGCATTTCCATGTTCTGTGGGGGACCAGATATAGTAAAATGCAGGGTCCTGGGTTTTGGCAACACTTTAAATATCAACAACAGGATTTATATGTATATATCTAAATCTGCATACTCCTACTGGTGGAAATGATGGCAGAAAGTCCGCCCATCAAAGCCCGGGGCACGGGCTTTGATGATCCACAAAAATCTTCTCCTAGGGGTACATGGCAATGTGGGGGATTCCATTTTGTGACTGGATTTTTATTAACCAATCATTCTACCTTCCTAATGGCCGCCTTCACCAAATTAAACATCTTGTAGACTGCCTCACAACAGGTATAATGTATATTATGCATAGCTTTTTACATTAGCAAAATAAAATGCCAATTTTGGCACAGAATTAAAGATCATGTTTACTATGCCAAGAACAACAAATTATCCACACATAGGTAGACACGTTGCCTTAGTGCATTAACATGATACTAGTGTTATTAAATTTCCTGCTCTTGAACATATTATTGAAAGACCCAGGGGACACTGGGATGAAATCATCTTACAACATGAGACGAGGTGGATTTCTAATTTTAAGGCTACCTCTCCACCTGGCCTCAATAATGCCCTCAGCTTTAAGCCTTTCCTGTAGGTTGAATCTATGTGTATGTCTCTTCCATCTTTTGCCCATGAAGTTCAGCCTTTCTTGTCTTAATTTTTTTCTCATTTGGTTGATTTTACAGATGTCATATTACATTGTTGGTCATATTATGAATAACTAAGATTCAAGTCATATTTGGTGATATTCCCTTTAATCACTGTGCAATTTGTGATATCCATTTATATGCATGGTGTTTCTGGTCGTGTTCGTCTGCCCCGTTTCCAGCATTGGATGGGCATATGTGCCCAGTGCATGCCCCCAAGTCATATGCAGGGGGCAGATTGTTGGTGTGCCCCTCGTCACCTTTCCCGATCTGCATGGTTTCGCCCCATATCGCCCCAGCGCGTCCACTGGGGACGTAGGTGGGACAGTTTCCATGGATGCACTTAGCCGCACAGGCAACTCCTACCCCAGCTATTCTTGTGTTTACGATAGCACCAGTGTATACCTGAATACAGAAGTGCACAGTCAGTCATGTTTATGGGACAGTGTATACTGCACCTGGGCAGGTAAAAAAGCACTGGCATTTACGGTCATGGCTGCAAGCTTTGTTCCAAGAATGGATCCATATTTGGGGTGTAACATGCAACATGGTGAGCATCTGCCTGCTCTCCCCCCAATCTCCCCCCCCCCCCCCCGTGACAGCGGCCGTGAATCTTCCCTCACGGGGCTCTGCCCAAACAGCCACCTCATTCATTCACAGAGTTCTGTGAATTAATGAACTAAAAGTCAGCGGCAAAGGCTTGTAGTGGTCAATGAACTACCAGGGTTGCAAGAGTGCTAGAGCGGGTTGGGAGCTTCCACGTGCAGTGTCACAGGAGCACCTTCATGTATCAGCATGCAGATGCATTTGTATTCAGCCCCCCTGAGTCAATACTTTGAAGAACCACCTTTCACTGCAATTACAGCTGCAAGTCTTTTTGGGGATGTCTCTACCAGCTTTGCACATCTAGAAAGTGAATTTTTTGCCCATTCTTCTTTGCAAAATAGCTCAAGCTCTGTCAGATTGGATGGAGAGTGTCTGTGAACAGCAATTTTCAAGTCTTGGCACAGATTCTCAATTGGATTTAGGTCTGGACTTTGACTGGGCCATTCGAACACATGAATATGCTTTGAGGAATTTATTCAGTATACAAGTATGAAACACTAAAAAGTTGCGTGAAAAATGTTGGCGCACTTGCAAGAGTGCTAGAGCGGGTTGGGAGCTTCCACGTGCAGTGTCACAGGAGCACCTTCATGTATCAGCATGCAGATGCATTTGTATTCAGCCCCCCTGAGTCAATACTTTGAAGAACCACCTTTCACTGCAATTACAGCTGCAAGTCTTTTTGGGGATGTCTCTACCAGCTTTGCACATCTAGAAAGTGAATTTTTTGCCCATTCTTCTTTGCAAAATAGCTCAAGCTCTGTCAGATTGGATGGAGAGTGTCTGTGAACAGCAATTTTCAAGTCTTACAAGTATGAAACACTAAAAAGTTGCGTGAAAAATGTTGGCGCACTTGCAAGAGTGCTAGAGCGGGTTGGGAGCTTCCACGTGCAGTGTCACAGGAGCACCTTCATGTATCAGCATGCAGATGCATTTGTATTCAGCCCCCCTGAGTCAATACTTTGAAGAACCACCTTTCACTGCAATTACAGCTGCAAGTCTTTTTTGGGATGTCTCTACCAGCTTTGCACATCTAGAAAGTGAATTTTTTGCCCATTCTTCTTTGCAAAATAGCTCAAGCTCTGTCAGATTGGATGGAGAGTGTCTGTGAACAGCAATTTTCAAGTCTTGGCACAGATTCTCAATTGGATTTAGGTCTGGACTTTGACTGGGCCATTCGAACACATGAATATGTTTGATCTAAACCATTCAATTGTAGCGCTGGCTGTATGTTTTGGATCATTGTCCTGCTGGAAGGTGAACCTCCGCCCCAGTCTCAAGTCTTTTGCAGACTAATGCCGCGTACACACAATCAGAAATCTCATCGGAAAAAACTGACGGTTTTTCAGACGGAATTCCGCTCAAGCTGTGTTGCCTACACACGATCACACCAAATTCCGACGGTCAATAACACAGCGGCATAAAACACGTTCGACAGCACTCGACAGCAAGGGAAGTTTAATGCTTCCGAGCATGCGTCGAATTGTTTCCGAGCATGCGTCGGAATTTTGCGTGTCGGAATTGCATACACACGATCGGAAAATCCGATAGAAAGGTTTTCCGTCGGAAAAATTTAGAACAGGTTCTCAATCCAAAGTCCGTCGGAAATTCCAACAGAAAAAGACCGTTGGGCATACACACGGTCGGAAAATCCGATGAAAAGCTCCCATCGGACTGTTTTCATCGGAAATTCCGACCGTGTGTACTCCGCATTACAGGTTTTCTTCTAAGATTGCCCTGTATTTGGCTCCATCCATTTTGTGCAGCGTTGGATTTCCACCACACAGAGCATTTGGCTTTTAGGCCACACAGTTCAATTTTGGTCTCATCTGACCAGAGCACCTTCTTCCACACATTTGCTTTGTGCCCCACATGGCTTCTCGCAAACTGCAAATGGGACTTCTTATGGCTTTCTTTCAACAATGGCTTGCCACTCTTCCATTAAGGCCAGATTTGTGGAGTGCACGACTAATAGTTGTGCTGTAGACGGATTCTCCCACCTGAGCTGTGGATCTCTGCACCGCCTCCAGAGTTACCATGGGCCTCTTGGCTGCTTCTCCAATTAATGCTCTCCTTGCCCAGCCTGTCAGGTTATGTCAGGGGTGCCCAACCAGTGGCCTGGGGGCCACATGTGGCCCGCAGGAGCCCTCTGATGTGGCCCGCGACCTCCTTCTGTGGGATGGCAGATTGGCAAGCCCAGATCATGGGTTGCCGACTCGCCATCCCAGACCATCTGTGTTGTTAATGAAGCCGGCAAAGCAAGAGGCTGTGGAGCAGAGCTGTATAAGCTGATGCTTCCTGTATAGTGCAGGCCCCTTTCACACAATCGGTCCGACTCAATCGGACCCTCCATTCACCTCTATGAAACGGCAGATGTAAACAGATTTGTGTGCATTTACACCCGCCTACCTCCAATCTGAGTCTGTGTCCTCTCTGCACGGACCTGTCATTCGCCTGCTCTGCTCATTATGGCCCGCGACCGGTTACCAAGTCACTTAAATGGCCCTCGTTCTTCAAAAGGTTGGGCACACCTGGTTTAGGTGGACGCCTATGTCTTGGTAGGTTTGCAGTTGTGCCATACTCTTTCCATTTTCAGATGATTGATTGAACAGTGCTCTGTGAGATGTTCAAAGCTTGGGATATTTTTTATAACCTAACACTGCTTTAAACTTCTCCACAACTTTATCCCTGGCCTGTCTGGTGTTTTCCCTGGCCTTCATGATGCTGTTTGTTCACTAAGGTTCTCTAACAAATCTCTGAGGGCTTCACAGGACAGCTGTATTTATATTGGGATTAAATTACACACAGGCGGACTCTATTTACTAATTAGGTGACTTCTGAAGGCAATTAGTTCCACTAGACTTTAGTTAGTTAGGCTGACTACAAATGCACGTCACACTTTTCAGATATTTGTAAAAAAAAAAAAAATTGAAAAGCATTTATAATTTTCCTGTCACTATCACAATTATGTGCCACATTGTGTTGGTCTATTACATAAAATTCCAATAAATATATTTTTTACATTTTTGGCTGTAACATGACAAAATGTGGAAAATTTCAAGGGGTATGAATACTTTTTCAAGGCACTGTATGCCAGACGAAGTGAAGCCTCTACAAAGATTTATAGATACTCAGGGTATACATTTTTAGTATTCTTCATATCCATATGGTGTTAACATACTTACCTATAGGGTTCTAAATCTATATATAAATTACATATATTTACTATATTGCACCAAGTGTAGAATTGATATTTATATTACGCCACCATATTCAAGTGAAGTGATAAAATTATTTTCCAAATTTATTTCAGGACAGCATTAAGGTCACCTGTGTCCAGGTGACAAATGCACATCGCTGGGGTTAGGAGAGCACCACTAAAGTTGTGGACCCTATGACTGATCGCTGTGGATGGAGCTCTGGGTGGTTCAGGAAAGCAGATCCACCTGAACACTGGCACGGACCAAGCAGGGAGCTAGAGCATAAAATTCCCCAGGGCGCGGATACCAGCAGGTATTCACCAGAGCCTCTAGTGGCGAGTATGTATTTGGCTGCAGCTGACTCCAGGTCATGGCCCCCGGGGTCTCTTGGCTCATGCTCACGGAGTGGCTCTGTTGAACAGAGTGGAAGCAGCAGTTCAGGGTTAAACACAGGATAGTCAGGAGAACCAGCCAAGGTCAGGGCAACTAGCAGGCAGGGATAGTCAGGAAGGCATGCCAAGTCTGGGTTACTAGCAGACAGGAATGGTCAGAGGGACACACCAAGGTCGGTACACAGAAGTCAGAGAGAACATACAGCAGGACGCCACACCAGAAGCCACAACTGTTTCTCGTGCAAAAATGGATGACCGTGCACGGAGTTATGCCGCGTACACATGGTTGGACTTGCCAGCGGGATAACCTCCGTCAGTGTAAAAATTTAGAACATGTTCTCCAAGTCCGTCAGAAATTCCGACAGAAAAAGTCCGATGGGGCATACACACGGTCGGAATATCCGACCAAAAGCTTCCATCTGACTTTTTCTGTTGGAAATTCCGACCGTGTGTACGTGTGGCATTAGTGTTTCCTAGCTTCCTTCCAAGCTGCGCAGCCTGGAATGCTCTCACAAAGCGAGCCTTGCGCATTCTACCTATTAGGACCTCCAGTATCTTCTTTTTCATAAAACAAAGCAGAAACTGGCGTGTATGAATATTCAAAAAACAAAAAAGACAGGCACAACACTGGCCCGGGCTCTACGTGGGCTCCGAAATTGAACTTTTATTCCTTCAATTACGGCCTCTACAGGGCAGAGGTTGGCCTCTGCAATGGCAGCAGAATTTCGTATCTTTTATCAGGGACTTTACAATCTCAGCCACTCTTCCGTGGCAGATCCCCCCCATGACTGCATTAATCGACAACTCATTCTTGTATAGCCTCCTCGGGTATGCCATCTCTTCCTTCTGAGGTGAGGGAGGAGTTGGAGGAACCTGTTACAGTGGAGGAACTGGGGATGGCGTTGGCCAATTCTAAACCGAAGAAATCTCCCGGTCCCGAGGGGCTCACTCTGGCTTATTATAAGGCGTTTTATGAGGTTCCGTCTCCACACTTAGTGTCTGCATTAAATTCTCTCACAGATGTAAAACCCATGCCTATAGATACTTTATGAGCTTACCTCTCTTTGATCCCCAAAGAGAAGAAGAAGCACCTCTTTCAGTGTGGAAGCCATCGCCCCATAGCCCTCTTAAATACTGACCTTAACCGCTTCAATACAGGGCTTTTAAACACCCTTCCTTACCAGAGCACTTTTTGCGATTCGGCACTGCGTCGCTTTAACTAACAATTGCGCGGTCGTGCGACGTTACACCCAAACAAAATTGACGTCCTTTTTTTCCCACAAATAGAGCTTTCTTTTGGTGGTATTTGATCGCCCCTGCGGTTTTTATTTTTTGCGCTATAAACAAAAGAAGAGCGACAATTTTGAAAAAAAAACACAATATTTTTTTTACTTTTTGCTATAATAAATATCCCATTTTTTAAAAAAAAAAACAATTTTTTTCCTCAGTTTAGGCCGATACGTATTCTTCTACATATTTTTGGTAAAAAAAATCGCAATAAGCGTATATTGATCGGTTTGCGCAAAGTTATAGCGTCTACAAAATAGGGGATAGATTTATTGAATTTTTTATTTTTATTTTTTACTAGTAATGGCGGCGATTTGCGATTTTTTTTTCGTGACTGCGACATTGCGGCGGACACTTCGGACACTTTTGACACATTTTTGGAACCATTCACATTTACACAGCGATCGTTGCTATAAAATTGCAATGATTACTGTGTAAATGTGACTGTCAGGGAAGGGTTAACACTAGAGGGCGCTGGAGGGGTTAATGTGTGTCCCTAATAGGAGTGATTCTAACTGTAGGGGGAGGGGACTTAAGGGGAGGAGACCGATCATGTGATCCTCTGTACTGGGATCACATGATGGGTCCCCTCCCCGCTGACAGGACGTGGAGCTGTGTGTTTACACACACTGCTCCACGGTCCCGCCCGGTCCCGTTGTTTTAACGGGCAATCGCGGGTGCCCGGCGGACATCGCGGCCGCCGGGCACTCGCACCGGGTCCCGAGCGATGCCGCGGGCGCGCGCGCGCGCCGCCGGCGGTGCGCGCGCGCCGCCGGCGGTGCGCGCGCACCCCCCCAGGCGACCGGGAATCCGAGGACGTCATATGACGCCCACCCAGGATGGTAGATCCACCTTGTGGGCGTCATATGACTATGGCCGGGTATTGAACTGGTTAAACTATTTGCAAAAAACCTGGCAAACAGGCTGCTTCTCCAAATCCCTCGCTTAATTCACCAAGATCAGGCAGGATTTGTACCCCTAAGGGAGCCCCGAGACAACACCATCTAGGGTGTAAACCTGATTAATGCTGCCAGAACTGCCAGTCACCCCCTTCTTCTGCTGTCTACGGATGCGGAGAAGGCCTTTGACCGGATGAGCTGGCAGTTCATGCATGCCACATTGGGGCATATTGGGCTGGAGTCTTCCATGGGGAGCTGGATTTCCTCTCTCTATTCACGGCCCTCGTGTCAAGCTCAATGCAACCCGTCCTGATTTCTTAATGATCATGAATGGGATGCGACAGGGCTGCCCCCTATCTCCTTTTATCTTTATCCTCTCTTTGGAGCCTTTTTTGTGTACAGTCCGGACAGACCCCAGAATTATGGGCTACCGGAAGACTTCTGGGGGTTCACAAGGTGGCCGCTTTCGTGGACGATCTAATTTTCTTTTTGACCGACCCGCTGATGTCACTGCCACAGTTGTTACAATCAATGCGGACATATGGCACAATGTCAAACTTCCAAATCAACCTGTCGAAGTCCTCTGCCTTTCCCATCCTGCTAGACCAGGCTCAGTCCCTCCTCCTCTCTCCAATGGGCGACCAATGCCATCCGATATTTGGAGTTAACATTACCTCAGACCCTGCAGCCTTATTTGCAGCAAATTTTGACCCATTGCTTCTCAGAGTGAGGGCTGATTTACTACACTGGCACATGCTTACCTTGACCTGGTTCGGTCGCTGTAGTGTCCTTTAGGCTCGATTCACATCTATGCTTTTTGCAGTGCTTGCCGCGTTTTTGGACATGCGTTTTTACAGCGATTTTGCCGCATCTTGCGTTTTATTATTTTTTTTTTTCACACTGTGGTTGTACAGCTATATACACAGTGTAAAAAAAATAAAATTAAAAAAAAAAAAAATACGCAAATCGCAGTACTTGCGTTTTGGATGTAGGTCCATTGACTTCTATTACATGCAAAACGCTGCATTTTGCATGAAAAAAAGTCCCTGACCCTTTCTAAAAACGCAGAGGCACAAAAATACATTGATGTGAACATGTTCCATAGGAACCCATGTTAAAAAATTTCCCTGCATTTCTGTAAAATGCAGAATGCATCAAAAAATGCATTAGTGTGAATCAAGCCTAAGATGACTTTACTACCTAGGATCCTGTACTTGATACAAGCACTCCCTATTCATGTGCCTCCCTCTTTTTTCAAACGCATAACCTCCCTGTTTCGAGTTTGTATGGTTTCACCGGAAACCGCAAATTCAGTTCCAGCTTCCTCATCTCTCTAAAAGGCGGGGTGGAATGGGATTACACGACGTTCGGTCCTATTATAGGGCGACCCATCTCACAAGGCTAGTAGACTGGTATTGTCATGCTGAGGCTAAGCACTGGGTGACCATGGAGTTGCAGGATTCAGGCAATACGGCAAAAAGCTGGCCTTGGATTACCTCCCCGCTGCCGAAGACTATCAGTGCTCATCCCATGTTGGGAAGCTCTATAAAGTATCTAGGGTTGCGTTCAGTGGCACGTTGATATCCCCTCTGTCTTCCCCTATGATCCCTGAGGGACACAAGAGGGAACTGATTCATCACAGCCTCTCCATCATCTATGCTGTCTTGACTAGACTGGCAGCTGACTTTTCTCCTACCTTCCTCTTGCGGTGGGAATCCAACCTTTCTATGCAATTTACTGACTCACAAAAAGAAAATCCTCCATTTTGCACAGAAATCCTCCATAGCTATAAAAGGTACAAGAAACTAGCTATAATATTCTGACAAGGTGGTACAGGGTACCCACAACATTACACCGTATTTTTCCACAAGTGTCTGATACATTGTTGGCGCTGCAATGTTGGGCAAGGTACATTTTCTATGACTGCCCGAAAATTAAATAATTTTGGCAAGAGGTGGCTAGCTAGTAGTTTAAAGCATTTGACTAATGTTGATCTAGCGTAATCTAAACCAGCTAGAATAAAACTAGAGCAGCTACAGCGTCCGAAAGAAGCTGGAGGACTGGCGTTGCCTAATCCCTGGCTCTATTATTTAGCCTCACAGTTACAACACATAGCAAGGGCAGTGCATCCCCAGCAGGAGCAGCACCTGAATTTGACTCTTCTCCCAAACTACTCAGCTTTACAATGGGTGGCGGTCATTTTCGGAACTCAAAGAGGCCTTTAGACTTCCTGCCACAATGCACTTTTACTACATGCAACTACGGCATGCGATCAAGGCACAGGGGAATGGGGACCAATGGCTTGTGGATCCCACCTCTGTCTTCAACTACCTGTTTGAAGTTACCACCTATAAAGGGTTAATTTCCGGTAGCTATGCCATGCTCCTCAGCCTCTTCCATGGTGACGCACCTCTAAAGGCGGTGTCGCGGTGGGAACGGGATGTTGGTGCTTTCTAGGAGGAGCAGTGGGAGGAGGCCTTGCAGGCTGTTCACCAGTGCTCCCCGACTGTGGCTCGGTGCTTGTCACAACTATATATTCTCCTAAGGGTTCACTATACACCAGCTAGACTGGCTTGTATGGGGGTGAGATCAGATGCTGAATGCACTAGATGCAATAGAGAACATGGAGATATGATGCATCTCCTCTGGAGATGCCCGAAGCTCCACCGGTATTGGACACAGGTCCTGGACACTATTACTAGGTTCTTCCAGATTAAGATACCTGCTGACCCCAAACACTGTCTATTAGGTATACTAGATGCATTACCCTTGGAAGACACTCCTGGACAGGCTGTGGCGAGGGCCCTTTTCCAGGCTCGGAAATTAACACTGAGACAATCCACAGACCCACCTACACTACAGGAGTGGATTACCCAAATGGGTGATACTATCGGATTAGAAAAGATCATCTATCAGCACAGGGGTAAGAGGGGTAAATTTGATAGATTGTGGGCCCCATGGCTAGATGTTCCCGGACTAGCCCCACTAGATTTGGTGTATGACCGACTATTCTAATGATTGTTCTAAATGTTTGTCGCGGTCTTTGCTTCCCCATGGGAATGTGCGTGAAAAATGTTTATTAATTTGCGTGCAATGGAGATCTTGATGTTAT
Source organism: Lithobates sylvaticus (assembly GCA_028564925.1). Taxonomy (NCBI): domain Eukaryota; kingdom Metazoa; phylum Chordata; class Amphibia; order Anura; family Ranidae; genus Lithobates; species Lithobates sylvaticus. Next base: position 433,555,594 of record CM053026.1, read on the forward strand.
ATATGTTGGAATCGTCGGGTATAGTTAAGGCTAGAAACAATGACATACCTATGCTAAAAACAAGTAATAAATATCCGCATTAGCTGTTTTGCTCTGAACCATGTATGTACATATACTTTCTGTGCTCAATAAACTTTGTTTGATAAAAAAATTAAAACATGTTGACCTAGCGGACAATCCTGCGGCATGCCTGCTGCACCTCATGCAGCAACCCATCAAAAGATACAAGACCTCTCTTACCATTCAGCTCTTAAATGTGGCCAAGGTGTGCATCTCCTTGTGCTGGAGGTAAATCAATGAACTAAAAGGACATGGAGGACCTTACCCCTACCTTCCACAATTGGGAGGAGTCCTTCCGTGACACATGGAGAATGTGGCACTTCGTTTTCACTGAGGCCTACCAACAGGTGGTCTCGCAACATGGCTGATTTCTCTAGGACTGTTGCTAGGCTCTGGGTAAGAGAATCCGTCTCTCTGCATCTCTTGGCTCTCCAAGTCCTTGTCTTTTGTCCCCTTTTTTCTCTTTGAATGGGTTATCTTGTCTTTGTTCCATCCCTTTACCCTTCCCGCTGCTCTCTCCCCTCCTGGGTTCACATTCAGCTCGGAAGCCGCTCCCTTGTAGTTTCCTTGCTGTTCATATGTATTTGATTATATATGATAGAATCTGTCTTATCAAGTTATATTGGCTGCCAGGGGATTCCTTTTGACCCCGGCACCTCTCATTCTTTATCCCACTGGGTTGCATTATTACAATAGAGCTTTAATAACGACTTGGATAATTGGGTATAATTACTATTACCCCCTCCCTATTGAACCAGTGTCAACAATGATCAGCCATTCATCGTACATCAATGGCTTTAACCTTTTTGCTACCAGAGCCATTTTTTCACATGTTAAAATGCACATTTTATGTCTTAAGATTACTTACCCCAAGACATATATTTTCTAAAAGCAAAGACCCCGTAGAATAAAAGTTTGACAGTTAAAATTTTTTAGATCACATGATAATTGCACTGCTGTTTATCAAACCTTTTTTTTTTTTTAATTACACTTTTTTCACATTTTACAATATACAATTTTTGGGAAAATTCAAACGATAAAGTTGTGTTGAGTAAACAGATACCCAATGTCAAGCTTAAAAATTGCGCATGCCCCTGAAACAGCAAAAATGTACAGTGCCCAACATGGTTTATAGTTTTAAAACCCTTTACAGCTAATTGGATTAGAGTTAAAGTGTTACTATATCTGGTCTTCCACAGTACACAAAACATGGACATGCAATATTTTTAGTAAATATAAAAAACTGTTAAATGCCTTTTTTCATCAGCAGTATATAGCAGTCTTGTGACTTGTATCAGTGTCTGCTTAAGCTTGTAGGAGGAGTTTTCATTCTCCCCTGACCCTTTGGACAGTGCGGATTGGCCCTGTGCTGATCACATGCACTCTCCCAAAAAAAAACAACTCTCTAGCTATACAGACCAAACTGAGAAGCCTGACTCCGAATGCTCTGTTCTATTAAGAGATGGGTTGGAGTCAGTTAAAAGAGGAGGATCAGAGGAGACAGGATCACACAGCCTTCATACACAATGCAGAGGATTAACACCTTAGGTTCCACAGTGAGTATAACAAGCATGCTTTACTGCATACACACAATGATTTTACTGTTGTGGGTTTAGTAACAGTTTAACAGTAAATGACGGTCTTGGGGGTGATTGGACATGGCGGAGAATGTGACATCACTGCTTCACCTTGTCCAGTAAGAGAACGCCTTGTATTCTTAAAAAAAAAAAAAAAGACAATTTGCGAATGGCAATGTTGCTGCGCATGCAACCCTCTGTGGTCCCTATGCAGAAAGGAAGATACCCAGCACAGGTACCGGAAGATCGCACCATCTACTACATCGATTGTCACCTTCTACAATTGCCCCTTAAGGTGATTGTGAACGATCACCTTGTAAAACAATCCATTCAGTTTAAAATAGAAATTAACGAAAAACACGGGGCAGTCCGAGGGAGGGAGGAGTCAAGAAATGGCGTGTGTCCACACCTAGCATGAACAGGTGAGGGCCAGTTCTCCGCTCCCAGGTCCGGCAGAGATCATGCTACGGAAGCCCGCATGTCTCCCTGATCCCCGGCATCCCGCTGCACCCCCCGCTCTCCCCTCAACTGGACTGGACCTGATTACACATGAGGACAACTAGCGGCTGCAGAGCTACGAGGCACAACGAGGGCTAAGCCCTGGTATAGGATTATCTCCCTGTGTCCGCGCCGCGCTGAACCCGCGGGCGTTCGAGAATCTGAGTGTCTGAGGAGGGTTTTCTAGGCGGAGGAGAAGCGACGACCCACAGTATAGCTCCGGTTCGTGTCCGTGGCGATGCGGTGTGCTGCTGGGCTGCTCAGGTCCCCGTGGAGCTGCCTGGCTTGCGGTTCCGTGCGCCCCCTGCTGCCCTCTGCTGAGAATTGCTGCTGGGTTGGCTGGAAGGGTCTGCCGGCGCTTTGAATGGAACGGAGCTGCTGGGAACCTAGCCGATGAGTGAGCTCATACCCGAAGGGATAGTGAGAGAAGTACCCAGCAGATAGACTTGTTAATTGGTACACAAAGCCTCCCGAGTCTGTGCCCTTAATCCTGCCGCCCTGAAATCGCTGCTGCACATTTTGTTTTTCAATACCCATACAGAAATCCCTGCTGAGAGGTATATATGGATTATTTACAGGTATTTTAAAGGAAAACCTCAGAAAGCTTCCAAGCGGTGAGCACATTATAAAACTATGTACGGGACTGATATGATAAGCCTCGCAAATGTGATAAAAATTCTGAGAACTGTCTCTTTCAAAAAAAAAAAAAAAAGAGGGGCTCTTTGGACATACAGAAAAGTGTACCTTAAATGAACTTTGCAATAGTGAAATAAGAACAGACTACCTGAAAAGTTGGTGCATAGGAGTACACCAGTATACATTATATTTGGAGCAACCTACACCAATACTATATATATCTGTATACATATATATCTGTAACTTTACTATCATACACTTTGGGCGAGATATACATTTTCTTTACGTTTGACTATTTGAAATGAGAAGAATCCACTTGCTTCCGGAATGTGGTGCCACATGGTCTTAAATAATCAAGTAAACCAAGAAAAGAAATTATATATATATATATATATATATATATATATATATATATATATATATATATATATATATACACACACACACACACACACACACACACACACACACACACACACTAGAAACCAGAAATAAGCTCAGCTGGGGGAACATACTAGGTTCTCTAGAAGGGGAAGAGAAAAGGAGAGGAGGTGAATTATATGTAAAAAAAAAAAAAAAAAGAGAGAACCTTATGTATACAATAAAAATGTATTTTTCCTAAATGACGTAATGTGTCTACAGACCTAAAAACTTATGTGGAGCCGCGGTATTGGGACTATACAGGTTACAGTTAATCGCACAATAATCACATGGGAAATTGCTATGCCGCTGTATTGAAATTGAGTTCCATATAACCATATAATACTTGTATATCTGTGTTGCTGCTACTCCTTGCCGTTGTTTTCCCCCTGTTTTTTTTTTCTCTCACCTTATTGGAACCAAACAAAGACAGAAAAGTTGTCCCGGGAAGGGAGAGAAGAGAAGGAAGAGCAAAAGATCAGCCCAGCAGTGAGTATATGCAATATAATACTCTATATGGACTTTGTACACTAATATGGGCTGATAAAACTGTTTCAACTGTATGAACACATTTTTTTAAATCAGTCGCTTTCCACATGTGCTTAAAAGGGCCAATACTACACACAATATACTATTTAAGAAGTTCCACTGACCTTTTTAATTATACAAGAACCTGTACCCAAGGGGGCTTGAATCAGCAGAATAAACGGAGGTCTATACATAAGATATAACAAGTAGCACCGTATATCCAGTACAGACGTTAATAACAATAGTGATAAAAATAATCTACTTATCAAACATTGTAAAGAACCCCTGACCAGATAAATTAAGGGAAAGACAGCTAAAGTGGGTGCAACCCCCAAATTACCCCGCCTAAGCTTAATCACTAGCCCTGGCCCAATGAATAAGTATGTCACACAAGCGGGACCAACAGAGAAACAACTAACAAAACACCAGAAGCACACAAGCTGAAAATAAAGATAAAGATGAAGACAAAAAGGAGAAGGACAAGGAAAAAAAAAACCCAACAAGCTCAAAATAGATCTACACAGGATAGAGAAACACTATCAGAAGCTACTATGGAGCAATTCCAAGAACCAGAGCTTGAATCTGAAGTGATACAGACTCAGAGAGAAGACCCTATGTCCCTTCCAACGAAAAAGGAAATTGTATCCATGTTTGCTGCCCTAGAAAAATCCCTGAAAACCGAAATGGAAAGACTACATAACAATCTCGGCCACATTATGGAACGAGTAGAAAAAGTAGAGAAAAATAAGAAAACAGAAATATCATAGGGAAATTAGAATTAGAAATTGCATCCCTAAAAAAAGCTCAACAGGAACAAGTTATAAAATAGAGGATCAAGAAAATAGAGACAGAAGGAAAAATATTTGAATACGTGGTGTCTTAGAATCTCCCCAACAAAAAGATCTAATGGATATTATAAAAAAGATTTGTAACCCCCCTGATGGGAAAATATAAAACATAACAAATCCAATAAAAATTGAGAGGGTACACCGGATAAGAAAACCAAAAGAACTTCCACAGGAGAACCCGCGCGATATTATTGTGCAATTTAAGACTTGGGAAGACAAAGATCACATATGGAAAATATAAGAGAGAAGTCACCAATAGAATATGAAGGGAATTGCATCAAATTGTACCAGCACCTGTCTCAGGAGACGTTGAAGAGAAGGAGAGCCTTAAAACCTCCATTAACAACGTTGATAGAAAATGAGGTTCAATATAATTGGGGGTTCCCTTCATGCTTAATTGGTTCCACAGCAAGACTGAGATTTATAGAAGACACTACGGAATTCTGTAAAAAATTTAATATTCCCATGCCAAAGACATAATACATGTGAAGTTGAGATTTAGAATGTGGTTTGATGAAAATCAAGTAATAAGGGCGGGGGGGGGAGGAAGGGGAGGGAGAATAGGAAGGAGAAAACTTGCTTTTTTTTCCCTCTCTTCTCTCCGTCCCCCCTCTCCCCATAAAGGTAATAGGGTGTTCGGGCACGGGACAGATGGGATAAAGAGGAGGGGGGAACTGAGGAGGGGGGAACTGAGGGAGGGAGACTTGGGAGGGGATAAGGACATGAGGGTTTCCGTGGGTAATCTAAGAAAATAGTTAAATAATGGGGAAGCGAGGACTGGCATCCCTGGCAAGCAGGGATACCATCTCACAGGAAATAAGTGAGATGGATCGCGACATGGCCAAAAAGAACTCCACCTCAGGTCAAGGGGAGCAGAGGGGCAAGGAGGCCCCCGGTAAGCTGCCCCAGACCATAAGGTCAGGATTACATCAAATGGGAAGGGAGAGAAAAGGGGGGAAGGGTGGAGGGAGGGGGGAAAGAAGGGAGAAAAAAAATCTGTTGACCCGAATCCACTTAAGGAAATTAGATATTTTTACAATTTACTTAATGGTGGATGTCAAGTGTATAACATATAATGTAAGAGGACTGAACTCTCCTAAAAAAAGACATATCATCCTCAAAGAGGTCCAGAGATATCTCTCAGACATAGTCTTCCTACAGGAGACGCATCTATCCCTTGATTCCAACATTCGACTGTATACATACGCAATTCCAGTCTGGTAATACGCTGACTCCCCAAATAAAGGAGCAAAGGGAGTCGTCATTGGAATAGCAAAGAATCTGAGTTTTGTAGTGGAAGAAAGGAAGGTAGACCCAGAGGGTCGCTTTTTGCTCCTAAAAGGGACTCTACAAGGAAAAAAATACACATTGGCCAATGTATATTGCCCTAATAAACTTCCAAAAAAATGTTTAAACGGGATATTGAATGTACTATCAGAATTTAGGCAGGGACAGGTGATATTAGCAGGAGACTTTAATTTCTCGATGGATCCAGAGCTTGACAATACGTCTCATGCCCCATCTCAAGAAAATAAACAACTAAGATTATTAAAAAAAATAAAAATGTATACCCAACAACTTTTGGATATATGGAGAATAAGTAACCTGAAAAAAAAAAAAGGATTACACATACCATTCGATGGTGCATGATATGTATGCGAGACTGGACTACATCCTAGTGGATCATGAAACACTGAAAAGCGTAGTAGACACGGCGATTGGAGTTATCGCTGCATCAGACCATGCTCCATGACACTTAAAATTTGATTTAGAGATTGGGAGAGTAGAAAGGGTACCTGGAGACTTAATGAAGCCTTAATAGAAGACGCTGAAGTAGAGAAAACTATAAAAACTGAGATCCAACAATATTTCAAAACCAATGATACAATAGATGTGTCTAAAGCAACAGTATGGGAAGCTCATAAGGCCCGGATATGGGGGAAATTTATTTCCATCGGAGCAGGGAAAAAAAAGGAAGGAGAATTAAAGATGAAAAATGCAATAAAAGAACTATATGAGTTAGAGCAAAACCATAAGAGGCACTTAGATAGAAATATACATCAGGAGATCATTATAAAACGGGGACAACTAAATGATATGATGAAGCAGGAGACCAGAAAAATATTTAAGAGCACAGCAAAAGAAAGATACAAGTGGGGAAATAAACCTGGCAAAAATCTCTAGGGAAAGAATACTGTAAACTATATAGAAAAAATTTAAAATGAGAATGGAGAAATGAAAAAAATATCTACGATAGCCGATATTTTCAAATCATACTATAGCGCACTATACTCTATTAGAAGTAGTGAGACGGGAGAAGAAAAACAGTAGAAAAATGTAAATACAAGAATATCTTGCCGAAGCTAGTTTACCAAAAATATCTGTAGCAAATGCTGCCAATTACCTCAGATGAAATTCATAAAGCTTTAAAAGAAACCCCTAGTGGGAAATGCCCGGGCCCGGATGGCTTCTCAATTAAGTACTATAAGAAATTTAAAGAACAACTAGTCCCAGAACTGTGTAAATACCTGAATAAAATAGGTGAGAACGAGGAAATAAGGAACGAGTCCCTCTTGGCAAATATAACTGTCATACCGAAAACAGGTAAGTATAGAACAATATGTTCTAATTATCGACCTATAGCGTTATTAAACGCTGACACAAAATTATATGCCAAAGTGTTGGCAACAAGACTAAAAAATCTTATGACGGAATTAATAAATAATGACCAGGTGGGATTCGTTCCAGGTAGAGAGGGGAAGAGATAACAGTCTAAGAACCATATTACTTATGAAAAAATAAAATAAAAACAAGCCCCCAATGATATTAATATTGATCGATGCCGAAAAGGCATTTGATCGAGTAGACTGGTCCCTTTTGATGGAAACTCTCCAGAGCATAGGTATAGGTCAAAAAATGCTAAGGTGGATAAATAACTTGTATACGCAGCCAACAGCCAGAGTAGGGGTCAATGGGAGTATGTCATCTGCATTTGAGATGCTTAATGGAACAAGGCAGGGGTGCCCGCTTTCGCCACTCCTGTATGTGATTGCCCTAGAACCATTACTTACAAAAATACGAAATAATGTTGACATAAAGGGTGTAAAATTGGGGGAGGAAGATCACAAAATAGCGGCATATGCAGATGACATACTCCTATATATGACCAAGCCATGACTGTCACTTCCCTGTCTGATTAAGGAAATAAAAGATTATGGAGCCCTATCAAATTTTTGAATAAACCCTATAAAAACAATCATATTGAATATAGGGATAGATAGAAAGGAAGAAAAACTACTACAACAAGAATTCCCCTTTACATGGGAGAAAAAAGAAATAACATATTTGGGAATAAAAATTACAGCCATTGAACATGATCTATACCAAGCCAAATATATTCCATTACTTAATGAAATTAAAACAGAGATAAGAAATTTAAGAAATCGCTGGATAGGTAGAATTAATATGTTAAAGATGGTGATTTTACCAAAAATAACCTATAAATTCCAAATGCTCCCGATAAATATCCCAAAAAGTTTCTTTAATGTAATAAAATCACAATTTTTAAAATATATATGGCAAAATAAAAAGCCAAGGGTAAATTGTAATTTATTAACTAGGAAAAAAAAAAAAGGAGGGATGGCTCTGCCAGATGTTCACAGGTATTATATAGCAATTATTTTAGCTAGATTAGTGGAATGGGCTAATATAAACACTAACAAAAAATGGGTAAAAATGGAAGATACACTTTACGGCACACAATTACGGAAAGATATATGGATAGCGCCAAAACACAGAATAAGAAGCAATAGTGCATATGAGATAACACTTATAGCACTTAAACTATGGGATGCACTGTACTGCAGGGAAAAATTGAGGTATAACTCTCCATTAATTCCATTGGAGGGCACAAATTTTTTTATTCCAGGTAACGGAACACAGTTTGGGAAACAAATGCTCAATACACAATTAAAAAATATAACATCACGGGGTGTTATAAAGACAAAACAGGATTTAATAAAGAAACATGGGTGGCAAAACCTAAAAGATTGGGAGTATCTACAGATCCAACACTTTGTAAATTCGAGCCCGGGCCCTATTAGAAATGAGAATGCGTTAATGCCAATGGAAAAGCTCTGCAACTCAAAAATTTATGTTAAAACATGGGATATCCCAAGTATATGAAATTCTTACAGAAATAGAGGGACAGGGGGTTATACCTGCTATAGTAAAATGGGAACAGGACATGGATATTAAACTTGAGGAGACGCAAATGATAAATGCTGTATATAACTACGCTTCAGACATAAAGTCCATAGAAGCCAACTATAAGTGTCTGATAAGGTGGCATTTGACACTGGACAGGATACATAGAATGTACCCTACTAAATCTCCACAGTGCTGGAGAGAGTGTAAGTTACCCGGAACAACATTTCACATATGGTGGGAATGCCTTGAGATAAAACAATACTGGCAAAACATATTAGACTATATAGAGATAACAGGAGATAGGATTCATTTGTGTCCCTGGGCCTGTCTATTCCATGGTATGAATAAAACAAAGAATCACTACAAAAAAACCCTAGTACAGTATTTGCTTAATGCAGCAAAAGCCCTCATCCCTAAAAACTGGTTAAATATCAAAAAAACAAGTATCAGAGAGTGGATACAGACAGAGTACATCAATAGTATGGAATATTTAAGCAGCATGGAGAAAGATCGAATGGAAATATACTGGACAATTTTGGAAAAATGGAGCGTCTTTAAAACAACGGAAATTTACCTTAAGGCAATGACCAAAATGGGGTAAATTGGATTCAATTGGGGTCAACAGATTAAAGGGGGGGGGGGGGGGGGGATAAAGGGAAATAAATATTTTTTGTATGAATAATAAAATCTAAGAATGTAAAGATGAAATGTATTGAATCTTATACGTAACAAAAATCTTATAATAAAACTTTAAATGAAAAAAAAAAGAAATGAACGGAAAAACATTTGTGTGTAGATATAAAAAAAATGTAATCATTATAAGTACCTCTTTTATAAGTGATCACATTCTCTGCAAAAAGAACGGGGGGGGGGGAGAAGCTGCAGCACACTGGTCTACCCAGTGAATGGCTGTGTAAGGGGGGGCAGGGGTCAGGACAAGTCTGATCATTGGAGAAGAGGTGACTGAATTCCCAGCATAGTTGGAGAACTGACCACGCAAGCTCCTCATTCACTACCTTGTTATCTCTCGCTTTGACTATTGCAACTCTTCTCATTGGCCTGCCTCTCCATAGGCTATCCCCTCTTCAGTCTATCATGAATGCTGCTGCCAGGCTTATCCACCTTACCCACCGTTAAGCATATGGCAACCCTCTTCTCCAATCCCTACACTGGCTCCCAATCGCCCAGAAACTTTAATTTAAAACACTAACCACAACATACAACGCTATTCACAACTCTGCTCCGAGCTACATCACCAATCTGGTCTCCAAATATCACCCAAACCGTCCTCTCTCTGCTCCTCCCACTCTCAAGCTCCCTCTTCTTCTCCTCCCATGCTTGTCTCCAGGATTTCTCCAGAGCCTCCCCCATCCTCTGGAACTCGCTATCTCAACCTGTCTGGATATCCCCTACTCTTGCTACCTTTAGGCGATCCCTGAAAACTCATCTCTTCAGGGAAGCCTATTTTGAACAGCCTCCAACTAATCTTTTACCACTGTATTGTCTCCCTTTTATATTGTAAAGTGCTGTGTAAACTGTTGGCGCTATATAAATCCTGTATAATAACAATAATAACAACAGCAATAAAATAGTGTGGTCAGTTTTTCATAGGAAAGCAGAGGAACTAACAGGAACACCATGGATTTCAAACAAAGGAAGCAATAAGAACAAGAACAGGATAGTTATTCATACAAATACATGGTACATCAGGCACATATCAGGAATACCAAGTGTTGGTTTTACAGAATGAGCACAAAAACAAGGAAAGAAAAAAAATAGCGTACGTCCGCCCTAGTGTAATATTGTTTAATAAACCACACGATAAAAGCTCTCAAAAGCTGCACTCACATTTGGATGTAAACAGGCATATAATTCCATATGTTCACCTCTCCTGTATTGGCGCTACAAGATGTACCGAATGATATTCAACCACCCTGGAGCCGAATGACAGCTCACAAGCCACCTGACCAGGGCTCCGGCATGCACAGTGGACTTTGCGCATGCGTCCAAACCAGCAGGAATCACTTTCACCCTATTTTTCAGAAATGCAACCATGTGTGTTTTGGATCATTGTCATGTTGGAAAAGTGCACAACGACCAAGGGCACAGAGTAATGGTAGCATCTTCTCTTTTAATATAGAGCAGTAAATCTGTGAATTCATGATACCATTAATGAAATTCAGCTTCCCGACACCAGCAGCACTCATGCAGCCCCACAGAAGGACACTGCCACCATGATGTTTCACTGTAGGCACCATGCATTTTACTTTGTTTTCCTCACCTTTGCGACATCATACAGTTTTAAAGCCATCAGTTCCAAAAACATTTATCTTGGTCTCATCGCTCCAGAGTCCCAGTAGTCTTCTTTTTCAGCATGAGCCCTGGCAAATTCCAGGCTGGCTTTTGTGCATGGGCTTTGGGAGAGGCTTCCTTTGTGGATGACACCCATGCATGCCATTCCTCTGCAGTGCATTCCGTATTGTGTCACAGGAAACAATCACCCCAGTTTGGCTTTCTACTTCTTTCGCTAACTGCAGTGAACTTGCATGGCAATTTTCTTCAACGCTTCTCATCAGAAGACGCTCCTGTCGAGGTGTTAACTTCCATTGATGGCCTGGACATCTCTGCAAGATCATAGCAGTTCCACCTTTGTTAAATTTTTGTATCATGTTTGCTACAGTATTCTGACTGAAGTAAAGCATTGCTGATCTTCTTGCAGCCTTCACCTTTCTTGTGTAAATTATTTTCTTAGGCCTTGTGACATTTCTCTTCCATGAGGTGCCATTGCTGACAGCATGAAATGTTAATGCTTATAGAGGATCCTGGTCATTTCAAAGTGTATCAGGACCATATACACATACATAATGAATGACACGTGTTCCGGTGGGATGTCATTGAACACTAGGGGAGCTGTATTCAGCATTCCCTGGGTTCTGTGGATCCGTCATATGAATAACCTTGTATAGTGTATCTAGTGTAATGAGCACATTGTTGTTGAAATTGGTTAAATATTAACATATATTTTGCTGTTTACTTGGATATACTTGTTGAAAATGCTTCTCTCGTGCAGGTTTGATTGCACCACTTGGTACCGCATTATGTGTGGACAATATGGGTGGGTGCTTCCCTGTATGTGTTAATACACACTGAGCAGCGAGTGTTCTGATTGGCTGTGAATCCATCTGTCCATATAAAAAGGCTGGACTTCTGGTCGATTGATCACGCCCTCAAGACAAAGTCGGAAGTGACGAAACGTGTCAGCAACGTGATCATCCGGAAGTGCCGTGTGCGCTCCACAGGCCGAGGAACAAGGAAGTCGACCGCTGCTGTACACAGCGGATGCTCTTCATACATCCGGCAACCAGGATGGAGACACAGGCACAGTGCACTTTATATCTGCTCAATATTCTATTGTTTATGGTACGCTTAACTTACACAGGGGAGTTTTTTGGGAACAATAAATTTCACTTTTATCAGTATTACGCTATGTGGTTATGTTATTCCTTCCACATGTTTACTGAAACCTGGGTTAAGTTGTGCTGATATCTGGCGGAAGCTTGAAGGAGTGGTGGAGAAGCTGTTTATATGTATGTATGTACATCTGGTGAGTGCATCCCCGTAGGGGAAAGGATACTACACGTGGTGGAATTTTTGGTGGAAGGCTTTAACAGACATCACAGCAAATATTAATAAGACTGTTTCTCCGCTATCTCAATCACTCAATCACCTCAATAGCTGGTCGGCCTTTTACATATCTGACTAGAAACGCTGCTACAATATTTTAAGATTCCTTTTATAGCATTTTTATTTATCATAATAAATGGCTTCAGCCAAACACTAACCACGAGTTAAAGAAAAGTTTTTGTGTTATTATTCATATTCTCTGAAAAATGGCCAAGAAATCATAAATTCTGCCAGGGTATGTAAACTTATGAGCACAACTGTATATAGCCATATATTGTTATATGCATATGACAACCAATATTAATGAGATTTAGCCTTGTATCTGTGTTTGCATGGGGTCGTTTTATTTTATTTCATCTTAGTACTGTGAATCAGTTAATTAGAGACAGTAACATGGCCACCGCTTGTTTATATCAATGCTGAACCAAAGTAGATTGACCGAGTCTGGAAATATGGCCACCATAAGGTTGCTGATATAGATAATGAAGTGCCCTTTAGTGTCCGTGTCGTCTTGTGTGAGCACCGCTATTCCAATTGCCCCAGTGACATCTCATACGACGAAACATAGTCGGGCAGTATGAGATAGCGGTGACGTCAGTACGCCCGTCGGGGTGCCAAACGCTATTTTTTACTGAATGCTTGTAATCTTACTGTTCCTTGTACTATGTTCCATACATGCCTGTGAGAATATCATCGAGTCACATTACTGTGGAGAGGAGGAGACGCATTAAAGTGGTTGAGCTTCATATTTGATTTGCCTGCTGAGTCATTCCTTTGTGGATATTTATCCAAGTGTTTCTGACCTGCAAAGGTCACACATTTCTTTTAAGGAGCTTATTCTTACCTGTGGGAGTGGAGCACATTTCGGGTGATATGGCATGGAGATCATTATGGATCTTTGAGTGGAACTTCACTTTTTTTCTTCTATGGACAATGGGACTGTTCTCACTTTATCATTTGTGCCACATTGCACTTTATAGGATTGCAAACCAGTAATTGGTGGTTACTGATATGTACATAATTTGATTTAAATTAGTGTTTTTTGAAGCACTATATATCTACATGAATTATACTACTACTGTTTTTAGCAATGTATTCTATTATGCACAAATATACAGTGCAGCATTTTTCTTTATAGTGTTTTGTTAATATTGGTGTGTGCAATATTCTGAGTGCAGCTGTCACACATACTGATTATTTATATTATCACTTAGCATGGAATTCATTGATTATTCGCATTAACATCACCTAGCGCAGAATATCTTTTAGAAAGGAGATCTTCAGCTTTATTAATAAAATAAAAAAAACAAACACACTATATTCAATATGTTCCTAAAACAGAGAAGATAAAATAATCTAATAGATGTGACTTTACATCCACTTTAATACTGCATCCATGTAATACAAATGTTGGACATATGCAGGCAGATAATAAACACAGAGATAAGTGATCTGCTAATTATTGATGAAATCTTAAAAATAAATGCTTATTCCCATTCCAAAGACATTGAAAAGAATGAACAAGGGTAATTTGTACATCTAAACATTAAAAGGCATGCTTAAATTTGTCTTATTGCTTGTAAAATTTAGCAAGTGCAAGGGTTCTCTAAACGCCAGGTAGCTTTTAAAAATAAAAGACAGATTTATCTATGTGAAAACACTGGTCTTGTGTTGTATGTCATGAATACCTGATGCTTTGACTGAAGAGTTGCATGAGATGCCACCATTAGACTGTTCACTGTCAGCATAATCATAGGCTTCCCTCGGCTTAGGTTTGTATTCTCTTTTGGGTCTAGAAGAGGCTTCACGAACTCTGTCCTTTAATTTGTCAGATAATTCATCCAGAATTTGGACAGCCTGCCTGTGATAATCCAACTGTGCTTCCACCAAAGCTGAGAGCTGACTGACTTGCTCCACCTAGAAGCATATGGCATAAGACAGATTTAGTATTGCAAAAGAAAATTATATTTGATAGTTTTGGACTCAGTCTAAAAGATAAACATGCCCTAGTAGCCAAATTAGAAGGCTATAATTAAAAAAGGAAAACAAAATGTAGTGTCTAATACAAAGCAGACAAAAGAATAAAAAATGCATTAAACTCCTTGTAAGCAAATAAATGTAAAGAAAAACATTCTCCTCAATCCCAAAAACACCACCCCCCCTATAGTAGGCCTAACCCCTTGAATACATACAGAGATATGTACAGGTAGATGGTGAAGACCTGTACCAAAACAGACCAGCGTCACAATTTCAGGAATCTTGGATTTGGTATTGTCCGTAAGTTACAATATTGTTTAAAGTGGTGTTGCCATCAAAAAAAAAAAATGTGCTTAAAAAATCATAAAAAAAATAAAAAATAAATTGGAAATTTTTTTTATTTTTTACTCACCTCTAATTGCCTTTTGCTAGGGGGTCCCTCGTAGTCTGCCACCTTCAGTGCCAGGGCACTGACATCACTTCCCCTTGGCGCTGCACAGTTATCTGGGACCTGTCACGTGTCCCAGATGACCGAGTGTCGTATCACGGCGCCGCTCGTGCATGCGCAGTGGGTGCCCGGCTGTGAAGCCACAGCCGGGTGCTCACAGTAAGGATGCCGGCGCCACGAGCGGATCGGGGAACGAGGGGGGGGGGGGGGGCTTCGTTCCCCTGCATCGCTGGACCCTGGGACAGGTAAGTGTCCGATTATTAAAAGTCAGCAGCTGCAGTATTTGTAGCTGCTGACTTTTAAAAAAAAATTTTTAGTGGGCACTTCTCTTTAATTTACATTTTACCTGAAATACATTTTTGAATACACTTTCATATTTTACCTATTTCTAGTGTATTTTTACAGATTTTCAAATACACATTTGTAAGATCTATCACTAGTGGCTGTGTGTATGTTCAAACCAATCAGCATCATACCTCTGCTGAACAACTGTTGAGAAAAACAAAATTAGTCACAGGGTAAAGCTTGTTATGGCAAGCAGTGAATAAGGGGGGAAGGGAACCATCCCCCTCTGACAACAGAACCATGGCAACAGGCCAACAAACCATAAAATAGTACCTAAACAGAGGGGAGTGGTGTCCTCCTATAAACTACACGATAATTTTTTTTAGCAGTGGGTAGAAAAAATGTATTATTCTAGTGTTTTTTGAAGGCCACAGTGCTTCTTTATTGTGACGTTGATATCGTGTTATTCGAAATTACGTGTCAAACGCAAGGCTCGCCAGGCTATTTCATGTGGCCCTCGCACCTCTCCGGCAGCTGCAGCACCCCCCTAATCTCCTTTTCCACCTTATCTCAGCAGCAGAGAGTACAGAACCCCTACAGATCCTGCACCTCTGGGCAGCCGCAGCACCCCCTCATCTGCAACTCCCCTGGTCTCAACATTAAGCAGACTCCTTGCACTTTTTACTTCCTGGCTTTGCCCCCAGCTTCTACCTGGCAGTAGCACAAGGCGGGGGGTGGGGGTGCACTGTTATGTAAAAAGAGGGTGAAGGACTCTTTACTTCTGATGGTAGGGCTCTTAAAGTGATTGTAAAGTCTTGTTTAAAAAAATAAAAATAAACATGTTATACTCCCCTCCGCTGTGCAGTTGGTTTTGCACCGAGCAGCCTGGATCCTCCTCTTCAAAGGTCCCTCTTTACTGCTCCTGGCCCCTGCCTCCTGTCGAGTGCCCCCACAGCAAGCAGCTTGATATGGGGGCACCTGAGCCGAGTCACAGCCCCGTGTCCCCCGACCCGGCCCCACCCCCTCTCTCTTCTGATTGGCTGACTGATTGACAGCTGCGGGAGCCAATGGCGTCGCTGTGTCTCAGTCAATCAAAAGGAGAGTCCCAGATGGCTAAGACACACGTGGTCATCACTGGAGAGAGATGGGGCTCGGCGTGGGGGTGCTCTGGACATCTGCTTCTAATTATTATGAGAATAATACAATTCTATGCCAGTTGAAACAGGGGGTCATACACCACTGGTATAGTCCTCAAGAAACTTTATTGGAGACTGCACAGACAGAAAACTATGACAGAACCATGTTCTGTCTGAGTAGTCTCTAAGGCCCCTTTCACACTGGGGCGGTTTTCAGGCGGTACAGCGCTAAAAATAGCGCCTGTATACCGCCTGAAAAAACCGGCCCCATTCACTCCAGTGTGAAAGCCGGCGGGCTTTCACACTGGAGCGGTGCGCTAGCAGGACCGCAACAAAAGTCCTGCTAGCAGCATCTTTGGAGCGGTGAAGGAGCGGTGTATTTACCGCTCCTATACCGCTCCTTCCCATTGAAATCAATGGGAAACCGCGGGGATACCGCCCGCAAACCGCCGCTGCAGCGGCGCTTTGCGGAGGTTTTTAACCCTTTTGCGGCCGCTAGCGGGGGTTAAAACCACCCCGCTAGCGGCCGCATACCGCGGGTAAAACGATGGTAAAGCAGCGCTAAATATAGCGCTGCTTTACCGTCGCCGCCCCGCACCGCCCCAGTGTGAAAGGGGCCTAAGAAAGTTTCTTGTTGATGATACCAGCTGTGTGCATCCCTCCTTTTCAGACTTGCTTCATCTGCTTTGAGGGGGCTCTGTGCTGGTCTGTACCTGCCCTTTACAGCTTAAGTTTTTAGCTATTACTAAAACCAGTAATAAGCAAATGCAAAAAGGAATTATTTTACATGATAAAGAGTAGATACGATTATATAGTCTTACAGATACCAACTGGTCCTTTGAGGACAACCGTAATGATGATATGGCCCTCAAAATTGAGTTTGACATCCCAATTTTAAATGATCAACAAACTATATCCAAAACCATACATTTTTATTTACAATTTCAATATAAAACTATCATATATAAAAGGAAAAAAATAAAAAAATAAAGTCCATACATTGCATATTATCAAACTTATAACACATTTACAGTATACATGCCATAAACTGTCTGATGGTGACCAACATCCTGCAATAGAGATTTCCACATTTTATGTTACAGCCTTATTCTAAAATGAATTAAATACATTATTTTCCTCAAAATTCTACAAACAATACCCCATAATGACAACGTGAAAGAATGAATGTTCCACATGTACCAAGTCGTTCATTACCATTTTTAACCTACTTGCTAACACCTTAGCGAGTAGTTTCGTATCTGCGTTTAGCAACGAGATAGGTCTGTAACTTGAACATAGGGTAGCGTCTTTCTCTTCCTTTGGTATAATGATAATAAGCACCGCTAGAGCATCCCTCCTCATTTCCCAACTTGTTCCTATCCCATTCATGAAGGTGCATAGTGTGGGGATTAATATTTCCTTAAACCTCTTATAATAGAATATTGTCAAACCATCTGGACCTGGACTTTTCGCTGAGGCAAAATCTTTTAGGATCCGGCCTATTTCTTCTACTGCAATAGGTTCTTCTAGGACGCTTAATCTATCTTCTGGGATTTTATTTAGACTTACTTCCCTCAAGAAAGTTTGTGTTTTCTCTATCCTCTCCTTTTCACGCTCTGGGGTCTCTTTCCGTTTTACCGAGTACAGTTCTCCATAATATTTTTGAAATACACCAGCTAACTCCTTTGTGGTAAAGACCATTTCCTCTGTGCTACTTTGGATTTTATATATGTAATTTTTAGTTTTTTTCTTTTAGTATCCTAGCCAGGTACTTCCCTGTTTTGTTCCCTCCTAGATACCCCTCTCTCTTTATTCCATTATAAATACTACGGGTTTCTTGTTTTATTAGTTCTTTTAGTTCGTTCCTTTTTATGGTGAGCTCCTGATACACTTATTTCTCTGTTATGCTGCTGTTCTAAAGCATAGGTTTCCTTTGTTACTACTTCCCTTCTTATGCCCCGAACACACGGTCAGATATTCCGATGGAAAAAGTCAGATCGGATTATGTTGTCGGAAAATCCGATCGTGTGTGGGCTCTAGCGGGCTCTCAAATTTTCCGAGAACAAAATCCGAAAAAACGTGCCCCACCGTCCATATTGCTATGGAAAACACATGTCAAAGTACTATCACTCTATAAGGAAACATACCAAAATAGCGGATGCCCCAAAAAATACGATAGAGTGTGGGCCAAATGGCTAGCGGAGGCCTCCACAGCAACCGCAGACTGATTGAGCATATATACGTAATACCACTCTACGGGTGGGTGTGATTTTGCTACATTGGGTGCTTTCCTACGAGATATAATCTCTGATACGGGTTTATTTAATATCCATTATGGTCCCTTGGGTCTACACTGAAAGATCTGATCCTTAGATACTTCAATTGAGCAGGAGCCAACACAACACTAGGTTTTTTTTTTTTTCTGTAGATGTGCTATAGCTGTATGTCACTAATAATGGAAGCAGCCCAATTACAGGCTGGCACTGACTCCTGCGTGGGTCTAGTCCAAAAGCTGTGGCAGGTTTACGGTTTGTATGTTTTTATACTCAAAAAGATTTTCCAAAAAAAAATGCTCCTCTGGCAAACCCAATGGCCACTCCCTTAGCCAGTTTTGTCGTAGAGTCTCCATAGAACCATATTGGAAAATCCTTTGAGCTTAATTTTATAGTTGTTTCGTGGGAGATACGAGTCTCCTGCAGAAAGACTACCTCTCCAGAGAGTTGGTTAATTTCTCTTAATATATTATTTCTTTTTGTATATGTAATTTAATTGTATGTCAAAAAGTTCACTGCTGTCATCTTTGGTCGCTGTACTCCTCTCCCAATCCCATCTTTTTTTACTCTTCCCGACTTCAGATTCAGGATAGTTAAATCTGCTTACCGGGAATTTCTGATACAGTGGGGGGGGGGGAGAGAGAGAGAGAGAGAGAGAGAGAGAGAGAGAGAGAGAGAGAGAGAGAGAGAGAGAGAGAGAGAGAGAGAGAGAGAGAGAGAGAGAGAGAGAGAGAGAGAGAGAGAGAGAGAGAGAGAGAGAGAGAGAGAGAGAGAGAGAGAGAGAGAGAGAGAGAGAGAGAGAGATCGGCAGCTCCACAGCATTCCTAGTTCTAAGAGGTTCTTCTACCACCCTCCCTTCTTATTTGGAATTTTGGTCATCCCTTGACCATTGATCCAAGGTCTACCACTCCTTCCTGCCTTGTGATTCTCTTCCCTTGAGGTTCTCTCAATTAGTCCTCTGGTCTGAGCCGCTGCCTTCTGTGCTCAGAGGTGCCCCTAAGCCCGCCCCCTTCCAAAAATCCTGTTTCTCTTCTTAGCGTCATTTTCTTTTCCTCCCAACCCCCATCCCGCCTCCCCCTGCGTCAATTACTCCTCTTTTCATTCTGTTTTCTTCTTTTTTAGGGCCAGGTACCATTGTTGTTGTACTTAACAGTTTATTGTTCTCTCCGATTTTCCCCACCAACCGGGGATCTCCAAGATTGGCATATCTATTTTTTTGCAAAATTTGTCAGTTTCTTCTGGAAACCTTAGAGTTGCTGAGCGGCCTTCTTTTCGCCCTATTAAACAGGTCAGGAAGCCCCATGAATACTGGATCCCGTGATTCTTCATTTGTTCTAGTAAAGGTTTTAATACTCTTCTCCTTACTAATGTTTCTGATGCCAGATCTGGAAATACCTGTAATGCTATTTATTCGTGTTTTGCGGGGTGCTTAGCTTTGAGGCTTTGCCATATCTGTTCTTTATCTTTATAATTATGGAATCTCGCAATCACGTCTCTTGGGATTTCTCCTGCAATGCCCACTGGTTTTCTAATTCTGTACTCTTTCGATCATAATTTTTTTGTTGTTGACTTTCCCAGCATTGGGCCAAATACTTTATCCATTTCATCTTGTAAAACTTCTCCCTGTATCTCAGGTAGGCCCCGTATTCTTAGTTTTCCCCTCTGTTGTGATTTTCCTGATCTTCTATTTTACGCCAAACTAGAGAAATGTCTCTTTGAACGCTACAGTCTTCCCTTCCTGGGTTACTTGGTCTCTGGACAAGGTCTCCAAATGGACCCGGAGAAACTTTCTGCCGTCCTGAACTGGCCACGTCCTACAGGGCTACGGGCCATCCAGTGTTTCCTCGGATTCGCCAACTATTACCGCCAGTTCATTTCCCACTTCTCCACCATTGTCGCGCCTATTGTGGCACTAACCAAAAAAAATGCGAATCCGAGGTCCTGGCCTCCTCAAGCTGATGAGGCATTTAACCACCTCAAGTCTGTCTTTGCCTCTGCCCCCGTTCTATCCAGGCCTGACCCTCTCAAACCGTTCCTCCTGGAAGTCGATGCCTCCTCTGTGGGAGCTGGAGCCGTGCTTCTCCAGAAAGACTCCAAGGGCAAGAACATCACCTGTGGTTTTTTCTCCAAGACCTTTTCCCCCCCTGAAAAGAACTATTCCATCGGAGACCGTGAATTACTGGCCATTAAGCTAGCACTTGAGGAGCGGAGACATCTCCTTGAGGGATCCGTTCACCTCATCACGATCTTCACTGATCACAAAAATCTCTCTTACCTCCAGTCCGCCCAGCGGTTAAACCCACGCCAAGCTAGGTGGTCGTTGTTTTTCGCCCGCTTCAACTTTGAGATCCATTTCCGTCCTGCGGACAAGAATGTCAGGGCTGACGCCCTCTCTCATTCCACCGATACCTCTGAGTCCGAGTGTCCTGTACAACACATTGTACCTCCTGAGTGTCTGATCTCTTCAGCCCCGGCCTCCTTACTGCAAGTCCCTCCAGGGAAAACCTTGGTCCCTCCACGTCTTCGGCTTCAGGTCCTCAAATGGGGTCACTCCTCTCATCTGGCTGGTCATCCTGGAATCAAGAAATCCTCCCAACTGATTTCCAGGTATTACTGGTGGCCCTCCTTAAAAAAGGATGTGATGGACTTCGTACAGGCCTGTACCATATGTGCTCGTAACAAGACCCCTCACCAGAGGCCTGCTGGTCTTCTTCACCCTCTGCCTGTGCCTGAACGACCCTGGGCCCTCATAGCTATGGACTTCACCACGGACCTCCCTCCTTCCCACGGCCACACTACCATGGCACATTTTGTCCCGCTTCTAGGACTCCCTTCGGCACCTATACTCGCGAAACATTTCTTCCTTCAGATTTTCCGTCTTCATGGACTTCCATCCCACATCGTCTCGGACAGAGGCGTCCAATTTGTGTCTAAATTCTGGAGAGCTCTCTGCAGTCAACTGAAAGTCAAACTAGACTTCTCCTCTGCCTACCACCCACAGTCCAATGGACAAGTGGAGAGAGTCAACCAGATCCTTGGGGCCTACCTGCGACACTTTGTCTCGGCCCGTCAAGACGACTGGGCTGACCTCCTGCCCTGGGCCGAATTTTCTTACAACTTGAAAGAGTCTGAGTCCTCCTCTCAATCACCCTTCTTTGTGGTTTACGGCCGTCATCCTCTTCCCCCCCTACCCATCCCCACTTCTTCCGGAGTCCCTGCTGTAGATGAAGTCACCCAAGAGCTGTCGTCCATCTGGAGAGAGACCCAAATGTCGCTTGCCCTGGCCTCTTCTCGCATGAAGAGACATGCTGACAGCAAAAGAAGACCTCCTCCGGTATTCTCCCCTGGCGATAGGGTGTGGCTCTCCTCCAAGTACATCAGGTTCCGCATCCCCAGTTACAAGTTGGGTCCCCGCTACCTCGGCCCATTCAAGATCAAGGCTCGGATCAATTCCGTGTCCTACAAACTGCATCTTCCTCCTTCCCTTCGCATCCCCAACTCCTTCCATGTTTCTCTCCTCAAACCCTTTGTTCTTAATCACTTTTCCCCCCAAGGTCACCGCTCCTGCTCCGGTCACCGGCTCCTCCGACATCTTCTCCGTTAAAGAGATCCTCGCCTCTAGAACCGTCCGAGGTAAACGTTTCTATCTTGTTGACTGGGAGAACTGTGGGCCTGAGGAGAGGTCCTGGGAACCTAAGGGTAACATCATTGACAAGGATCTCATCCGCAGGTTCTTGGGTTCCAGGAGGAGGGGGAGGCCCAAGAAGAGGGGGAGACCCAAGGGGGGGTACTGTAACGCCGAGCGCTCCGGGTATCCCTTCCACCCCGGAGCGCTCACGGTGTCCTCTGCCCTGCAGCGCCTCGGTCAGCTCCCCTGACCGCAGGCGCTGCTTTGTTTCCGGGATGCGATCCACGGTCCGCCCGGGGATCGCATCCCGCTCTTCTCACCTGTCCCCTTTGGCTCCCCAGGCGCGCGCGGCTCTGCCTCCAGTTAAAGGGCCAGCGCACAATCAATTGGTGCCTGGCCCAATTACGGTTTTCCCCAAATCCCATAAAAACCCACTTCCCCTTCCTGTCCTCGCCGGATCTTGAGTTGCCTTTAGTGCCCAGTGAAAGCGTTGTGTGTTTTGCTCCTACTGTGTATCCAGACCTTTGCTGTTGCCCCCGACTACGAACCTTTGCCACCTGCCTTGACCCTTTGCTACGTTTGACCTTGCCTCTTCCTAATCCTTGTGTACCGCGCCTGTCTCAGCTGTCAGTGGGGTCGAGTTGCTATTGGAAGACACGACCTGGTTGCTACCGCCGCTACAAGTCCATCCCGCCTTGCGGCGGGCTCTGGTGAAAACCAGTAGCAACATTAGAACCGGTCCTCCAATACCACCCGTGCTATCGCCCCATTGGCATAGGGGATCCACCTCCTGTTCCCCGCCGTACCCGGAACGTGACAGCATCCCATAATTTAAGTGCTGTGAAAGTTATCCCAGTGCTATTACTACTTATTCTGTGTTTTGGCGGTATCCGTATATTTAATTGTGTGCCATATAGTGTATCTTCCATTTTTACCCATTTCTTGTCAGTGTTTATATTAGCCCATTCAACTAGTTTAGCTAAAATAATTGCTGTGTAGTACCTGTGAACGTCGAAGTGCCACCCCCTTTTTTTTTTTCATTAATAGATTGTAGTTTACCCTTGTTTTTTTATTTTGCCATATGTATTTTAAGAATTGTGATTTTATTACACTAAAGAAACTTTTTGGGATACTTATCGGGAGCATTTGGAATGTATATGTTATTTTTGGTAGAATCACCATCTTTAACATATTAATTCTACCTATCCACGAAATAGACCCACTTCTTATATTCCTTATATCTGTTTTAATTTCATTGAGTAATGGGATATACTTTGCTTGGTATAGATCGTGTTCATTAGGTGTAATTTTTATTCCTAAGTATGTTATTTCTTTTTTCTCCCATGTAAAGGGGAATTCTTGTAGTAATTTCTCTTCCTTTATATCTATTCCTATATTCGAAATAACTGTTTTTATGGGGTTTATTTTGAAATTTGAGAGAGCTCCATATTCCTTCATTTCCTTAATCAAACAGGGAAGTGCCAATCGTGGGTTGATCATATATAGGAGTATGCCATCTGCATATGCCGCTATTTTATGTTCTTCCTCCCCCAATTTTACCCCCCTTATGTCAACATTATTTCTTATTTTTGTAAGTAATTGTTCTAGGGCAATCACGTACAGGAGTGGCGAGAGCGGACACACCTTCCTTGTTCCGTTAAGCATCTCAAACGCAGATGACATACTCTCATTGACCGTTACTCTAGATGATGGCTGCGTATATAAATCGTTTATCCATCTCAACATCTTTGGTCCCATACCTATGCTCTGAAGTGTTTCGATCAAGAAGCACCAATCTACTCGATCAAATGCCTTTTCGGCATCGTTCGATATTAGTATCATGGGGGGCTTGTTTTCATTTTGTTTTTTTCATAAGTAACCTAGTTCTTAAACTGTTATCCCTCCCCTCTCTTCCTGGGACAAAACCTACTTGGTAGTCATTAGCTCTGGCATAAGGTTTTTTAATCTTGTTGCTAACACTTTGGCATATAATTTTGTGTCAGCATTTAGTAGCGCTATAGGCCGGTAGTTAGAGCAAATTGTTCTATCCTTACCAGGCCTCGGGATAACAGTTATATTTGCCAACAGGTATTCCTTCCTTATTTCTTCGTTCTCACCTATTTTGTTCAAATATCTACATAATTCTGGGACTAGTTGTTCTTTAAATTTCTTATAATATTTTATATTTCGTCTGAGGTAATTGGCTCCTCTAATCTCTTTACATTTACTACTGATATTTTTGGTAAGTTAACTTCGGCTAGATATTCTTGTATTTTAACTTTTCTAGTCCGTTTTTCTTCTCTTGTCTCATTACTTCTAATTGAATATAATGCACTATAATATATGTTTTGAAGGCATTGGCCATCTCCGATGTTTTAAATTTAATTTCACGTTCTCATTTTTAATCTTTTCAATATAATTTAAGGTTCCTTTTTCCCTTGAGATCCTTGCAAGATGTTTCCCCGACTTATTTCCCCACATATTTTTTTTGCTACATTCTTAAATACTTTAACCCCATTTACACCACTCTGGTATGCATCCTTTAGCCAACTGCATATCCACGGAACCACCCAAGGGTTAAGTCCTAGCTTATACAACTTTTTTATTAGATTATGTGGAACTGTATCAAATGATTTGCTGAAATCAAGATGTGCTATGTCCACAGCACCACCCTGGTCCAAAACATTGGTAATATAGTCATAAAATTCAATCAGATTAATCGGACATGATCTGCCCTCAGTAAAGCCAAACTGCTTTGGGTCCAGCAAGTTGTTTATTTTTAAGTGATCAATGATCTTTCTTTTCAGGGGTGATTCCATTAACATATATTAAACTTACTGGCCAGCTTCTACCTTGCTGCCCTTCTTGTTGGATAGGTACAATATTAGCGGTACGCCAGTCATGGGGAGCTAATCCTGCAAGAAGAAATTGATTAAAAAGATCCATTAATGGTCCAAACACTATACCTCAAAGTTTTCTTAGAACTCTGGGATGAATACAATCAGGGCCCACTGCTTTAAGTTTTAACCTAGCCAGTTCCTCTGCTACCTCTGTCTCCAGAAATCCTAAAAATTAACTGTCATTACTAGAACCAATATGATTCCCCAACTTTTTATCGTTAGTACAATTTACTTCTGAGAAGACTGAAAAGAAGTAATTGTTTAAATGGCTTGCAGGAAGTTGCTCAATTTCCCCATCAACAGATTCAGTGTTGATGGGGGAAACCCTCCCTTGGAGCTTTTGTATTCTGGCAGCAGGAGGTTTCCCAGCCATCAGCA
The DNA here is from genome assembly GCA_028564925.1 of Lithobates sylvaticus. Lineage (NCBI taxonomy): Eukaryota > Metazoa > Chordata > Amphibia > Anura > Ranidae > Lithobates > Lithobates sylvaticus. The sequence goes on from CM053026.1 coordinate 433,581,079, forward strand.
TACAATGATCACTGACCGCTGGTATAGCCACTGGATGAATCAACCTCAGTACAACCAGCCTGCCCAGACATACAGCAGCACGATTAATCATTAAAAAATTGCGATCTCGATTCACCCCCCCTGACGATCTCTCCTGCTGAGAGTAGGCAATTCTTTCACATAAACAAGTGGAGAGATTATCTGCTTAGAGTCCATTCACACAGCCCCAAGTTGCGCAACAAAATGAATCAATGTAAGTGAATGAGAGCCGTCCCCGTCTTAATGTACACTACTGAAGTCGCTCCGACTTCAGAAAAGGTTCCTGTACTACTTCAATCCGACTTCTAGGCGACTTGTACCCATTGATTTCAATGGAAGTTGTCTCCAAGTTGGCTCTCCTGTCTTAACTGAAGCAACTTTAAAACATTGTAACTAAGCTTACTTCTTAGATCAAAGGGATAGAACTTCTTGTGTAAACAAATAATCTGGGCAGTCTGCCAAGCTTTCAACCAAGTGTAAATGCAGAAAGTTTAACCACTTAATGTCTAAATCTTTTTCCGACACTTCTTTCTAAAGTTAAAATCAGTAATTTTTGCTAGAAAATTGCTAGAAACCCCCAAACAAACACACACACACACACATATATATATGTATATATACATATATATATATATATATATATATATATATATATATATATATATATATATATATATATATATATATATACACAATTTTAGCAGAGACCCTAGGGAATAAAATGGCAATTGCTGCAATATTTTATGTCAAACTGTATTTGCCCAGCCGTATTTCAAATGCAATTTTTTGGGGAAAAAAAACGAAATAGTAAAGTTAGCACAATTTTTTTGTTTTAATGTGAAAGATGATGTTACGCCGTGAGAATCGTGAGAAATCGTGATCCATCTTCTAAGCAAAAAAATTGTAATTCTCATTTTAGCCAGAATCATGCAGCTCTACCCAGACATGGATCGAAATTCAAACGGTCCCTACGAAACAAGCTGAATTTAGATGCATCTATGACCGGCCTTATTTTTTCAGCGCCAGTTTCCAGAGAATAGAATCTAAAAATGGCAAGCTACAATTTCTATTTATTTTTTAAAGGTAAATGAATGGGAACAAGTAACAAATATAAAGTAGGTGTTATCACAATTCGACTGCAAATATGGAAATACATGTTAACCACTTGCCGACCGCCTCACCATGATATACGTCGGAAGAATGGCACGGGCAGGCAGAGTAACGCCCCCCCTGGTGACCGAGGCAGTCGGCATCGTTGCAGGAGCAATCCGTCCAGAGGGGGAGGCCACTGATTCATGGCCACCCCCTCACGATTGCGTCTGACGAATGGGAAGCTTCCTCTGCTTTTGAAATGTAAACAGAAGCAGAGGAAGTGATCTTATCTCTCCTTGTGCAGCCCTTTCGTTTCAGCGCCCGAGGAGAGAAGACATCAATGTGAGTTTGCACCAACACTGCACTAACACTAGTACACATAGGCACATAACTCACCCCCCCCCCCCTGCACCCCCTGCCACAGTGACACCAATAGCAGTTTTAATTTTTTTACTGATCACTGCATTGGTGTCATTTTGTGACTCTTATAAGTGTTAGGGCAACTAGTGGTAGGCCCCTTTAGGTCTAGGGTGCCCCCCTAATAAAGGTTTAACTCCTTCATCGCCCCCAGTTAACCCTTTCACCCCCTGTCGCCATTGTCACTAATAGATCATTTTTCTGATCGCCGTATAAGTGTAACCGGTGACACTAGTTAGCCTGTTAGTTAGGTTCAGTCAGCTTTTTATAGCGTCAGGTACCCCCATATACTACCTAATAAAAGGTTTTAACCCCCTAATTGCCCCCTAGTTAACCCTTTCACCAGTGATCACCGTATAAGTGTTACGGGTGACGCTGGTTAGTTTGTTTTTTATACCCGCCGTTTATTATCCAATAAAGGTTTAACCCCCTGATAGCCCGGCGGGTGATATCAATTAGGTTTTAGGGTCAGTTAAGGTCTGCGTTGCCCCAGGCAGCGTCAGATTAGTGGCAGTACTGCCAACACCCATGCACGCAGCATACACCTCCCTTAGGCCCCTTTCACACTGGGGCGGTGAGCCGCGGTGACGGTAAAGCAGCGCTATATTTAGCGCTGCTTTACCGTCGTTTTCACCGCGGTTTTCGGCCGCTCGCGGTGCGGTTTTGCCCCCCGCGAGCGGCCGAAAAAAAGGGTTAAACACCCCCCGCAGAGCGCCGCCGTAGCCGCGGTATTGCCGCGGTAACCGCGGTATTGCCGCGGTTTTACCGCGGTCTCCCATTGTAATCAATGGGAAGGAGCGGTATAGGAGCGGTGAAAACACCGCTCCTATCCCGCTCCAAAGATGCTGCTAGCAGGACTTTTTTTGCCGTCCTGCTAGCGCACCGCTCCAGTGTGAAAGCCCGCCGGCTTTCACACTGGAGTTAAAGGGGCAGGATTTTTTCATGCGGTGAACAGGCGCTATTTTTAGCGCTGCACCGCATGAAAAACGCCCCAGTGTGAAAGGGGCCTTAGTGGTTTAGTGTCTGAATGGATCAATATCTGATCAGATCTATACTCGCTTCCCCAGCAGTTTAGGGTTCCCAAAAATGCAGTGTTAGCAGGATCAGCCCAGATAACTGCTAGCACCTGCGTTTTGCCCCTCTGCCCAGCCCAGCCCACCCAAGTGCAGTATTGATTACTGTCACTTACAAAACACATAACTGCAGCGTTCGCAGAGTCATGCCTGATCCCTGCGATCGCTAACAGTTTTTTTTTGGTAGTGTTTGATACATTTGCTGACAGCATGGGGAACTTTTTACCTGTGAGTCTCACTACTGTACCAGTAAATTTGGAGCCCAAAATGGCAAATCGAAGGTACAGTAGTGAAGAGGCCTACACGTTTCTGAGCATGACAGATAGTGAAGAGGAAGTCACTCATCTGTCAGATTCAGGCTCAGAATACGATCCTGTAGACAACAGCGGCTCCATGACAGATAGCTCTGACGATGGCGTGGTGGTCCCTGCCAAGGTCAGGCGTACTAGACCCCGATCTTCTTCTGCTGTTGTTGAGGTGCAAGAACTGCAGGGCTCTCATATAGAGCAGAGAAGTACTAGTGTCGCTCATCCTTCTGGTGAACTGGCAAGCACCAGCGGCCTAGTAAACCCTGGTCGTACATCCAGCACTGCAGTATCACATGGTGATGTGGCGAGTCCCATAAGTGCAGTTCAAGCTGGTAAGGTGGCAAGGTGGCAAGCACAAGTAGTGTCCCGCTGCCACCAAGAAGACAGACAGGCCGTCGTGCCCATAGTGTCCTTCCTGCAGAATTCGCCAATCCCAATTGGGAACCCACAACTTCTGCAGTACCAGTACTTCCCCCATTCACTGGCCAACCCAGAATTCAGGTGGAAACAGTCGATTTTACGTCACTTGATTTTTATTCGCTGTTTTTCACCGGAGATCTCTATAGATCTATTTTGGACCAAAATAATTTGTATGCTGGTCAATTCATCGCCGCTAATCCCCATTCCTCCCTTGCCAGAGATTGGAAACCAATTACGGTTTCCGAATTTAAGACCTTTCTGGGCCTATCCCTCAACATAGGCATAGTTAAAATGAGTAAGTTGCGGTCATATTGGTCCACTGACCCAATTTACCATATGCCCGTGTTCTCTGCCTCCATGACCAGGGCACGATACAAGCAGATCTTGCGGCTCTTGCATTTCAACAACAATGAACTCTGTTGTCCTCGTGGAGACCCTGGATACAAATCGGCTTTACAAAATTCGGCCCCTCGTAAACCACTTCAACCAACATTTGCAGCCTTGTTTACTCCATATCAAGTTGTCTGCATTGATGAGTCCCTGATTAAGTTTTCTGGCCGCTTATCTTTCAAACAGTATCTTCCCAGCAAGTGTGCCAGATACGGGGTCAAGATGTATAAGCTCTGTGACATGGCCACAGGCTATACATATAGTTTTATGGTTTACGAGGGAAGAGATAGTCACGTAGAGCCGCCAAACTGCCAAGATTACATAGGGAGCACTGGCAAGATTGTGTGGGACTTGGTGTCACCCTTATTCGGAAAGAGGCACCATTTGTATGTGGACAATTATTACACGAGCGTGCCACATTTTAGTCACTTGTTTATCAGATTGTGGCACTGTGCGATCTAATGCCGGGGCTTTCCCCAGCGGCTTGTAGATTCCCGTCTTGAAGTGTAATAACTTGCTCGCTGTGAAATGGAGGGATAATAAGAATGTTTTTGCTCTGTCCTCCCTTCATGCAGACACGACAGTCCAAATTCCTACGGTGACTGTCCACGAATATAAGAAAAAATATGGGAGGGGTGGACCTCAACGACCAGTCGACGCCGTACCTAGTTGCCCGTAAGGCCAGACGCTGGTACCAAAAAGTGTCTGTATACTTATTTCAATTGGCTTTGCTGAACGCTCATGTGCTATACAGAGCTTCAGAACGGACTGGATCCTTCCTTAAATTCCAGGAAGAGATCGTCAGAGCCCTTCTGTTTCCAGACGGTGCTGCACCTCACCTTCCCAATCCAAATGCAGTAAGCTGGCTGCATGAGAGGCATTTTCCGTATGTCCTCCCGAGTACCCCTACCCAACGAGCCCCCTAAAGAAGACATTGTGTCTGTAGCAAGCGCGGATATAGGCGTGACACCCGCTATTATTGTCCCTCCTGTCCTGACAATCCTGGTCTTTGCATTGGTGACTGTTTTGAACGCTTCCATACACTAGTGGAGTATTAGCGTAGGGTACAGCACTGCACAGACTAGGACACAATTTCACAGGGTCTCCCAAGATGCCATCACATTTTGAGAGACCCGAACCTGGAAACGAACCGTTACAGTTACAAATAAAAGTGTAAAAAACAAACAAAATAAAAACACAAAAAATATATAAAATAAAAAAAAAATAGTTGTTGTTTTGTTGTTCGCTCTCTCTCTCTATTGTTCTGCTCTTTTTTACTGTATTATATTCTGCAATGTTTTATTGTTATTATGTTTTATCACGTTTGCTTTTCAGGTATGTCTTTTTTTTTTATACTTTACCGTTTACCGTGTTTTATCGTTAACCATTTTTTTGTTTTCAGGTACACCATTCAGCTGCAGCGCGGATTTATTTATCTTGACAGCAACAGCGTTTGCTCCCACGATACATAAAGCCGTGACTCCAGCACTGTAGGAGGTGATTTCACCACCACAGTTAAAAAAAAGAGAGCATATATGCCAAAGCATGGGGGCAGCAGAAAAAAAAAAAAAATAATAATTAAGGACGGTTTAAAAAAAACAAAAAATAAATAAATAAATAATAATTAAAAAAAAAAAAAAACACCCCCGTCCCCCCCTGCTCTCGCGTAAAGGTGAACGCAAGCATCAGTCTGGCGTCATATGTAAACAGTAATTGCACCATGCATGTGAGGTATCACAGCGAAGGTCAGATCAAGGGCAGTAAACCTCCTCTGTAAATCTAAAGTGGTAACTTTTAAAGGCTTTTAAAAATGTATGTAGTTTGTTGCTGCAATTTTAAAGCATGTCGCATTTGGTATCCATGTACTCGGCCTAAGATCATCTTTTTTATTTCATCAAACATTTGGGCGATATAGTGTTTTAGTGCATTCAAATTAAAAAAAGTGTGTTTTTTCCCAAAAAAAAATGAAAAATCGCTGCGCAAATACTGTGTGAAAAAAAAAATGAAATGCCCATCATTTTAATCTGTAGGGCCTTTGCTTTAAAAATATATATAATGTTTGGGGGTTCAAAGTAATTTTCTTGAAAAAAAAATATTTTTTCATGTAAACAAAAAGAGTCAGAAAGGGCTTTGTCTTCAAGTGGTTAGAAGAGTGGGTGATGTGTGACATAAGCTTCTAAATGTTGTGCATAAAATGCCAGGACAGTTCAAACCCCCCTCAAATGACCCCATTTTGGAAAGTAGACACCCCAACCTATTTGCTGAGAGGCATGTCGAGTCCATGGAATATTTTATATTTTGACACAAGTTGCGGGAAAAAAAAAAAAAGACACATTCTTTTTTTTTCCCCACAAAGTTGTCACTAAATGATATATTGTTCAAACATGCCATGGGCATATGTGAAATTACACCCCAAAATACATTGTGTTGCTTCTACTGAGTACGGGAACACCACATGTGTGAGACTTTTTTGGAGCCTAGCCATGTACGAGCCCCTGAAATCCAAGCACCGCCTTCAGGCTTTCCAAGGGTGTAATTTTTGATTTCACTCCTCACTGCCTATCACAGTTTCGGAGGCCATGGAATGCCCAGATGGCACCATTTTAGAAAGTACACACCCCAAGCTATGCTGAGAGGTATGGTGAATATTTTGCAGACCTCGCTTTTTGTCACAAAGTTTTGAAAATTGAAAAAAAAAAATGTATTTTCTTTCTTCATTTTCAAAAACAAATGAGAGCTGCAAAATACTCACTTGGGACTTGGGGTGTCTACTTTCCAAAATGGGGTCATTTGGGGGGGGGGTTTGTGCCATCTTGGCATTATATGGCCTTCGAAACTGATAGGTAGTGAGGAGTGAAATCAAACATTTACGCCCTTAGAAATCCTGAAGGTGGTGCTTGGTTTTCGTGGCCCCGTACGTGGCTAGGCTCCCAAAAAGTCCCACACATGTGATATCCCCATACTCAGGAGAAGCAGCAAAATGTATATTGGGGTCCAATTCCATATATAACCATGGCATGTGTGAGCAATATATAATTTAGTGACAACTTTTTGTAAAACAAAATGTATTTTATTTTTTTGTCATTATTCAATTACTTGGGACCCTAGTTTGTAGACGCTATAACTTTTTTTTTTCAATGTTTTTATTGAAGAGTTTTACAGTACATACAAGCAGACATAGAGCGAAATATTAGTACAGCTCATTCAGTCTTGAAATGCACTTTTGAACAACAAGATTATCAACAATATACCTATAAAATGCAGAAGAAATACAAATAATCCATTACTAACCACAGATCTCAGCTATAGCCCGTAAACCTACAATAGGTATTTTGAGCTGCAAGGGTGTTTTATACAAAGTAGTTCATTGAATACGAATCCGTCTAGATATTATTGAATGTTCTTGGTGTGACGGTAATGTAATAAAATGGCGTCTGTGAAGCCAATGTATGGCTGTGTGTGGGGTTGAGGGGAAAGGTGAGGGGTAGAAATGATATGAGGAGGAAGTGGAGTGTTAAAAATTTCCCAGGTCACGAATTATGTGGCGGATTCAGCCCCCCAGGTCACGCTTTAGAGTTTCGAGTAGTGAGCTATATTACCCGGATTCTTTAAAATGAAGCCAGCAGGCCCATATTTCATGGAATTTGGGTGTAGTGTCTTTCCCACTCGACAGAGCCGTTCGGGTATGCGGGGGGGGGGGGGGTGCATTAATCAGATGTAGTATGAGGGATTTTCTGTATGCCCCTTGGGGGATGGATGTGTGGTGAAGTAAGTATTGGGCAGGGTTAAAGTCTGGAGTGTAGGTCGTGAATTTTGAAGTAAGGTGGTGTATGTCTGTCCAGTAAGGTTGGATTAGGGGGCATTTCCACCATAAATGTAGTAGTGTTCCCTTAGCTCTGTTGCATCTCCAACATAGTGGGGGGACACTGGAGTGAAATTTGTGTATTTTAAATTGGGAGTCCTGTACCACCTAGAATACATTTTGTATCTGTTTTCCTGTGCGGACACATTCAGAGAGCCCTTGTGGATGTGTAGAAGGATATGATCCCAGTCTTCCTGAGACAGGTCAATGTCCAGCTCCTTCGCCCATTTTTGGCTGGTCAAATCGTCTTTAGTAGAAATCTTAGTAAATAGCAATACGTACATCTCAGAAACTACTTGCCTTTGGGGTTCAGATCTAGTACAAACGTTTTCAAATGGTGTTTGATCTCTGCTCCATTGGAGGGTCGTAGAAGAGTTTGACAAGAAGTGTCTAATTTGGAGAATTAACAAGTTCCAGCACTGGGCTCTATTCTAAATGGGTGCAATGTGTGCTCTTGCACACTGCACCGAGTGAGGATTCCTGTGAGCAGAGACAGTCTTCCCCGAAATCTTCACTGTTATTTGTTGCTAGGACCGCCAGTGTCCTAGCAACCGCCAACACATTTTGCAGGCCACCTCCCAGCTCTGCCCACCGCCTCTGGCTTCCTGTCTCTCAGCGGCTCCTGCATAGTAAGAGGAGCCGCAAAGTATCTTCAAACACAGTGAAGAACAGAGACCAGGAGGCACTGTGAGAGAGGCACAGAGACCGGAGTCATCCTCTACACTGCCTCTGCAAGCCCAGCCAGCGATCAGGTCAGTATTATTCACCACCCTTCCTATTCCATCTCCTCTTCCCCCCATCTTCGCCAGCATGACTCCAACCCGACTATCACCCGCCAGTCTTCTGCTTCCTCTTCTGCCAGTTGCCACCTTTGCACCAGCCAGCTTTACTCCCGCTCCAGCATCCCCTGCCAGCAACATTCCACCCAAGCTGGGCAGCTCGCTAATCCCCCCTCCTGCTGTGAACGCTGCTCGATGCTTCCCCACCTGTCAATCCAATCACACCCTTTACTCCTCTATCTGCCACTCGCAGTCCTTTCCCCAACATGCACCACACGCACATAGCTGGCAAGGGGATCCAAAACTGTCAGCTGTCACAGCCAACCCCCCCCCCCCCCCCCTAAGCCTTCCCTTGTCCATTTACAGCCCTCACCCCCAATAGCCGAGACATTGTTTTCAGAGACCCTCTCCAGCCACCAAGCGATCTTCCCACAACCCTCCCAGCCCCTCCTCCCCAGAGACTACAATACCTTCCATTCCAAACACCCCTTCCCCTGCACCATCCCACCCCCACTTACCCTTTCCCCATTCCTACCCCCTAACCCACACCTTAGCCACAACCCCATCTTTGCTGTCCACCTATAACTCCTCCAAACCCCCAGCTCACCTCAGAACAATGATGGGGGAACACTGATGTCCTGGGGAAGGGGAAGAAGATTTGTGGTGGGAGGATGGGGGGGGGGGGGGGAGTCTTTTACCCAAGATTGGGGGGAGTTTGTGCTGGAAGGGAGGACTTGAGAGAGAGGATCTGTGCTAGAAGTTGGGAGAGGATTTTTGCTGAGAGGGACATTTGGAGATGGGGGCAAGATTTGTCCTGGAGGGTTTTGAAGAGGGGAAGGAGGGTTTGTGCTAGAAGCAGGGAGAGAATTTGGGGGTTTGGGTATTTGTGCCAGGATTAGGAGTTGTGCTGAGAGGGGATTTGGGGTAGATTTGTGCTAGAAGTGTAAAAAAGATTTTCGCTGGGAGGAGGAGGATCTGTGGTAAAAAATGATGGGGGGGGATTTTTGCTTGAAAGGAGGAGAGAAGGGTTGCTCGAAAAATACATTTTGGGGGGGGGGGGGGATTTGTTGTGCTGGGAAGGGGGATTGGTGAGGGAAAAAAGATTTGTGCTGGGGAATTTGGAGAGGGGGAATTGGGTGGGAGAGGTTTTGTACAGTACTAGAATGGGGGGTTGTGCTGGGATGGAGGATTTGGGGGGTGGAAGAGGATTTATTCTGAGAGGTACTGGGGTAAGGGAGTATTTTTGCTGTGAGGAGGAACTTTGTGTTGGGAGGTGAAGAGAACATTTCTACTGGGGGGGGGGGGGGGGGGTGAGCGAAGTAGTGTTTTTTTTTTTTTGTTTTGTTTTTTTTTGGAGGTGAGGGAGCGGGATTTTTTTTCTGAAAGGGTAAAATGGAGGAGAGTATTGCATGCGAGGGGAGGATTTTGCACTCTCCTTACCCCTACATTGTGCGTTACACACCCGTTTTGTACTCATGATTCCTACTATGTGTTACACACTCCTGTGCATTATGTATTCCTGGACTGTGCTCTCTGCAGTCATGTACTCCTAAACCCAGCACTGACTACAGCCCTCTATGTAGTGCATACTCCCGATCCTTGAACACACCCTGGACCCCTGCAGTCAGTGTTATGTATCCTAAAGTCGACACTGACTGCAGCACTCCTCAACCCCTGTGCTCTGCCTTACACACTCCTTCACTATATACACAATACTGTATATTATATACTTCTCACTAAAGTGTTTGTTTTCTCAACAGTTGCTGGTTATTCTTTAAGGCTCAGACAAAGCAATCAAAGCATATTTTATAGGTACAAGGAAATCTGAGTTTCATTTAACCACGCCCATTAAGCCCCTCCCACTGGCACGACTTTGGTCACGCACAAATTTTAATGTGGCACGCACAGCAGGTCACTCCTTCCCTCAAGTGTCTCTCATTCTGAAGTTAAAATGTTGGGAGGTATGCATACTCCACTGCTGGATTCTCTGAATTGACACAGCCATTATCAGCTATACATAGCCTGTCCCTTTTTGCAGCTATTCTCACATACTTAGACCAAGTCTTGGTCAGATAGGCACTGTCCAAATGAACATTGCTCTTGTTGTCCTATCACTTATGTGCACCTGGAAGACACTTTACATGGGGGCGTCTGATCCACTTTCAGACCCTAATTCCGACGTCCTGTTGGGGGGGGGGGGGGGGGGGGGGGGGTCTGTGTGTGCTGTGGGTGACAACATTGTAATTCTTTTTATATGGTGATGGATGTAGGATTATTTAAACTTTAGTACTTGTGCATTGTTAAACATTTTCAATAAAGCAAATTTTGTACCATTAACCCCTTGATGCCAATTAGTCTCTATAGGTAACCGCTTTTCTTGTGTTCAGATCTTTTATCTTTACACTAACCCCTTTTTTTGTAGGTCATGTTTGGTTACAAGAGACTGCGCACACTGTGTGTAGGCGTGTTACAGGGTTATTCATACTTTCCTAGGGAGTAAGGAATCTCGATGTGTTAGGTGCCATTTAATTGGAAACCCATCAGGACTTGGGGTTTTAGGTTTAGCAAAGGTTTTAGTTGCCTGTTCGATCTGTTCTATAGTGATAGCGCATTCAGGGATAATCTCTGAGCCTGAGACAATTTACGAAAGGGAACACAGTACATGTATTCATAAAGCTCTAGGGGGAAATAATGAGCCTGGGATGTATAAAGGTTCGAGTAAAAATGCAAAAAGGAGTCTATAATTTGTTCTTGGGAGGAGTGGAGGATGCAATGGGTTTAGCTAGAAAGGCCAGAAGACAGCCATTTCCATCTCCCAATTAAAATACCCGCTGTGACTGGTACAAAGGCTTCTTCTGAGTTTTAGCTACCAAGGCCAGTTCGTATGCCCTCTGCGCATCGGATAATTGGTAGGGGTGTTGTCTTCTATATATGCTGCTTCAGCTTCATCTATCCGTGCCCCATGAGCTTTCTTAAGGGCCATTACTCCAGCCATAAATGCACCTCTCATTACTGCCTTAATAGCATCGAACAAGGTCAGAAACCCCCTGGGCGTTTTTGGTCCAATAATGGGAGATAGCATCAGCGCAAGTATATAGAACCATAGGTTATAATGAGCTTAATAGGGGCTCTTACGCCAAATTTCAGCTTTTACAGGTTTGGACAATTGTAACACAAAGTTCCAAAGGAGAGTGATCGGAGATCGCTTTAGGCAAGTATGTAACAGTAGTGAAAGTACTTAAGTACTAAGTAGGTCAGGAGCCAGAAAAAAACATATCTAGCCTAGAGAGGGACTACCTTCACCAGGTTTTGGCACAATTTTTTTTTTAAAGTATGAAGATGAACGTGTAGAGCAGTGTAATCTATCTACAGAGGGATCAATAACAGTGTTGAAATCTCCCTCCATAACAATAGCCCCTTGGGTCATAGGAAGGATTTCCGCCATACAGGTAGATAATCGATGTGCATCAAACGGTGGAGGAAGATAAATATTAAAAATTGTACATAACACATTCATAACGTGCAATATTACCACTACAAAACAACCTTGTGGATCAGTCTGGACTTTCACGATTTGGATCGGAAGGAACTTAGCGATTAAAATGGTAACCCCTCTAGAGTATGTAGACTAAGTATCGTGGAAAGCATGAGAGATCTGGGGTCTTTTTAATACCAATAATCTGGAACCAACCAAATTATTGTTGTGCTGAAAAACTCGGCTTATACTCAAGTATATACGGTAAGTAATTTAAGACTCAATGGGGCAGAAGAGAATAATGGCTCAATAAGAATATCATGGATTCAAAAATAAAGTAATATAGCTCGAGATGATTACAACAGTGGCATATAACAATCAAGAAAAAGAACCCTGGAGGGTCCCCATGACCATGGCTAAAAGCAACCAAAGTCGACCAGTAGAGTAGGTAAAGTAAAACAGAAAACAATGGAACATTCCATTCCACCTACCCTGCCTGGCTCATTGCTCCAAACTATTGCTTTTTCAGGTGACTGTAGGTATCTCCTGCATCTAGCATTTTGTCTATGATCCTTTGAAGCACACGTCTCATTTAGTGAGTTTTTTAACAAGGCATCTGGGAGACTTTTCTCCTTCTCCTTACTTGGACTGCTCCAAAATGTTTAGGACCTTTCTCATAAGCTTCTTTCAGAATATCTTGCTTTGTATTCAAGAAATGTACCCTGCATATTAAATCTTGGGGTCTGTTAAGACCCAAAGGAGGTGGACCTAGTTCCAAAATGCCTATAGAGAAAACAGGTCAGTGGAGGATGCTGCCTATATGGGTCACTACATCCCGCCTCCTCAAGTATGTATGCATGTATAGGGCTTATAGGTTTTAGCTCCGTGCTCAACACTGTCATTCCAAAAATCCTCTATTCCAAACTCAAATCGAATTGTTTTTTTGCACTTCCATCACCGTTTGGTTCAGCTCTTGGAGCTATAGGGAGGCCTTGCGAGCACAGCCGTGACAACTGATGATCCCTGGGGGGGAAGCCGAAAAGAGATCTAGCCATGGAAAGGAAGACCCTAAGGCAGGAGAAGGTACTGGGGAGATAGGACCACTTTACAACGACAAAACAGCGGACGGGGATGGGGAGGGTGGGGGCTGGGGGGGGGACAGGGGGAGGGGGGGGGGGGAAATAAAAATAAAAACCCCCAGGGGGGCTAATTGGAAGAGCGAGGGAACGGGATTTAGGACAAAGGAAACGGAGGGGGAATGGAGGCTGGGTGGGATTTCGGATGTACCCCCCCCCCCCCACTGAGCACAAAGTCCACTCCCCTCCTCACAAGCACCCACCCCCCCCCCCCCCCCCACTAGCACAAGTCCACTCCCCTCCTAAAGCACCCACCAAGCACATATCCTCTTAAACCCCCCCCCAAATCAAAAGATGCCCCGTGTCTCCTCCCGCGGCGTCCCTCTCCGTCTCTGTCCTCCTCCCCTAGTGCCCTTCTCTGTCCTCCTCCCAGTGGTCCTCTAAAAAGCAACTATGATAGGGGATACAGGACAGCAAGGACTTGCTTACATTTGCAGTTTGGGGCGGTAAAACCCCATAATTGAGCCCTGTTTTTAACCAACACCACACCGCACCCCCTAAAACTGCAGTGGCCAGGGGTGTACACGTCGCAGCAGGAATTATACACCCTGTCACACTTAACAGGTGTAGCACATGCCAAGCATGATCCATTCAAGTGAATGTGGCTGCCCTGTAAGCACCCTGCAACCTTGTGCTGTACAGCGACTAAGGGGTTAAAGCAGGTGAATTTGCAGGGAAGCTCCATTCACCTGAATGGGTCATTTTTGTCAGGCACTACACCTGTTAAGTGTGACAGTTTGTATAATTTCTGCTGCAACATGTGTACACCCCTGGCCACTGCAGTTAAAAGGGGAGCGGTTTGGGGATGGTAAAAACAGGGATCAACTATGGGGTTTTACAGCCTCCAAACTGCAAATGTATACACCCCTGGCCAGTGGGTGGATTCGGTGGGTTTGGCCATATTGGTGGTCAGGCCCCAGGGGGGCAGGTGTAAAGCTGTATAACATTTCTGATGGCTGCCCTGAGTATTAGCACTGATCACTGTATTACTGTCACTGGTGAGGTCAGTGTCAGTTCATACACAGTCCCATTATAAGTCGCTGATCACCGCCACAAGTAGAATTTATAAAGACAATTTTTTATTTTTTGGACAGGTTGTATAGCAGAAAGTAAAACATTTTGTTTTTTAAAAAGAAAAAAAATTCTGTCTTTTCTCATTTATATAATAAAAAATAGTGGTGATCGAAAACCACCAAAAGAAAGTACTATTTGTGTGAAAAAAATTATATAAAATTATGTTACAACACTGCAATGCCTACACAATTACCAGTTAAATTAGCATAGTTCAAAAAGGTAAAAAAACTAAAGAATATTATATATATATATATATATATATATATATATAAAATCTATTACTTCCTGTGCTCTTGTTCTACAAAAAACACAAACTACTAAACCCAGTATTATTAACCAAAACAAATGTTTAAAAAAAATGCATGTGACATATATATATATATATATATATATATATATATATATATATATATATATAATTCCTCTGTTTAAAGTCCAGGATCAGAAAAAAAAAAAATTATTTTCTAACAATCGACAACTTGACAACTTCTAGTCGCTCTTGTATAATTCCTGCATCCACAGTGAAATTCACCCTTTAGTGCCACCACCACCTTGCGAAATGGCCACTCACCAGATGTCAAATGAATGCTCGCCTTTGGTTCATTAGACGGATAACCACTCCTTACAAACAATCTCCCAAGAGTCAGACCACTTTATATTCAAACTCATAGGAAAACATGTAGAACTATCATGGTGTAGCATTTCTCAACTTGTTTATTAAAAAGTATTAAAAATAGATTACACATATTACGGCGTCAATGAGCCGACACCAAGCTTATCCAGCCATGTATGCAGGTTCCACCTAGATCAGCATGTGTTCCCCTAAGGTATTCCTCTGTGCTGCATGTGTTCCAAGTTTAGGTCCCTGCTACCGGCGTTCGCGTTGCACAAAAGTCCCAGCAGCCTCTACGCGTTTCACAATTCCTGTTGCGTCGTCAGGAAGCATTAAAGTGATACTAAAGTCGTTTTTTATTAGTTAAAAATAACATACATGTCATACTTACCTGCTCTGTGTAGTGGTTTTGTACAAAGCAGCCTGGATCCTTCTCTTCTTGGGTCCCTCTTTCGTGCTCCTGGTCCCACCCTCCTGTTGAGTGCCCCCACAGCAAGCAGCTTGCTTTGGGGCACCCGAGCCGAGCCACAGCTCCCTGTGTCCATTCAGACACGCCCCCTCTCTCTTCATTGGCTCCCTGACGTTGATTGACAGCAGCGGGAGCCAATGGCGCTGCGCTGCTGTCTCAGCCAATGAGGAGGGAATTCCCGGGCAGCTGAGACACTCCTAAAACATTGCTGGATCTAGATGGGGCTCAGGTAAGTATTAGGGGGGCTGAGGGGGGCTGCTGCAAACTTCTGCCTTTACAATCACTTTAAAGGTGAAAACCCTCCTGTGATGCAGCAGCCCCCCAGAACCCTTTACTTTCTGGCGACAAGCACACCAGCTCCAGCCAGTGTCTTGAGTCCTGGTTGGATAAATTGATAGCGGCGCAGCCATTGACTCCCTGTCTGTGTCAATGGACGCTGTCGGGGCACTCGATGCGGGGAGGAGCCAGGAGCACCTCTGGGGGACCCCAGAAGAGGAGGATCAGGCCACTCTGTGCAAAAACCTTGCACAGAGGAGGTAAGTATGACATGTTTGTTATTTAAAAAAAAAAAAAAAGAAAAAAAAATAGACTTTACAACCCCTTTAAACCTTTAGCAGAAAAAAAGCTTGTAGTCTCAATACATTAGCTTACAGGACAGAGACCATTCTGGCTTGTATAACTGCAACAAGAAAAGAGACCTCCTATTACAGAGCCATGAGAAGTATCATGTAAAGCAGCTCAAATTGGTGTCTTCTAAGAATTGAGAGAACCAGCATAAAGTACCAGAAGGGAAAGGGGCATCAAATATGAGGAACAAAGCAATGTCCTGAACAGAATGAAGTGCATAGCCAATGATCATTGGCGCAAAAATGCTAAAGCCAAGAACTGACCTTTAAGGGGCGGTAGCATCAGGCATAGATACATACCAGACTGCAGGAAGCTCAAAACCTGGGGAATTGAACAGGCTTAAGGGTCAAAATGGAGCCATCTCGTACCACAAAAAAAAAAAAAAAAAAAAGATTTTTGACTTGCTTGTAAAATCCTGGTGTATAGAACAGGACGTTCTTTGAAACATTACAACTAGCACTTTGCAGCTACCTTCAGGTGATTGAGCAATTGCATATAACCCCTCCCGTTCCCAAAATCCTATTTTCCTGATCATACAGTACAGCACACAGACTTTTTTTCCTTACAGCTGGGACATCCAAAAGCAGTCCAACTAAGCAACAGAGCCCACACAACCGCCAAACAGTTCAAGAATGCTAAAAAAAAAAAAAAAAAAAAAACTTAGAGCAGCATCTAGCACCTTTTGCTAGAAACTGGTGCTGGAAGAAGTTTAAACATTGAACATCCACTTGGTAAAACTGAAATGTGTAAACAGAAGACCATTCTTGGAAGTCTGAAAATCAGATGCCTGAGGCCGAAAAGCCTCAAGCATCTGAGAATAGTGTGCGCTAACATTCTTCAAACTATAGGCTTAACAATGTGCCTAATCCACCTAGAAATGGTGGAACAAGATGTAGCTCTAAATCTTTAGGATGCTTCAGAGCAAGATAAGAGAAAGGAAGGACAATATCCTGGTTTAAGTCAGAAGGCACCATAGGGAGAAAGGAGGCCCTTGGCCTCAAGACAACTTCATCCCTGTGTAACACTAAGAAGTGCTCTTTAACAGCATAAGGCCAGTAATTCAGAGACTCTTCCTGTAGATGTCAAAAGCCACCTTGCACGATGGGTAGGGCAAGGGCATATCCCTAAAAGGTTCAAAAGATGGCTTTTATAGAGCCAAGAAAACCAGGAGGAGATTAGTCAGGAGGACAGATGTGAGCTACACTATGCAAAAAGGCATTACTAGAGGGAAAAGCCAAAGTTCTCTGAAAAAGAATGGCCAAGGCTGAGATTTGTCCCTTGATGGTACTCAAGGCCAGATGTTGGTCCAGACCAGAACGGAGGAAGGACAGAATACATCCCAAGAAGTACTTTCAAAAATGCAAGTTCCCCAGGCAAAGGAGGACTTCCAGTTGTGACGATAGACTTTGCGAGAAGTTAACTTGCTAGCCTTTAAGGAAGGTAGTAAAGACAGAATCTGAGAGGTCCCTGTACCTCAGCACCATTGCTTCAACAGCCATGCCATTAAACACGTTTCCTTGGGACATGAGGTCTGGGCAATCTGGAAGGTTTCATGGAGTATGTCTGTGTACTAGGTCCTCCTGTGCCAATTTGGATTTAGTGCAAACACTGGAATGCCCTCCATCTCAGTCCTGCAAATAGGGAGCAGAAAGGCAGATATCAGACTGAGGGGTAGAGACAGTTCCCCAAACTAGTCTCTACTATGAAAATAAGGACTCTCTCGGTACTGATAAAATAATATACATATTAAAAGATAAAAAAAAAAAAAAAGTATTTTACATATAAAAAAGACAATGCATGATTTCCAATAATCAATACAGAACAATATAAAATCAAGAAATGTTGATACAGTTATGTAGATACTTAATATGCTCCAATGTTGGAATCAAAAGTATGGAAGGTCCTCAGGGGACCAAAGAGGGATAGGGTTGGAGGGTGAAAAAGGAAGCAAGAATAGGTGAGGGAAGGTAAGGGAGAGGGAAAATTAAATGGCAAACGAGAGGGAAGGAAAATGGAGGGTAGAAAAAAGGAGAAGGGAAGGGAAAGGGAGGAAGAGGAGGGGAAGAAGAAGAGGAATATGGGGAGAAAATAAAGGGGAAAGGAAGGTGGGAAAAAAGGGAAGAAAAAGGAAAGAGAAAAGGGAGGGGAAAGAAAAAGAGAAAAAGAAGAAAGGAGAAAGAAAGAAATAGGGAAAAAAAGTGTAGATAGTTCAATAGTTACTCGATGTGAAAATATAAACCCACCTGATACAACAAGGCAAATGAGTATAGGTCCAAGGGGGAGTAAAGAGGGCAAGTATAAAAAGTTGTGTACAGGGGGGGAACCAACTGCGCAAACCAATAAGGGATAAAAACACGAATCAATATAAAACAACGGCTGCCGCGGCCACCATCAGAGTGTTCACACACCAACAGTCAGTAAAAATGGATATATAAATATATATAAAAATGGGGCGCTAGCAATAAGTTAATAAAATATTAAACAACAATAAATATTAATTGGAAATATGTGGTGCTTAGTCCAGACCACTAAATAAATATAAAAGAAGTAGAAATAGATAATAGATTAAATTAAAATAAATAATATAAATAATGTGGCGCTTAATGGAAGGAAGGATACCAATCCTAGGGGGGAACTCCGAAGGATGGTTCCCGAAAAGCGTCTAAGAGTTAATGGTTTAAACCAATATTGTATAGCGACAAGGTATAAAAACAGTGCTATACCAATCAATCAATAAACAATCAATATTAAAGTGCATCCAGTGATAGAATGAAATTCCTGTGCAAAAAACAAATAATTCTTGTGCAGAACAAACAATAAAGTGCGTCCAATAGTGAAATCCAAATTTGTTTGTATAAAAAGTTCACTTTTCGTAAATAGTGAGCAATACTTCATGGATCATAAACAATAATTCATGCAAAAAATGATTGCAGTGCAAAAAATATTTCCAATTAATATTTATTATTATTAAATATTTTATTAACTTATTGCTAGCGCCCCATTTTTATATACAAGTATAAAAAGTTGGTTCAAGGCGTGCGTATGACCCCTTAATGATTCAAAGGAAAGCTGGTTGAAAAAAATCACCAGATGCAACAATGCATCAGCGCAATAGCTGAACCATCAATCCGGATCTACAGATATAAATATACAAGGTTAAGTAAGGATAGGCAGCAGTAATGTACTGCCGTCCTAGTATGGGGTAACATAAGAAAAGTGGAGGCCAATGCGCCAAATTAAAAGCTTATATGAGATATTGATAGACAGAGTATCCCCTCTTGGAGCGGGCATCCACTGTCCTTACAAGCAGGCTGCAGCCTGCTCCCCAAGCCGATTAACCTAAATACGCCGCCGGAGGGCAGGGTGTGACGCCATCGGGTCTGGCTCCCCACACTGTGCATGCGCGACAATTCGCACACACACACGTGCGCCGGGCATGGTCAAGGTGCAGAGATAGCCCAAGACATCTTCTTTCCTGGGCTGTTCTGTGCTTGGAGTGCATGGCCAGCCATACCTTGTTTTCCCAGGCGGAATATGTGACTCCCCTGGTGGGGAAGTGCCTTTACCTGTCAGGTTGGGGACCGTCCTGCACTTGCGCCGACCACGTCTTGGGCCATCTCCACCCTTTGGTCGTGTGTGCAAATTGTCACGCAGTGTGGGGAGCCAGACCCGACTACGTCACATGCTGCTCTCCAGCGCCATGTTTACGTTAATCGTGTTGGGGAGCATATAAGCAGGCTGCAGCCTGCTTGTAAGCACGATGCCCGCTCCAAGGGGGGATACTCTGTCTATCAATATTTTAGATAAGCTTTTATTTTGGCGCATGGCCTCCACTATTCTTTATGTTACCACATACTAGGACGGCAGTACATTGCTGTTACCCATACTTACTTACCCTTGTATATTTATATATGTAGATCTAGATTGATGGTTCAGTTATCGCTCTGATACATTGTTGCATCTGGTGATTTTTTTCAACCAGCTTTCCTTTTCTCTGGATCATTTAGGGGTCAGCGGGTAAGCGAACCATTCTTTTTGCCCTTTCCCCTCATAAAATAATGCACACCTAATAGTTACATGCATGTGGTCTCACGACACCTATGTACAACTATGTTTTTTGTAAATTGGGTTTACGTTATATAATTTGTTACTTCTAATGTAGATTTATCCTCCTGATGCAGCAGTCATTGACCGCAAAACATGTAGAGGACCACATGTCTCGTGAGGACCTTCCATACGTTTGACTTCAACCATATTAAAGTATCTACATATCTGTACCAACATTTCTTGATTTTATATTGTTCTGTATTGATTATTGGAAATCATGTATTGTCTTTTTAATATGTAAAATAAAATAAGATTTTTATCTTTAATGTGCCGTATTTATCTGCGTATAACACGCACCGGCGTATAATGTGCACCCCACGTTTAGGAGGGAAGTTTAAGGAAAAAACTTACATTTTAAATGCCCATCAATGCAGCCTTATCAGTGTCCATTTGCAGCCTTGCCCATCATTGCAGAATGGTCAGTGTCCATCTGCAGCCTTGCCCATCATTGCAGAATGACCAGTGTCCATCTGCAGCCTTGGCCATCATTGCAGAATGATCAGTGTCCATCTGCAGCCTTGGCCATCATTGCAGAATGATCAGTGTCCATCTGCAGCCTTGCCCAAGTGTCCATCTGCAGCCTTGCCCAAGTGTCCATCTGCAGCCTTGCCCAAGTGTCCATCTGCAGCCTTGCCCAAGTGTCCATCTGCAGCCTTGCCCAAGTGTCCATCTGCAGCCTTGCCCAAGTGTCCATCTGCAGCATTGCCCAAAATTGAAGCATGATCGTTTTTAAATGTTGCCACCGAGATAGACAGAGCCGGATGTCCTGTGTACTCGGCTCCTCTCGCAGTCCCGCCCCCTGGCCCGGCTCCTATGATGGACACAACACTGGCCCAATAGCGGTACATAAATGCTAGGAGGCGGGACAGGGCGTGACTGAGCGGAGCCGAGCCCACTCTGCTCCATTTCCGCGGTGCTCGGTCCCTCCTTCCCATGCGAGGCAGTGGTTTGGCGTATAACACGCACCCACGATTTCCCCCTGATTTTAAGGGGGAAAAGGTGCGTGTTATATGCCGATAAATATGGTATATTTTCTTATCGGTACAGAGATAGTCCTTATTTTCATAGTGGAGACTAGTTTAGGGAACTGTCTCTACCTCCCAATTTACAATTCACTAAGATGATGGTACGGTTCTTATAATAAAATTTTTTCCCTTTTGAAATTATAACCCTCTGAGGCTTACTCAACCAATATTACATATCAGACTGAAATGATCCTATGAAGCCAACATAATTTGCACTGTGAAGGTCTGAAGAATTGGGGGTCCCTGGACCTGACAAGAAACCCAACCAGTTTGTCATAAAGAAAGAGAATAAGAACCCACTTTCCCCCGCCTCATATAGACCCATTGCGCTTTTGAATTCAGATATTAAAGTGTTAGCAAAGGTCCTGGCGGCCAGGTTAAACAAAGTTATTCATAAACTGGTACATCAAGACCAATCAGGATTTATTCCTGGCAGGTCTTCTAGTTTAAACATTAGACGCCTTTTTTTAAATCTCCAACTACCCGTGGAAGATGGAGGCAATAGGGCTGTCCTTTCCTTGGATGCCGCCAAGGCTTTTGATTCCCTTGAATGGAAGTACCTCTGGAGAACTCTATCGGAATTTCAGGTGGGCCCGAACTTTGTTAAATGGGTAAGGCTCCTATACAGCTCTCCGGGGGCAAGAGTGAAAGTAAATAATGAACACTCTACCAGGTTTCGATTGCTGAGGGGGACGAGGCAGGGGTGCCCTTTGTCGCCCCTCCTCTTCACCCTCGCAATCGAACCTTTGGCTCTCTCCCTGAGATCATCCCCTGAAATAAAAGGGTTCAAACGAGGGGACTTGGAGGAAAAAGTGATACTCTATGCAGATGATCTCCTTCTACTGCTTAATGACACTCAGGAGTCTCTACGCGAGACCATGGGCAGAATTAAAAACTTTGGCCTCTTGTCAGGATTAAGAATTAACTGGGATGGGGGGGCGTGTCCGGATGTGAACGGCGGCGGACGTCTCTGTGAATAGCTCCGAGCATCCTGGCCTCAATCCTTAGCCATCCTTAGCCGCCATAGCAAAAAAACACCCAGCTTACCTGCCTCCTTGTTCTCCTGACTTACCTGCTGCAGCTGGTGGGTCTATTTCACGGATTCCAGCCCGGGATTGACTGGGGAACCACTGATCCAGCGCGCCTGTGATTGCCGCCATCTTCCTGGCCTGTGCCCTGCCGGATCGAGCCTCTCCTGGATTGGTACCGAGGTAGGGGGGCCCATCCTGTCATCCAGTGCACCCCCTTAGGCTTCTGGTGAGGTCCGGTGGTCCGTGGGGCCGCTGATACCGCTCGTCAGGGCCGCGGCCTAGTACGGCCTAGTGAAGCCTCCAGGCCCACCGCATTTTCCTACGCCGCCGGCCGGCGGACGAGCGCTGCGGACGGCCGGGATTCGGGACAACAACGCTAGCATCCTTGGCCGCCCTACCAGCCCTCCATCCTCCCTCCATCCTCCTGCAAAGGCTGCAAAATAACGGGCCGAGGCTCCGGCCCTACTCCCGGAGCGGCGGCCATCTTGGTGCACCCAGCTGAGGCCTTGGTGCTCATTCACAGCCCTTCTGCCAGCCCTGGACCCGTTTTGCTCCTTTTTCATTAAATTGGACCCATCTACTGGCTGATCGCTACCCGCAGCCCACGCTGTGACTCTCCTACAAGGTTTTCTGGAGGACAGGTTTGAGGATCCGGCCTGGTAAGTGGCGGCCATCTTGCTACACCCAGGCAGACACCCGGTCCTCCTCCCTCCTTTGCACCTGCTCCAAGCCCCTGCTAACAAAGTTGCGGCCAGCCCACAGTGCGAAGCGACCACCTTAACCCGCTAATAAGCTGCTGCCCTCACCTCTGCCTCCAGTGTCAAGTATAGCGGCCATCTTGCTTCACCCAGCTACAGGGTACACAGCAATCTTGGCCCCCCTGACTCCTTTACTCCTAGCTCACTGCCACAAGAGTAGCCCCTCTTGACCAGACTACAACCTACAGCCTCCATATCTGCACTCCTCCTTTTTGTAGTTACCTAAAGGACTATCCACGATACCAGAATCACACTTAGCGGTCATCTTGCTACACTTGCTGCTGGCCCCCGTCTCCGTGGTTCCTGACTCTTGCTTTACCCCGGATCCATAGATCCCTACCGGACAAGGAGCCATCTGATGCCTTCAAAGAAGCAACCCAAAACTAAGCAACAGCCCAAGGCACAGGCTGTGACCCCACTTACACGTGGGGACTCCAACTTACTCCAGAAACTACAGGCCTTGTTGGTTGACATGGAGGACAGTTCTCCTGCTGATGTCCCCGCATCCCCCTCACCTTCAACCCAGACCCCGACAGGTGACACCAACATGATCTTAGCAGCAATTGAAAGCAGCAGGACATCTCTACTGGTACGGATCGATCATCTGGCAGAGGAGTGCAATCTTATCCGCAATGATTTGGACAAAATGCGGGGGCGCCTCTCTGAATCCGAGAACCGGATCTCAGAGGTGGAGGATCGGACGGGACAACATGCCGACCAGCTCACTGATATGCAAAACACTATCAAAG
Organism: Lithobates sylvaticus; assembly: GCA_028564925.1. NCBI lineage: Eukaryota > Metazoa > Chordata > Amphibia > Anura > Ranidae > Lithobates > Lithobates sylvaticus. The sequence continues at coordinate 433,604,502 of CM053026.1, forward strand.
CACTAGTGGCAAAGTCTGATGATGCCGAAAATCGAATGAGACGTAACAATGTCAGAGTGCTGGGCCTACCCGAGGGCTCGGAGGGAGACCACCCGGCGGACTTCGCGGAGGCCTTCTTCAAAGATTTACTGGGACTGGCTGATGTCCCCCCTACATATGTGGCAGAACATGCTCATCGTGTTCCGATGGGTCGATATGTACCAGGTGCACCCCCGCGTCCCTTCCTGGTACGCTTCCTAAACTACCGAGACCGGGATCGTATACTCTCAGAGGCCAGGAAACACCCGAATCTGAAATTCGGTAATGCACCTATCATGCTGTTCCCTGATTTCTCTCCGGAACTTCAACGGAAACGGCAGACCTTCACTGATGTTCGGCGCAGACTACGAGACCGTAACATTAAATATGGAATGCTCTATCCTAGTCGCCTGCGAGTTCAGCATGAGGGTACTGTTAAATTTTTTGACACACCGGCTGGGGCTGATGCCTGGCTTAATGGGCTAAAATGACAACATGTGTACTAATCCACCGTATGGGCCCCAGGTGCAGCTGGGGCTCGTGGGGGGAGAAGAAAAACAAGAAATAAAACCAGACTCCTATGTTACCTACATATTAATCTATCATCCGTACATGTCTGAGAGATCCTACTTGAGCGAGCTATTCACACGGAACTCTACAAGACAAGTTTGTTACTTTCCCTACTTGGCTTGTCTTGGACGCACGTCAACGGGAGTGGCTACCCTACAAACTTAAGCCACAAACTGACTCAGGGAGCGCTGTGACTACACTCCAGGGTCGTGATCCACTTAGGTTTATGCCCCTTGGCTACTATTGAGTCACTGACTTGTTTTCAAGGTTTTTGGGATCAAGCTACAAGCCAAGTTATGTTGGGGAATAGGCTGCGTGGCAGGGAGTTTTTTGTCCTGTGTGGGGTTGCTCACTCACCCTACAGGCTTAGTTTAAGTGTAAGTGTGCTCATTAGTTTTGGGAATACGCTGCGTGTATCAGCAAATTGGTTGCACAGCAGCGGGAGTTGCAATTTTTTTTTGGGGGGGGGGGGGTTGTTCTATGTGCAATGTTCCAGAATCTGCCCGGGGCTACGTAAGACTTGTGTTCTGAACCAGAACTTTAATGCTCATAGGTCGGTAGTGATTGTTATGAGGTTATGCCATGTATTGCTGTACTCTTTAACATTTATTGATGGCAGGAATTGTATTTGATATACTGTCTTGGAATGTTAGAGGCCTAAACGATAAATTTCGGCGTGCCCTAATGTTCCAATACTTGAAACCGCTTAAACCACACATCGTTTTCCTACAGGAAACGCATTTAGATGGCAATAGGATTCTCACTATAAAACGCTCCTGGATCCAACGAGCGATACATGCTACATATTCTACATACGCCAGAGGCGTGGCAGTGCTGATTAGCAAGGCAGTCCCTTGTACTGTTCATCAAGTTGTCACAGATCCAGGGGGCCGCTATGTAATTGTAGTAGCAGACATTCATGGGCATAGGATGGTGCTAGTTAATGTATATGTTCCCCCACCATTCCACATTCAGGTTCTATATGATTTGTTGGGTAGATTGGCTCCTCTTATGCACCTGCCTCTCATTGTAGCAGGGGACTTCAATGCCATTTTGAATACTGCCCTAGACTCTTCTAATTCTAGGAGAGGGGCGTCTGTAGAGCTGGCAGCGTGGGCGACAACGGCTACTCTCACAGAGTTGTGGAGATGGAAAAATCCCACCACCAAAAGTTACTCACACCTATCAAAAACTCACAAATCCTCATCCAGGATTGATCTAGCGTTTGCTAATGCCCCTATGTTGCAGCTGGTGAGGGGAGCTAATTACATTGCTGGGGGCCTGTCGGACCATACCCCCCTACGGGTTCATATTGGTATACCTTCACAGGTTAGAGGGGGCGCGTGGCGATTAAGCCCGGGTTGGTTGGAGGTAGAATCGGTTTCTTCTCAAGTGGCGCCAACTTTTACAGATTACTGGGAAGATAACCTACAGTCAGCCCCACTGCCGATAGTATGGGACGCCTTTAAGGCGTGTATGAGGGGTCAATACATCTCGGCAATCAAACAAGCGCGCAAACACTTTAATCATCAATCACAAGAGCTACAAGATAAAGAGAGGGCATGTGAAGCGGCCCATGCGGCCGACCAGTCAGATGTCACCTACAGGGAACTGCTTGAGGCGCGCCGTCTTCTGACGGTGCACTTCACTGAATTGACCCACACTTCCTGGGCGAGGAGGGCAGAGTCCCTCTTCGAACAGGGAGATAAAAATGGTAAGCTTTTGGCCATGTTGGTTGCAGAGCAGCGAGTTCAGACTAGTATACCTTGTATTACCGACTCTCAGGGTACCTTATTGACAGACCCCAGTGACATCCTTGATACTTTTGTAGATTATTACAGCACTCTTTACATGCCCATACCGACATATAACAAAGAGGATCTTGAATCCCTGCTTAATTCCCTATGTATACCAAAACTGTCAGAGTCAGATCAACATAGTCTAGAAGGGGAGATCACTGAAAAGGAAATAGAAAAAGCCATCAGATCCTTTCCTCCACACAAATCACCAGGGCCGGATGGTTTTTGTATTGAATGGTACAGGTCACACTTGGAGACTCTTGTGCCAAGACTTAAGACACTGTTTCACTTTTGCTTGGAACACAAGACGCTACCGGATTCTCTTTTGGAGGCTCAGGTGGTCTTATTGCCGAAACCGGGCAAGGATCCCTTGACCTGCTCCTCGTACAGACCTATAGCCCTCCTTAACCAGGACCTTAAAATTCTCACTAAAATATTGGCCACAAGATTGTCAAAGGTAATAACCACACTGGTAGACATAGACCAAACCGGGTTCATACCCCAGAAGTCCACTGATACAAATCTCCGCAGGCTGTTTGCGCACCTACAGATCGACCATGCTAATCCCGGAGCCAGGGTGATTGTCTCCTTAGATATGGCTAAAGCCTTTGATTCGGTGGACTGGTGTTACATGTCCACTGTATTACGGCATATGGGGTTTGGAGAGGTGTTCCTTACATGGATATCCCTCCTATACAGCTCGCCCAAGGCAGCAAGATAGGTACTCAAGTTTCCGCACAGTTTTCGGTGGGGAGGGGAACGCGGCAAGGCTGCCCCCTCTCCCCATCTTTATTTGCCTTGGCCATAGAGCCTATAGCCATTGCTCTGAGAGCATCCACAGAGGTTAAAGCCCTTCAGGTAGGCGGCATTCGAGAATGCACGGCTCTGTATGCTGATGATATGCTTCTCTTTTTAGAAGACCCGGGTTCATCCTTGGAGGCAGTATTTGAGATCTTAAGCACATTCGCAAATTTCTCAGGCTTGCGGGTGAATTGGGAAAAGTCCAATATCATGGCCATCGATGATGGGGCTCAGGCACGGGCATCCCCCTTGGTGCCCATTGCCTGGGTTACGGAAATAAAATATTTGGGTATACGTATATCCCCCCAAGTCAAGGACTACTTGACGCTTAATCTAATGCCACTTATCACGAAGGTTAAAATACAATTAGAGGCTTGGAAGCATCTTCCACTCTCCTTAATTGGTAGGGTGAATCTACTTAAAATGAAGATACTGCCAGTGTTCCTCTATTTTTTGCGCAATACTCCCGTGTGGGTCCCCTGCTCCTTCTTTCGGCGCGTAAACAGCCTCTTTAGCTCGTTTCTATGGAGCTCTGGACACCCCAGAGTGAGTCTCCGTACATTACAGGAACCCTATGGACAGGGAGGGCTGGCCCTTCCGGACTTGTTTAAGTATTTTATTGCAGGACAGATGGTATTTGCCAGACGGTGGTTAACAAGGGACGACGGGGATGCAGCGACAGTATTGGAGACTGCTCTAGTGGGATCCTATGAGAGTCTTTACTATTTAATGTTTAGAGGGCCACAGGCAGCGGCGCCTTTGACTGGCTCCATGCGTGTTACTATTCGCGCGTGGGACAGGGCAAAGGTACTAATGCACACAGACACGGAGGCCTGGTCACCAGACACACCATTGTGGCTCAATTCCAGGTTATCCCATTTTAACGATATCCCAGATCCGGTAATATGGGCCAGAGTTGGCATCAAACAATTAAAGAACATAGTAGGGGGGGGGAAGCTGCTTTCCTTTAATCAATTGAAAGATAAACATGATCTCCCAAACTGGTACTTCTTCCGTTATCTGCAGCTGAGGCATGCTTTTTCTGCACAGTTTGGCACAGGAGCAGTGTTACTGCAATCCTCACCTTTAGAACAGTTGCTCTGTGATGAGTCTGTGCGGAAGACGCTATCGGAAACCTATAAGGAGCTATTTGCAGACAGGCCTCCGGCACTTAGTAAATGTAGGGAGAAATGGAGCTCACTTGTTCCCAATTTCCAAGGAGATGACTGGGACGATATGTGGGACCACCCTTTTCAGGTCCTAGTATCGGCCCGTGACAGGTACATCCAATTTAAGATACTTCACAGGGTATATTATACCCCAGCAAGACTAGCCAGCATCTATGGTTTGAATGGCGCCACCTGCTGGCGTTGTAACGCGACAGGGGCGGACTTCGATCATGTATTCTGGCAGTGTCCGTCCATACAGGTATTCTGGACAGGGGTCACAAAGACCATCCAGGAACTGATCCTGCTACCTGTCCCCATGACGATATCAGTATGTATGTTGGGCCTGGTGGAGGAAGTAGCACCACTTAGGGCACAAAGAACCATGATCTCTCTCACCTTATTTTATGCACGCAAAGCCATCCTGTTATGCTGGAAAAAACCTGAGGCCCCATCCTTGGCCTTCTGGAAAGGCATAGTGAATAGAGCACTACCCTTATATAAAGCCACCTACTTAAGTAGGGGGTGCCCCAAAAAGTTTGAGAAGGTATGGCAGTGCTGGCTCTCTTCGGATGGTACTGTCTGAGTTACTGCAAGAGTAATGGGTTAAATATTACACAAAAGAAACATGCACTGCTTGAAACGACGAGACAGGCGGTATAGCTACTAGGTGATTGTGTTTATTGTTTTACCTGAGCATGTACTGTAATATGATTTGAGTAGCCCGGAGGGCACGTGACTGTGTTTACATTCCTGTTATAATTGGGACATTGCACAACGGGGAGGGGGGAGGGGGGAATTTATGTGGGTTTCTGTTATGGTTGTTTACTGTTGTTTAAAAAACTGTGAATAAAAAGAATTTTCCAAAAAAAAAAGAATTAACTGGGATAAATCACATCTACTTCCTATAGACCCTATAGTTCTCCCCCTGCCACACGAACCAAACCAACTCCAAATAGTTCAGAAAATAAAATATCTGGGTATTATTATTTCAAGAGACCCTAAACAATTTGTTATAGAAAACCTGGTCCCACTTTTGAACAAATTTAAAGGGAAAACCCAAATTTGGAAAAATCTCCCCCTGTCTGCAGCAGGTCGGTGTAATTTAATAAAAATGGTGCTCATGCCACAACTTTTATATATTCTCCATAATTCACCAATATGGATCTATAAAAAGTGGTTTAACAGGGTTGACACTATATTTAGAGAACTGGTTTGGAAAGGGGGGACCTCCCGGATTAGCCTTAGAACATTACAACTTCCAACTGGGTCAGGGGGAGTTGCCCTGCCGCATCCTTTCAGATATTTCTTAGCGGCTCAGCTGCAACATATTGGGGGATGTGAGGCTGAGAAAGAGGGGCCAGAGTGGAAGATCCTTCTCCACAAATCCCCACATAAGTCTTTGAAGGAGATTCTGGAGGCAGGGACCTTCCAGAAGGGACTTCCCACCCAGGACCTGTTGGCTAAAGTTTGGGGTACTGTAAAAAAAATGATGGGATATGGAGGGTTTACAGTTTTTTCCCCGTTATGGGAGAATGTTAATCTGTACGAAATCCGAAAGATGGGGACTGTTAAAGAATGGGAGAGAGTGGGTTTAAAATACATTGCTCAGATCTATCATGAGGGCAGGATTAGAAGCTTCCAGGACCTTAGAGAACATTTTTCCCTCCCCAGGAAGTCTTTCTTTAGATACCTGCAGGTGAGACATGCCCTGGCAGCACAGTTTAAAGGTGAACCACCAGAATGGACTAACATGCAGGTACTACAGAGTGTGGCAGGGGCGGGAACCCGTAAGGGGATGATATCTAATCTATATCTACATCTATATAAAGGGAATAGGGAAGGTACACAACTATGTCCACATAAAGTAAAGTGGGAGAGAGACGTGGGAACCATCTCAGCTCTCCAATGGGAAAGGATACTCGAACTCGCCCCAATGGTCTCACTTTCCCCCCTCAGAAGATGTCACACCTTTTTCTATTATACCGCGCCTATTATACTCCAAACAAGCTCTTTAGGTTCGGCCGTAGGCAAGATGATAAATGCCCTAGATGCAGGAGACCAGGGGGAGATCTTGTCCACATGTTCTGGAGATGTCCAAAATTATATGGATACTGGAAAGAGGTGGTGGACAAGGTCTCCCAGATATTCAATACCCATCTTGAGCTGGACCCCATTCAGTGCGTTCTTGGGGGAGGAGAGGGAGGGGGCAGGCCCAAGGAAGGTCAGATCGCGGTTTTGCGCTGTCTTTTCCAGGCCAGGTTACTAATTGCTCGGAGGTGGCAGTCTTCTACCCCTCCGTCAGTTAATGAGTGGGAGCAAAATATGGATAGAGTGATCATGAAGGAGAAAACTATATATACAAAACGAGAGAGCCTTGCTAAATTCCATTTATTATGGAATCCATGGATCGAGAGAGGAACATGAGAATGCTTTAGATAAGTGCCAACCAAACCTAATTAGTTAGGTAAAAAGAACTCAGTGGACGAAATGACACTAACAGAGAGCAAGAGGATGGATACGAGAGCTAGGGGGTGAATGCAAGGAGGCATGAGTGAGTTAGAACACACTTTAATACGCTTAACGATTTTTGTTTAACATGATCTGTGTAAGAGAGACGAATGAGATTGTGTATAATTGTGTATAATATGTATTTGTAAAAAAAAAAATTTGAAATAAAGTCATAAAGTAAAAAAAAAAAGTTTGTCATAAATAATGTCAGAAGATCCAGATCCAGCTTCCCAAACCTGGGACAGAGAGAGTGAAAGACCTCCATATCCAAACAATGGGAGGGTCAACCTGCCAGTGTTCCAAGCCTGGAATGGGCCAGATGATTAATTTCTTTTCAAGAGAGGATCAAATCCATGTCTTTTTGAGCAGTGGGACTCCTGGTGCCTCTTTGATGTAGGCCACAGCTGTGGCATTTTCTTAGTGGACACTGGGTGAAGAGGAGAAAAGTATTAAAAGGGACAACTGGGGGGGGCGTGGCCGGCCGCGATAGAGGGAGGACGCATTGCTGTGGAGCTCCGCCGAGCCCTGTCTAATCCACAGCCATCCGGGACCAGCACACCACTAAAAACCACCAGGACACCCATCCCTGGCCCTGAACACACTGGGGACAGATCGGCACCGAAATTAAGTGCCCCGGACGGCGGATTATTCGTCCCGGGATCGGCCCCATCCACTGCCTGGCCGCCGCCATCTTGCGGCCTACTCGGCCTCCTCAGCCTCCGCGCTCGCCCACAGTGCTCTGCGGGACAGAGGGACCCTTCCAGCACACATACAGACAGCTTCCTCAGCCAGGGAGGACAGCGACCAGGCTGTCAGGTGGATGCTGAAGAGGGATTTCTGAGACCACAGCTTCAGGAGTTCAGGTGAGCGGCGGCCATCTTGCTACACCTCGGGCCTACCACCTACTCCCACAACCCTCCTGCTCCAGACAGACCCACAACAACATCCCTAATCGGCTTATTTAATAGAGGGGGGACCCAGAGGAGCACTGGAAGAGGCCCCCATATCCATAACGGCCACTGAAGCAGTTCAGCCTCATCACTGTAATCTCAGCAGGTCGGCCAGCTTGCTACACCCAAAAACACTAAAGCTGCAGCTGCTATACTTCTTGCAAACCTGCTGAACTGTTCTTTCACTCACTTCTCAAAGTTACTAAGTAAAGCCTGGACACATGTTAGCCCTGCAGCATACTCTCAGATAAGCAAAATCAAGCACTTAAAAGCCACCCCCCCCCTTTTTTTTTTTTTTTTTTTTTTTTTTATTAACCACGAGTGCACTCTGACTGACACAAGTCCTGGTGCTTTAACTCTCACAGAGCAAATTGCTGGACATGATGGGCTCTGATTAAACGTTTTTTTTTTTTTTTTGGGGGGGGGAAGTTGCCTGACTATGGAGGAGTGAAGACGTAGGCCTCCCTAGATCCGTCCCACCGCAGCATCAAACAACGCTACAGGAGTGAGACTCGCCCCACCGACTGCCTGACATGTCCCAAAGGAACAGGGCATCTTCCCAGACCCCGTAGAACGAAAAACCCCGGCAAGCCCAGTTAGACTCCTTCTTCCCCGGGCAGAGTGGAAGAGGCCGCGAGGCCCCCAAGATGGCGCCAGCTGCAAAAGCCCCTAAAGCACACAAGGCCGCACAGCACTCTGCCACAAGGTCAACACAACAGACTGAATCACCCATACCATCACCACGGTCGGTAAGTGACTCGGCTCCCCCGACCTCCCCGAGCTCCCCCACACTACTAGAAGACCCCCCTTACGACCCGGACCCCCTGGCTGACGCGGATATAAGGCGCCATATTATGTCCTTACCCACCAAAGCGGATCTTGAGCGGTTTGCGGACAGGGTGGAAAGAGCCTTTAAAGAGGACATTGCCCAACTCAAAGCAGACACGACACACCTAGGAAGCAGATTGGAATCCTTAGAGCAAAAGTTTGAGGACGCCCTCCCTGTTATCTCCATGCTGCAGGACAAATGCGCCATGCAAGACCGCCCGATTGAGCCCTTGCTTTATCAGTTAGATGACACAGAGAACCGCAGTCACCGAGCCAATATCAGGATCCGAGGCCTACCTGAAGCCACTGGTGCCAGGGACATTATCCCCACATTGGAGGGGGTCTTCAAAGAAATATTGGGACTGCCTAACACTGCCACCATCGAAATTGACCGTGCACACAGGGCCCTAAAACCCCCGTCTCAGGATGCAAATAACCCCAGAGATGTAATCTGCAAACTACATAAGTATACTCTCAAAGATCGCATCATGCAGAAAATGAGGGGTAAACCCTATTTCGACTTTGACGGTGCACAATTAGCTTTTTACCTGGACATGTCTAGGCGCACCCTTATGCAGCGCAGAGCATTTCGCCCCCTCCTGACTGCTATTCAAGACGCAGGCCTGTCGTATCGGTGGGGATTCCCCTTCTCTCTCCAAGTCACCAAAGAAGGACGAACTGTGACTCTCCGCACCAAAGATGACCTCCCGCATTTTCTGACCTCCCTGGACCTAGACGAAGTGGACTTCCCCGACTGGAGGAACCCCCCGGACCCCATACCTACAAATCTGCCTTCATCGCAGCCATGGCAACCCGCCGGGCGACAGAACCACAGACGAACCCGTAGGCGTCATCACTCTGATCCTTCAAGGGATCCGGCCCCCTCAGGAACCTGAGGGACATCCTCTAGGGATGAGAAAGAATGGGATCTGAGCACTTTTGAACAGAACTGCTGGGGAACCCACCAGACATAAACTGAGATGTTTTTCTCCAGGATTCCCCCCCCCCCACCTTCCTTTCACTTTTTTTTGATAAGAGAATACCTGGACCCCTATGTTCCTCCATTCTCCTCCCTTTTCATTCCCACCATGTTAGATGCGGTGGGCGGAGACGGAGGCCTCCTCCCCTCTTCCCAAGGTTGGGTCACGTACCCCCCCATAGGATACCCTTCTTTTTTATGGGTATAGATCCTTATTGGGATCGCAGGATGTGGCTTGGATCTCCTCCCCTTCTAGGAGATGGGGTCCCAGACACAACCCTTAGTTGTTTTACGAGACCAGATGGCCTAGGCCATACGACTGATGTTTTTTGATTGTACTTATTTCTTATGTTTTTTTCTTCTCTCCCCTCTCCTCCCCCTCTTTTCTTCCCTTACCACTCCTCCTGCTCCAGGGTCAGCTTTGTCGTCTTGTCTGCACCGGGCGCGCCGCTAATCTGCAAACACAGACCATCCTCACACCTCCCCATGGCTACTATACGGGTGAGTACATACAACGTTCGAGGTCTCTGCTCCCCACATAAACGAGGTAAGCTGTGGGGGGAGTTGAAACGATTGAAAACCCAAGTGGTCTTCCTGCAAGAGACCCACTTTACGCCCAAGTCCCTACCCAAACTGCCTACACACCTTTTTAACCAATGGTTTATTAGCACTTCCCCGACACCTAAATCTAAAGGGACAGCTATAGGCATACATTAGACATGCCCCTTCCAACCCTCCGACCACAAGGTAGACCCCCTGGGCAGGTACGTGTTTCTGAAGGGTAATATTGCAGGCCAGAAATACACGTTTGCGACAATATACGCCCCTAATACCGATCAACTTACCTTCATTGACAACACTCTCGACCGCCTAGCAGATTTTAGGGAGGGCCTCCTGATTCTAGGAGGCGACTTTAACGTAAGCCCTGACCCTATACTGGACACATCACACGCGAGACCCACGCATTCCTACGCGTTCCTTAAACACTTCCGTAAGACCATCCAATCCCAACTCTTGGTGGACAGCTGGCGAGTTCTTCACCCATCAGACCGGGACTTTAGCTATTATTCTAAAATACACAATGTATATACACGCATAGACCACATCTATGTAGATCGTGGCGGGCTGGAGCTCCTTCAATCTGCGTCCATTGACACTATTTCTATTTCTATCTCTGACCACGCCCCAGTAACAATTGACCTCGCCCTGCCCATAGGCACGCGACGGGAGTGGACATGGAGGCTAAACGATAATTTACTAGATGATGTGGTCGCAGTGAAGGAGATCACAGACACCCTGACACATTACTTTAGGGAAAACCCAGCTGGCGAACTAGGCGAAGGTGTGATTTAGGAAGCCCATAAAGCTGTGGTCAGGGGAGCACTGCTCTCCCTGGGCTCCAGACTTAAAAAAGCACGTCAGGCAGATTTCTTAAGGGTACACTCAGCTCTTCAGAGAGCTGAACTCCGACATAAAGCTAACGGGAGCAAGGAGGCCTTGACAGAACTGACAGAACTACGGAAACTGTTTTTACGTTTGCTTGATCGGCAAACCCGCAAACAATTCCGCTCTCTGGCACATAAATACTATGAACACGGGAACAAATGTGGATGGATGCTGGCTCGCGCTCTCCGGAAACAGCACGCACAGACATATATCCATAAACTACACACTGCCGCAGGAACACCGATAGTACACTCCTCTAAAATAGCAGCGGGATTCAGAGAGTATTACACCAAGCTATACAAATTAGGCTCTACCCTTCCTTCTGAGCCAAGAGAAACTAGACAGAGAGTGACCCAAGACTACTTAACAGTAGCTGGCCTACCAACACTAACGGAGGACCAGTCCTCAACCCTAGACCTCCCCATAACCTTAGCTGAGCTCGAGGCCACGGTGGAGTCCTTGCCCAATGGGAAAAGCCCTGGCCCAGACGGGCTTACTAAGGCATACTACAAAGCTTTTCTACCCCAGCTAGCTACCCCTATGTGCAAATATTTTAACACATTAGCAGGAGGGGGAAATATCCCCCCAGAGGCACTCCTGGCCCATATCACTGTGATCCCGAAAGAGGGCAAGGACCCCACCATCCCTCAGAGTTATCGCCCCATTTCTCCTCTTAATTTGGACATAAAGATTTTGGCAAAAATTTTTGCGAACAGACTTAAACACCTTATCCCCCAAATTGTCCACCCAGACCAAACGGGCTTTATAACAGGCAGAGAGGCAAGGGACAACTCCCTAAGGGCAGTACACCTCATACATTGGGCCCGCAACCGCCCAAATCCCCAACCATACATTATTTTGTCGACGGACGCCGAGAAGGCCTTTGATCGGGTAGACTACCTGACAGCAGTGCTCCGGTCAATACACTTAGGCCCACGAATGTTAGCCATAATTGCGGCTTTATACTCACAACCTTGCGCCCAGGTTAAGGTGAATGGGACCCTCTCAGCTCGATTCCCCATCAGAAACGGCACGAGACAGGGATGTCCGCTTTCACCCCTTCTGTTCGCCCTAGTGCTAGAGCCGTTCCTCCGCACAGTGCGAGCCAACCCCGATATTAAGGGCCTTCGAGTAGGTAACGCGGAACACAAACTCTCGGCTTATGCCGATGATGTACTGTTCCACCTCTCGGAACCTCTGATCTCCCTGCCTAATCTGATGAAGGAGTTGCAGCTTTTCGGATCCCTTTCCAATTTTAAGATTAACCTTTCAAAATCGGAAATTCTCCCCATCTGCCTAAGACCTCACATAGCAACAAATTTGCAGGCGGCCTTCCCCTTTGTTTGGACTACGTCATCCCTGAGATACTTAGGTGTACAGTTTACTGATCGTTTTGACACCTTATATGCCGCTAACTATCCCCCTCTGATTGCCGCGGTTAAAAGAGACCTTTCACAATGGACACAGATGGCCTTTACGTGGCTAGGAAGGGTGAATATACTCTTCTACCTGCAGATGCTACCAATCCCCCTGCCCAGACTCTTCTTTGACCGACTATCCAGTCTACTGTCTGAATTCATTTGGAACGCACGTAAACCTCGGATAGCCTTACGGGTACTACGGCGCCCAAAACGTAGGGGGGGTTTGGGGGTCCCAGACATTAGACAGTACTAGTAAAGAATATTGTGGCCTAACCTTCTAGTTAAAAAGAAAATATATGAAAAGTAGTAGGTACCATCATCCGTATAATATAGTGAAATGTTGTTGGAGGAAGCCTGGTCTCCAGCCAGGACTCTCCAAAGGAGGAGGGGAGCTGTCGGACTATCACGGTACGTTAAATGGTGTTTATTATTATTCATAAACCAATATTATATAAAACGTAACATTTTATTGTTCTTCATACAAAATAAATTGGACAAACTTAAAAACAAATGTACAGTAGGTATTTCAACTAGTTTCGCTAAACAGCTTCATCAGGAAATACACATGTTTTACATCTGGAAAAGAGGGGAGGGGAGAAAAAAAGGGGGGATTTTAGAATAACATTGGTATTTTTAGAATCAATAATTGCTGCATAAAAGTCAGCAATGTTTATTATTTCTCATAAACAGGAGAGGATATACATTGGTAAATGGTGAGCAGACTCTTACCCCATCGAGATGCATCTATGGAGACACGGGCGCGCCCACCAGTGCCTTACGCGGCGACTGGGGAGGGGCCAAATCGAGCCAGCAGGTCGATCTATAATACCCAAGGATAATGCCCATGATGTATCAAACGGGTGAACAATTTTCAATAAGGTATAAATCTCACCCAAGAGTGGTATAGGGTCCCGGCGTGATATTCTGTGATGGCACCCAGAGAAACATGGATATATCCCAAGTGATGGGAACGTGATTAGTATACGTGAATGATAGTGCCTAATTGGTGATGAATAGGGGAGGGAGTGGAGGGATGAGAAGGGAGGAATGGGGGAATGGGAAACGGAAAGGGAGGGGGGGGGGAATGGGAAGGAAGGGGGAGGGAAAGTTCGGGAGGGGGGAGGGAAATGGGGAAGGGAAGGGGGGGGGAAGGAGGGGAAGAGAAAGGAAGGAGTGGAAGGGAATTGTGATGATTGGGAGGGAAGGAGGGGAAAATGAGACAGGGGGAGGGGAAAGCAAGGGGGGAGGGGGTGTGTGGGTTGGTTAGTGGAGGCAATGAACCTCAGTGGGGAAACTAGAGTAGGGCCGGGATGTGTGCAATAGAGTGAGTGGGTGGGGATGGTTCAGTGGGGGGGGGGGGGGGGGGAGAGGAGGGAAAAAGGGGGAGGGGGTTTTTTTGTTTTGGGGCATGTGAGGGCGTGAGGGGTAGGGAAAAAAAGGGGGTGTGAGGATGTGATGATAGGGGGGTGATGTGCTCGAAGTGTGAGGATAATGCAACTTTCCCTCCCCCTTCCTTCCCATTCCCCCCCCCCCCCTTTCCATTTCCCATTCCCCCATTCCTCCCTTCTCATCCCTCCACTCCCTCCCCCATTCATCACCAATTAGGCACTATCATTCACGTATACTAATCACGTTCCCATCACTTGGGATATATCCATGTTTCTCTCGGTGCCATCACAGAATATCACGCCGGGACCCTATACCACTCTTGGGTGAGATTTATACCTTATTGAAAATTGTTCACCCGTTTGATACATCATGGGCATTATCCTTAGGTATTATAGATCAACCTGCTGGCTCGATTTGGCCCCTCCCCAGTCGCCGCGTAAGGCACTGGTGGGCGCGCCCGTGTCTCCATAGATGCATCTCGATGGGGTAAGAGTCTGCTCACCATTTACCAATGTATATCCTCTCCTGTTTATGAGAAATAATAAACATTGCTGACTTTTATGCAGCAATTATTGATTCTAAAAATACCAATGTTCTTCTAAAATCCCCCCTTTTTTTCTCTCCTCCCCTCTTTTCCAGATGTAAAACATGTGTATTTCCTGATGAAGCTGTTTAGCGAAACTAGTTGAAATACCTACTGTACATTTGTTTTTAAAGTTTGTCCAATTTATTTTGTATGAAGAACAATAAAATGTTATGTTTTATATAATATTGGTTTATGAATAATAGTAACACCATTTAACGTACCGTGATAGTCCGACAGCTCCCCTCCTCCTTTGGAGAGTCCTGGCTGGAGACCAGGCTTCCTCCAACAACATTTCATTAGACAGTACTACCGAGCCATAGCCTTGCAGAAGATATTCGACTGGCGTTTCCATACTCACACGAAACTCTGGGTCCCACTAGAGAAATGTCTGGCGGGCAGGAACTTGTCATATGCACCCTGGTTACACCGGGAACATAGGGGGCTGTCAGACACGACTTCCCCGCTGACAGCTCATGTGCTGTCAATATGGGACAGGATAAACCCGCAGCTGAAACTGGCCCCCCCTATGTCCCCGCTGGGGCGAGCAGATGACTTTTTTTGAATCGTGGGTAGAGGATGGGAACGCCAGTTGTGGTACACTCATTGAAGACGGCAGGCTCCTGTGTTATGAAGCATTACCAGCAGGACGACAGGGCCCACGGATGAACTTCTGGAAATACAGGCAGCTACATCATTTCTTCCAGATGCATAAACACACAATTAGGGACCCGTCGACCCTCACCCCATTTGAACGTATTTTTACTGCAGAGGAACCAACGCCACACCTGGTCTCAGAGCTATACCAACTCATGAGCTTAGCCGGCCCCCAAACTACACCCGCCTATATCCGACGCTGGGAGAATGATTTAGGACTAACTTTAACAGAGACGCAGTTATCCCACTTATACTACCTCACCCACGCATCTTCCATAGACTCAAAAACCCAAGAGACAAATTTCAAACTAATGTCTCGCTGGTATAGGGTACCTGCAGACTTAGCTCGTATCTACCCTTCCACATCCGAGTTGTGCTGGAGGGGCTGCGGACACCGGGGAACGTTAGCTCACATATGGTGGGAATGCCCCATGATTAAACCCTTCTGGGAAGATCTGCAAGAGCAGATAAAAACAGTGACAGGGATAGAGGTCCCGTTCTCCCCGCTACATTTTCTCCTGAACATACCCCCGATCCCGCTTAGTCGCTACAAAAAGAATGTGCTACCACACCTGCTGAATGCAGCAAGACGCCTAGTCCCAATATATTGGAA
Organism: Lithobates sylvaticus; assembly: GCA_028564925.1. Taxonomy (NCBI): domain Eukaryota; kingdom Metazoa; phylum Chordata; class Amphibia; order Anura; family Ranidae; genus Lithobates; species Lithobates sylvaticus. Next base: position 433,620,233 of record CM053026.1, read on the forward strand.
GACTTCCAGAATCCCCACTCGAGAAGAGTGGCACAGTTAAGTAGGTGAGATCCGAGAGGTTGAAAACTGGGTGGCCACCTGCAGAGGCCTAGAGGATAGATTTCATAGCACCTGGGCACTCTGGGCTGAATACACCTCAGACCCCAACCAAATTCCCTCTAGCCTAGATATCGCCCTACTGGAGCTGGCAGATCCCTCACTTAGGGTGCTTAGGGAGGCTAGGGCTCAGGGGACAGCCACACCACCCCCAAGGGACCGCAGTGACTAGTTCATATCTTTAGACCTAACGTTTTTGGCGTGGCGCGCTCGGAGCAGACGAAGATGACATCCCATCCTAAAGAAGCAGGTAATCTGACCTAACCCACCCCCCCCCCCCCCCTGTTTCTCCCTCCCTGCTACCCACCCTCCTTTCAGTTGCTAAGCACCTACGACTTATCTATCTTAACTCTGTTTCTCCCCTTTTTACTTATTATGTTTCTCTGCTGTATTTTGTGGACGATATGTGAACTCACGTTGGACTGTTGGCTGACAGGGGTTCTATGGCCTTAGGGCCACGAAAGCGGATATCAGAGTTATCTTGGGTGATGGCGGTTCTAGCCAGACACTTATTAATGCCGCGGGGACCCCCGGGCTTGCGGGGGGTCGGGGGTGGTATGTTGGAGGCCATTGGGCCCCCCTCCCTTGGCCCCGGCTGCTGGTCTGGGACCGGGCGCACTGAGCATTTCAGGGGGGGCGTCCCGTCCCCGGGCTCACCCCAGGGGATGGGGCGCCCTTAGAAAGGACCCCATGCCCCGCCTACCCTTCTCACCCACACGGTCCTTTAGCTAACATATGGTCGCCCTCAACTCAGGACAACAACTTCTTTAACCCCCGATTTTCCCCTATCTTTATGTACGTCTGTTAACCCAAGCATTTATTATTGTTGACACCACGACTCTGTGTAGTCGGCGGTTTATTATCTTCACAAATGGTGACCGTGTTTTGTTTATATGTTATTTTTCCAATAAAAATTGATTATACAAAAAAAAAAAAAAAGGGACAACTGAATCACCTTGAATTTAAGAATGTAGATGGGAAGACCAGCTTTATTCAACAACAATGTCCCCTGCACCAAGAGAGTGCCCAGGACTGACAGGCTGGCATCCTCATGATTGAGGTGGGAAAGTCTTTCCTAACTCCAGTGGTGGGTTGTAAATCCATCACGCTAAGGAGAGTCTGGTTGTGCAGACACAACGAACGGTCCAACAACAAAATCTATCTGTACCACTTTGCCAGAATGTGAGTTGCAATGGTCTGGAGTGAAATTGGATGCATGTTACAGCCTCGAAAGAAGTACCATGATACCCAAAACACTCATGCAGGCAAGAACCGAGCCTGGAGAGTTCAGTCATGGGAGCAACAAGACAGAAGTTTGTATTGGGATAAGAAGATCCTGGATAGGACCAAGTCCAAAGACAAGCCTAAATACCCCATCTGTGAGATGGGTCCAGTAATGAATACCTCAGACTGAGGATCTTCAGCAAAAGATCATCCAGGTACCCCACAACATGAATCCACCGAGCATTGAGCAAGGCCAAAATCATTGACACCACCTTGATGAAACCGCAAGAGGTCAGAGACAAAACCAATTAGAGGGGTGACAAACTGGTAATACTAAACGCCCATCGCATTCCGCAGATAGTGTTGGTGTTGCAGAAAAATGGGAACAGGTATCTTCGATGTCTGTGGAAGCTAGAAAATCACAGAAGGATGGAGACATTTACCGACCTGGCATTTTCCATGCAAGACCCCTTTCACACTGGGGCAGCTTTCAGGTGCTTTAGCACTAGAAATAGCCTCTGCTAAGCGCCTGAAAACCACCTTCCATTCACTGCAGTGTGACTTTTCACACTCGAGTGGTGCGCTTGCGGGATGTTGTCAAAAGTCCTGCAAGCAGCATCTTTGGGGTGGGTTGATGAGAGCTGTATTTAACGCTCCCAAAACGCCCTGCCCATTGCAATGAATGGGCAGCGCTTCCAACGTGTCTTAAAAGCCATTTGAAAGCGCAGCAAAACTGGAGTTTTTAACCCCTTTTTTGGATTAAAACCATCCTGCTAGCGGCCATAAAGCACTGCAAAAGCCCCGCTAAAACGAGCAGCGCTTTAGAACTAACAGCGGGTGCTGTCAGTGTGAAAGGGGTCTAATGCTTTTAAACCTGTAAGAACAAGTTGAGAACTTTTAGGTCCAGAATAGTTTGGACTTCCTAATTGGGCTTTGGAACTGTGAACAGTTAACAGTATAAACCTTGGAACTGTTCCTGTCAGAAACCATGAAATCAGACCAAGACAGAAGTACAGTTAAATCACACTTGTTTAATAATAAAAGTAAAAAGAACAAATGTAGTCAAAACATAGCCAAAGTTCAGTAAACAGAATGGATAGTAAGCCAAGCAAGAAGTCAGGGATCAATGTAGTGGAACAGCAAGCAGGATCTGGAGCCAGAAGGGATGTCAGCAAAGCAAGTCTTGAACAGGATCGCAGGAGATAGCCTTGGTCAAACATCACAGAACTAAGGCAGAGCTCCTCTGGACTGGATGGCTTAAGTAGGCAGGACTGACGAACAGGATATCATCAACAGCTGAGTAACTGTGGAGAGATAGGAGCTAGCAATTAGCCGACAGCTGAGCAGCCAGCTTAAAGAAGGAAGGGCTGGGCCCAGCCCTGACAGTTCCATTGTAGGGACCAGGAGATGGCCCCCAGGAAAAAATATACTGCTCAGCAGTGACAGGACCCGCCCATCGAGACAGAGAACAGGGCATTGTTCAGAGCATGAAATGACAAGGCAGAGTGGGAATCTCCAACTTGCAGCCCTTGGAAACAACCCTCTGAAACCACAAGTCGCCCAATCACTGGGAAGATTCCTTCGCATCAGACTTGGCTTGGAGGGCAATATTTTCTTACGAAAGAATGTTCCCATCTTAAAGTGGCATTAAAAGACTAACAGGGACACTATCCATTCCGGTTGGTGAAAGACCTACAGGTAGAGAGGTACAAGCATTTTTTACTTTTGCCATCTACAATCTCTTTGATGTACTTGTCCAAGGAGAAACTAAAGGCATTTCTTGCATGGGAGATCAGCTGACCAGTATTTAAGCCAGAGGTTCCTGCACATGTGGATAGAAAGAAGATCCATCCTGGAAATTTGGCGAAAAGCAGTTGACTGTGGACAGAGGCATCCAAATTGATGGCATCAGGGTCATGGGACCATACGTTTGGCCCAGACTGACTCCAATTAGTCTGACAGACAGCCATGGAAGCAACCACTTGGCGGGCCCTGCCATTTAAAAAAACGACTTTAAAGAATGCCTTTAAAATTGCCATTCCTCAGGGCCTAGAAGCATGTAACTATCCTCCATTGTAAGTGCAATAGAACACTGTTCCATCACATGGGCTTCAACAGTTGTGCCGTTAAAGCCAGTGACTGTGTAGTACCAGGCCTTGAGGCAAAAAGTCCACCCAACAAGGGAATTGCCACAGAACATCTGTGACCAGAAGATCCAAGTCATGATGAAATTAGACATACCCTCTTGAAGAATGCAAGGCAAAATTTCCCACTGGTGACAAGACTACTGCTTATGCTGGCAGGTCCTTAAAATGGCCCTGGAAATGACATTTTCCACCTTGCAGCTGAGATGTGATGCTATCAGGTTCATGTTTTGTGTTCCCCAGTGGTGACAGATCTATTAGATAATTTCTTGGTAAAGGGATCACTGAACAGAGTTCTAGGTAGAGAACTTCTGGGGGAATTGAGGATGGAAATTGATCTAAAGGGTCTTAGAAGATCACACACTCAGCAACAGCATGCAATTCCAAGCTGCAGCAAGCAAGGCTAGCAGACTATTAGCATGCATTAAATAGGGTATTTACTCAAGAGATAAAAATATAATTCTACCACTGGAGACAATCCAGAGAAGGGCTGGTTAGTGGGAAAGATTGCAAAAACCAAACTTGTTCTACTGGAAGAAAAAGCACTTAAGAAGGGTTATTATTGCAATATACAAATTTTTAAATTGTGACTCTAGCATTTGGACGAAACTATTTAATCTAAGGTCTTTAAAGGAGACACGTGGTCACATGCGGCCATGGACAAGTGGTTAAATCTTAAACTGTTTCCATCAGCTGTCGGGTGCTGCCGCTGCTATTGCCAGTAGGGGAACCCGGTAGTGAAGCATTATGGCTTCACGCCGGGTCCATACTGTGCATGCGCGAGGCACCGCTGTGCTCTCCTACTGGTCCGGCGGCGGGGGAAGGAGGAGGGAGCTGAGCGGCTGACATAATGCGACGCGGCCTGGTCTCCCAGAAGTAGGGACAGGATACCTGTCAAAGACAGGTACCTGCTCCCCCCACCCCCCCTGAAAGGTGCCAAATGTGGCCCCTGAGGTAGGGGGGAGGAGAAAAATGAGCGAAAGTTACACTTTTGGGTGGAACTCCGCTTTAAGGATAAATAATATTGCCTAGTTATGGCAAGCCAAAAGATGGCTAGCACTTACTAAACTTTGGATGCAAAGATCAATAAAATCATGAGGGCATGGACCTCTTGTCCAGCATTGTATGGTTAAGATAAAGATTTTGCTATAAAACAAAACCTTAGCAACAGCTCTGCTTTGGATTGGAGGGGCTATATGCCCCTGTGCACTACTTTCTTTCCCCCACTGTGTTTCTTCTTTTCTCCTCTAAGTTTATTTTTTTTTTCTCAACACTTTGGGAAGACTCCATTGGAAGCATGAGTATGCAGAGGATTGAGGTTTGTGGGGTATGCGGCCTGTGGCCAGAGGGGCTGAGCTACTTGGAGTTTGCACATGGCTGCCCTGAGCGATATATATTCTTACACTACCATGATGATAAGCCTGTTTATTGTAGATGGGTAATGAGTCCTTCCTAATATGCTGTGGTTGACCAGGCAGGAAAAACGTTGGACCAATAATTTCAATTAGCATTTTTCAGACATGATGATAGCCTGGATCTTTCCCTTCTCATATGTATATACTGGGAATGTCAGTATCATTCTATTTGTAACCTTTTATTATTGTTACAAAAAGGAGATGTGTGATGCTGCAGTATGTGTAATGGCACTTGTAATTTCTGTCTACTTTTGTAATCTCTGTATAAACATTACTGAAAAAAAAAACATACAAAAAGATAAACAAAACCAACAAGCTACTGTTAAAGTGGTTGTAAACCTCAGTCATGGAATTTGAACTAAGCACATTTATCTGTAGTGTTCACTTGTCTCTCTCCAAAGCTCCAAGTGTGGTTTCTCTCTGGTGCTTCATTACTCTGTTATCAGCATGAGTCACCTGGAATTTTCCTGAAGCATGAGATACATTTGCGCTGGGGAAGAAGGGGGAGGAAGTGCTCAGAATGGAGCTTGTCTATTCACAACACAGTTCTTCTGCTGTGTGGAGGGGGTGTTCTTTTCCTTCAATCCGCTCTCACACACTAACTGCAGTCTCTCCACCCTCTGCTCTGTGCTGCTGACAAATGAAGGAATATTTTTACATGAGGGAGTGTAGAGAGCAGAAGACTGCAGATAAACAAGTAAAACCTATGTAGGGGGATTTGTTTAATCTCTGTGTATCATCTGAGGCTGTTCACTTCACTCGGTATACAGTGCATCCGGAAAGTTTTCCCAGCGCTACACTTTTTCCACATTTTATGTCACAGCCTTATTCCAAAATTTGAATACATTATTTTGTTCAAAATTCTACAAACATTACCCCATAATGACAATGTGAAAGAAGTTTGTTTGAAATCTTTGCAAATTTATTAAAAAAAAAAATAGAAAAAAATAAATAAAAATCACATGTACATAAGTATTCACAGCCTTTGCCATGACACTCAAAATTGAGCTCAGGTGCATCTTGTTTCCACTGATCACCCTTGAGAGGTTTCTGCAACTTGTTTGGAGTCTACTGGTGATAAATTCAGTTGATTGGATAGGATTTGGAAAGGCACACACCTGTCTTTATAAGGTCCCACAGGTAACAGAACGAAACAGGATTGTATCAAGGCACAGATCTGGGGAAGGGTACGGAAACATTTCTGCAGCATTGAAGGTCCCAATGAGCACAGCGGCCTCCATCATCCATAAATGGAAGAAGTTTGGAACCACCAGAACTCTTCCTAGAGCGGGCCGCCCGGCCAAACTGAGCGATCGGGGGAAAAGGGCCATAGTCAGGGAAGTGACCAAGAACCCGCTGGTCACTCAGAGAGCTCCAGCGTTTCTTTGTGGAGAGAGGAGAACCTTCCAGAAGAACAACCAGCTCTGCGGCACTCCACCATTCAGGCCTGCATGGTAGAGTGGCCAGACGGAAGTCACTCCTCAGTAAAAGGCACATGATAGCCCACCCGGTGTTTGCCAAAAGGCACCTAAAGGACTCTCAGACCACGAGAAACAATATTCTCTGCTGAAACTCTTTGGCAAGATTGAACTCTTTGGCAAGCGCCACATCTGGAGAAAACCAGGCACCACTCATTACCTGGCTTATACGATCCCTACAGTAAAGCCAGTGGTGGTGGCCGCATCATGCTGTGGGGATGTTGTCAGGGGCAGGAACTGGGAGACTAGTCAGAATGAGTGGTCCAGCCAGAGCCCAGACTTGAACCTGATTGAACATCAATTGAACATTGAGATCTGAAAATGGCTGTGCACCGACGCTTCCCATTCAATCTGAAGGAGCTTGAAAGGTCCTGCAAAGAAGAATGGGAGAACCTGCCCAAAAATAGGTGTGCTAAGCTTGTAGCATCACACCCAAAAAGATTTGAGGCTGTAATTGGTGCCAAAGGTGCTTCAACACGGTATTGAGCAAAGGCTGTAAATACTTATGTACATGTGATTTTTTTTTTTTATAAATTTGCAAAGATTTCAAACAAACTTCTTTCACCTTGTCATTCAGGGGTATTGTTGTTAGAAAATTATGAATTTAATCCATTTTGGAATAAGGCTGTAACATAACAAAATGTGGAAAAAGTGTAGCGCTGTAAATACTTTCCAGATGCACTGTATGTGAGGGTTTATAACCACTTTAAGTGTATGCCTCTGCAATACATGGCCATTTCCTCCGGTTTTGTACTTTTAGAGACCCTGCAAATACAAGACAATACCTGTTTAAATGAAAGAAATTTGTGACGTTTGTCCAGTTTTATAGGCTACTCTGACCTATATTAATAGAGTTGGATATGATCTGACATCATTGGTGTGCCATTTTTCCTGCTTTCCTACTTAGACCAAACTACTCTCCCTGCTTCCCAACATAAAGGCCAATCACAAGTAGTAGTTCGTCACAGTGAACTGGACATGCTCCATAATTTTAAAGAGGTTTTGCAGCTTATACAAGCCACTTCTACAAAATGAAGACGTGGCTTAGATAAGCTGTTAAACCTCTTTAATATTAGGGCCCGTGCACATATCACGTTGTAGGAACATGGGTTCCCATACACACACAATCTTAAAAGTGCAATTAATACATGTTTCTGTGCATCACACATAGGGCAGCTTATTCACTTGCATAGATTGCCCTATGCACATTTGTCACACAGGAAAGTTGCACCACGGTGCAGTGCCATAGGAATCGCACTCAAACATGCACTGTGCTTTGCCATGATTTAGAATCGCAGGCAGAATCTCACCGATTCTGCATGCAATTCCTAGTTGCCCGAATGTGAACGGGGTCTTAAAGAGCAAGTCCAGTGGAATATGACTTATGGCCCGGGCACACGATTCGAAAATCGGACAAATCATCCGTTTTTTTTTCCCATGCTAGTCGCATATCGAAAATGGAGACGTTACTAACGTTACGAAAATTTATGGACAACAGAATTAAAAAATCAGAAGTGATGTAATGTGTTGTAGTGTATTTCGAATGGCAACTGTACTGATTCAACGAAAATCGTATGATCTGATATCATACGAGAACATTTGTTGTGCGTGGCTGATTGGATAATATCAAATGAACTGTCGTGATTGGGTCTCAAAAGCTCTGTACTAACGATTCGATTATTCGATACGATTGATACAGATGAAAACAGTATTTTTCGTCTGATTTTTGGATCATGTGTACGAGCCATTACTGCTACTAGCTATACCATGACCTGGAAAAATAACTGTCACAGACATTTAATGTAAGCTAACCATTCTCTAGTGCCACGATAAAAAGGGGGAGGGAGGAGGGCTAATTACTTTCCCTGAGATAACATGGGAAATGTTCACAAGACATTGGATAGCTTTAGATTTCTGACATCAAGGTTTTTTTTTTTTTTTTTTTTTTAGTACTTATCGAACAGATATAACCAAATGCTTTCAATGTTATATTTAACAGATCAAAACAGAGCAAATAAGAGAAGTCCGTTGTTTTAGATTACATACACTTTAAATGTGACAGATTTTCACATTAAATAATACATATGCTAACCATAATAATCATGCTAAATAAATAATCATTATGCTAACCATAATACGTACATCAGTATCCAGGAGGTTGAGCATGCTTGTCTCTGCTACATCTTTATACTCAACAAACTTTTCCCAAGCTTGTCGCAGCTCCTCATCTGGTATTTTGCCCTGACGCTTTTTTTTGTAGTCATAATCCAACCTACGACCTTCAAGTTTCTTCAGGTGATGCTGGGGAAAATGGAGACAATTTTACAATTAAAGGGGGCTTTCTGGATCTGGGGAACGACCTGCAAATTAGTTTCTAACCCCAAAATAAAATGTCTGTCTGCATGCAATCCCCTTTCCGAACATCTGCAAGTCACAGGTGCAATGACAGTTACTCAATGGAGTAATATCTCATAACACAAATATATATCTCCCTGTTCTTGGAGTGACCTCACCTCGTGCAAATGTCACCTCAAAATAAAAATAGTGCACATTAACATTAAATAAAAAAAATGTATACACATTTATGTTAAAGTGATTGTAAATTCTGGTCTCGTATAACAAACATGTTATACTTACCTCCTTTGTGCAGTGGTTTTGCACAGGGCAGCACGAATCCTCCTCTTCTCAGGTCCCTGGCTGGAGCTCCTGGCCCCTCCCTCCTGTTGAGTGTCCCTACAGCAAGCAGCTCGCTATGGGTGCACCCGATCCGAGCCGCAGCTCCGTGTATCCATTAAGACATGGAGCCATGCCTAGGCCCCACCCCCTCTCTCGCCTCATTGGCTAACTGAGTTTGAGTGACAGCAGAGGGAGCCAATGGCGCTGCTGCTGTCTCAGCCAATCCGAAGGGACAGTCCCAGATGACCGAGGCATTCGTGGGCATTGTTGGATTGAGATGGGGCTCAGGTAAGTATTAGGGGGGCTTATACACACAGAAGGCTTTTTATCTTAATGCATAGAATGCATTAAGATAAAAAAAACTTCTGACTTTACAACCCCTTTAAAGCAGTATTAACCACTTCTGCCCTGGGAAGGTTTTACCAACTTCCTGACCAGGCCATTTTTTTGCGATACGGCACTGCATTGATTTAACTGACAATTGCGCAGTCGTGCGATACTGTACCCAAATCAAATTTATGTATTTTTTCCCACAAATAGAGATTTCTTTTGGTGGTATTTGATCACCTCTGCGATTTTTAATTTTTGTGCTATAAAACAAAAAAAGACCAACAATTTAGAAAAAACAAATATATTTAACTTTTTGCTATAATACATAAAAAAAAAAAAAAAAACTTCATCAATTTAGGCCAATATGTATTCTGCTACATATTTTTGGTAAAAAAAAAATCCCAATAAGCATATATTGATTGGTTTGCGTAAAAGTTATAGCGTCTACAAAATAGGGGATTGATATAGGGACTTTTCATTTTTTTTTTATTGTTTTTACTGGTAATGGCGGCTAACTGTGATTTTTAGCGGGACTGCGACATTGCGGCAGACAAATCTGACCCTAAGGGACACTTTTTGGGGACCAGTGACACCAATACAGTGATCAGTGTTAAAAAAAAATATGCAGTGTTCTGCCATGGACACCCTGCCTTTTCAAAGACTCACGGACAAGGATGTTTGCTAGTCGCAGTGATGCCTTTAAGCCTTTAGCCGTTACTCATGGATTCTTCTTTACCTCACTAGGGATTCTGCAGCGTGCTTTGGGAGTCATCTTAGTTGGGCTCCCACTAGTAAGAGTAGGCACAGTACTATTTGCCTGTCAACTAATGGATGTCTAAACACTTTGAGGTTGCTTTGAATCCCTTTCTAGTCTTCTGCAGATCAACTACTCTTGATCCTATGTCTTCAGAGAGCTTCTTTTTGCAAGGCATGGTTCACATCAGCTAATGCATCTTATGAACAGCAATCTTAAATTGTTTAAGACTCAGTTCACACTGCCACGACTTGGGATCTGACTTGTGAGACCCCAAGTCGGGCAAAATGTGAAATCCCATGTTAGTCAATGAGAGCGGTCTTAAATTGGCAAATACTGAAGTTTCTCAGACTTTAGAAAGGGTTCCTCTACTACTTCAAGCTGATTTCTATCCGACTTGTGTCCATAGACTTTAATGGAAGTTGCTTTCAAGTCGGATCCTCATATATATTGATGTGATTTGGATATGACATTACAGGAAGATTACCCAGGCTTTTCCCAGGCTAGCAAATCGTCAGGAAGTCGCAGCACAGATTGTGGCAGTGTGAACTGAGCCTACATGTCTTATCAAAGTAGATCTAAACCACACCTCCAATCTCATTTACTTAATTGGACTCCAGGTAAACTAGGGTCTTCAATTAGGTTTTGTTGAAGTAATTAGTTGATGGGGTTCACTTACTTTTTTCCTAGCACTGTGAATGTTTAATGGGTGTGTTCAATAAAGACATGAGAAATTAGAACTCCTAAACCTAAAAGAAAAGTGCGGGAAATAAAAAAAAAAAGCAAACTTACATACTCACCTACAGTAGCTGGCTGCAGCATCGATACAATGCTGCAGCTGTCCCCCTGCCAGCTCTTCACCAAAAACGGAGTGATCAAGGACCGCTGATCACTTAGTTCTTGGGTCCACTCTGAGCACAGAGAGGTAACTGTTCGTCACCGCTTTGTGCTCTGCTCCTCTAGCGCCAGATTGTGGAGGGATAAATAGAGAAAAAGATAGCAAAAAAATATTTAGGGTAACATACACCTTAACATGGAGAAATGTGCATGTGGAGAGTTGTGCGAAATACATTTTTAGATATCATGGAAAAGACCTTACAACAAAGCTTCATTGTTCAGGCATTCTCCCTGTTATGGGGTGAGTAGAATTATAGGGGTCTGATAACGTTGAGTATATATATATATATATATATATATAGAGAGAGAGAGAAATAGAGAGAGACTATCACTTCAAGAATTTGTAATGCACTTGCTTGTCTCTTTTTAGACACAAGATTTTCAGTCTATGATGACCTTCACCGCCAGATAAAAAGCAACAGTCTTCTCCCTTTCTGCTCCGAGAATAGACTGTCTTATCCAACTAGTTTGACTCAGAACTGCCATGGCGGCGTCCGTGTTTCGTTTCAGTTTCTATCGGTCACATGACATTAACACCTATTTAACTGTTTGTTATTAAGAAGATATGGACACTGATTGGACTAACTATACAGTCACAACTAGATTACAGCCTAAAACACGCATATTCGTACGTATAAAATTGTTTAACTTGATGTAAGACAAAGATACTTCTTTCTTCATTTGACAGAGCAGAATATCTGTGTGCTGTGTCTTTCCACTGCAGTGCATGAAATAAAATTGCACCTTCTCTTGATTTGGATCTACTATCTCATCTGAATGGTCTTGTTTGAAGACTCCCTAACCTGATTTAACAGAATGGTGCCTGCGACTCGGATCCAGTCCAGTGGACTCCCGATCAGAGAGACACGACACCCATGGTGGGAAAACCAGTGGCCACGGTAAGAAACCTTTGTTCATACTTATAGTGCCTGCCATTGTCGTTGGTATCTGAAGTCTATTGGCTTGGAGGAGTCTTAGAAAAAATGTTGGGTGACGACCCACAAATTGTAGTAGAGACTCAGAGTGAGGACTCTAGATTGGGAGCACGGCACTCTCATGGACCTCTCAAGGTGGGAGAGGTAGAAGTGGCACAAGTAGTCCTTTGACAGAAATGACAGACAGATATGGACAGTGGTTAAGAAATTACACCAAGACCATTATAGGGTGGACTAAAAATAAACCAGATCCAATACCAGCAGGCGCTTATGATTAATGTGGGTCTCTGTGTATGTTAATTTCCATGGCAGATTGACAGAGCTGGATGAGGGGGTTAAATGTCTATAATATTGGATTTTTGAAAGTATGCAACGTGATGGAATTTTAAATAGTTATGAGCCTGTCAGTTTTTTGTTTTTTTTTTAACGCATATCGCTGATGAGTCTAGCAAAAGAGAATTAGACCAGGCAATGCAAGTGTTATCTAATTTTTTAAGAAATGCAAAGAGATGTGAACGAAACCTATTTGAGATAGTTAAAGCAGAAAGATAATGCTAAGTATAGATGATTTGTAAAATACGGAGATGAAAAGCGTGCTCGTTTTTGCAGATTCCTCACTCCTCCCTTTATGTCTGGGTGTCTCTGCATAGGAGCGATGGAGAGACAGGCTCCAACATCGCCCTTTCCACCCCCTTCCTCCTTTGACAAATCTTGTGTGAGAGACTGTCTGTGAAATGTAGGATAATGAGTTCATTTTTGACCAGCTAGGAGATGACTAGTATAATGTGATGTTCAAATGTGGGTGATATACAAGACCAAGGGAAATGTTTAATTATGTTGTAGATATAAAATCCTAGTTGAAATGGTTAGTTTTTGCTATATAACTCTAGGATTATTTTAAACCAGGAAGAAAATCAAGCTGAATTAGGCTTAAGATACAGAGGGGATCCTGTTCACATAATTACAAATACAAGACAAGGACAGGGTGGTGTACAACCATAATTACAACAAGTACTAGTTCCCACACCTTTTCTCCAGGAGAGATGCATGCGCTTACAAGGGACATTCCACACCCCTCTATGCAGGAAATGAACAAATTGAAAGAAACTCAGTGTGACGAAACGCTCCCACACTCCTCTTGAGTGCTTTCTTCATATACCACTTCCTCCCAGTCTGGATATGGATCTCAGATATTACAACCGCTCCCAAGCACCAAACGAGACGACACTAGCTTAGCTGCTCAACATGGACTGTTTTATTAGAACCAAACTGACAAGTATTTATATACAGTAGAAGAGGAGACCCCCTCCTGCTCATTTTACTCTAACAATACACCTGTAACAAATTAACATGAGCTAATTAACTAATCCCTTTAAGCAGCCGATGTGACTCTGTGCCCATCAGGATTTCACTACAGGTCAGACTTGTTGTCACCGAGCTTCACACATGTTAGATGCTAATATCAACTCCAGAAGACAGCAGGAGCTCCATTCGGAGTCGGCCCGTCTCCTACATTGTACAGAGGACAATGTGATCAGCTCTCTAAATTAACATCTTGAGTTCATCAACAAACTAAGAATAGTCTTTACATATATCCTGCATTGAATCTGACTAGCACAGATTATAGGGGGGGGGGGGGGGGGGTTCTCATTCACCCTGTGCCCTAGAGACACAGGGTGATTTACACATAAGAAGGTCTGGGGAAGCTGGACAAGGAGCCTCCAGAACTCTCCAGGGCACGCTGAGCTCCACAAACCCCTGACCCAAAGTCACTCCTGTCACACTCAGGATTTATGCTGGGCAGATGTGGCTCAATTACTGAGATTAGTCCTCAGGTTCACTGACTTAAACAACATTGCACAGAAAAGTACAGATGACAATGCCAATGTCACTGTGTGCCCCACAGGCAGGGGAAACTTCCCGTTTTGGGACAGAGATAAGACAATAGATGCACTAGAAAGAAAGTGGACAGAATGTTGTAGAATTATTAATGAGTGGCCCTTGCAGAACAAATCAGGTGGCTTGATGGATGTGACTGATCATATTAACATTACTGCCATAAGTTGTAAGAATGCTTTTGTGATGGAACTTAAAGAATCAATAAGGAAACGGTTAATGGCAACAAAACCAGAATAGAGGGGATTTGAATGGGCTTTGCTAAGAGAAGCGTGCAGTAGCATTGAGGCTTAGGAAGAAGATAGAAAGGAGAAAAAGGCTGAATACTCTTGTAGCCCAAAACGGATGTGTGACAGACCTAGCCGGGATACAGGCTTTTGGAGAGGACTGAATGCAAGCCTCTTGCCGACCGATTATGGGCCCTGGATTTTAAGGGGCACAAGGTGAATGAGAACCCCACTATAATCTGTGCTAGTCAGATTCAATGCTGTATATATGTATACATGTGTGTTGTCTCATGCTGTTGGACTATTTGCTGTGATTCGTTTGGGGTGTGGCTGTAGTCCAATGTTCTATTGTGTCTGTCTGCCTTAGATATTATGGGATGTTTATCTCTATGGAGGGAGGGGGGATTCCTCCAGCAGCCCCCCTGCTAAGACTGTTTACTGAAGAGAAGTTAAACACACCTGACCCGTGTGTCCATTGTCATTGGACAGTTTAACCCGCCCTGTTTTCCAAGGGTGGGGGGAAGTGTTTTGAAGTGGGATCTGTATAACATGTGCTTGAATAAAGTAGTCTGTTGGTTTTTACCCTACACTGGTGTTGTCTGGTGACTGGGTGAGCTAAGGGGTCTTGGATTGTGTGGTACCGGACAGAGGAAGCATTTACGGTGAACATCTGGAGTACGGGGGTCCATCACAGGATGGTAAAGACACTTTTGTAACATTACGCTTTCCACAATTAGTACACTAAAAATATATTTTATGCCGGACCCTCAAGGTACTGCCTACCTTATTAAGTCATAAAAAGTGAAACAATACTAACGGGGATTAGATACCCTCAAAAACGTTAGAATCAAAATGAAAAAAAGGGGGGGGGGAGGAGGGGATGGGAGCTCAGTATGCTGAACATTAAATAACAAACATGGAAATAAAAACCTGTAATAGCTCAACCAACCCTAAGGTATTACACATATCCATGGAACAACACTCACCATACAAGCATGATTAGCAAAACAAATTTGTTGATGTCAGTTAAGAAAAGGACATTAAAAACAACATGCATACATAGCATTGAAGCTATAAAAACAATAACAAAAGGACCATCTCTGGATAGGTGGTGTAATTCCATCCAGGTTTCAAAGGTTTTTAATGCTGTAATACTGCTGGGATTATATCCCCAGGTCCGATGACCTATAAAGAGTGACCCTGGCGTTGAATCAAGGTTGAAATAGTAATCAAAGGGGGAGGATGAATGAAGTCAAACCACAAGGTTGAAACTATGAAGGAATATCAATACTTCTCCTGATCTGCATTGGGAAACTGTGGACAAGTGGATGATAGTATGTTAAAGTAGAAAATTGATGCGATGAAAGGGGGAGCCTTGCTGGGTAACAGTGGTCAAGAGGAGGTATACAAGTGGGATGGTGTATGTGTTTAAATGTCCAATAAGGTGATGTGCGGCTCGCTGAAACCATAAATAGGTGAACACAGTCCTCCCAAACCTCCCTCTCACTGTACCAATCAGAGTCCCTTTGAGACTCGCTCTCAAACCCCAAATGAGACAGCCATATGAAGAGGTAGATATTTCCAAAAGGGGATAGTCCTTTCCAAAAAATGAGAGGTATACTTATCAGCTTGTGATCAAGTCCACAGATCCAAAGTCCCAGGGTATGTTTCTCCCTTATCTTTGAAAAAGACAGCCTTGTAAAGTATGTAATACCATAAAATACCAACCTTCAGATTGCATGTCACGGCCCCTCCTCATTGGTCATAACGTCACTGCATCAATGTACTAGACAGTCTCTTCTCCCCACATCATGAAAGAGGAAGGGGAGGGTTGAGCATGAAAGATGTGGAACAATACACTGCTGAAACTTCTTTGATGCATTTTAATCTCCCCCTAGAGGAATATTTGGAGTAAGCGGCACAAGATAAGGTAAGTCCACATAGTGAACTCCATAGAAAAAATAGTAGTATAACCACAACATGGCGATGGGGACCCTTTCTTATATGATGAAGATGCAAATTAAGGACTCTGAACGGCCGTACTCCAAGAAAAATTCAAAAGCCTTTATTGGTAAAATATGGAATCACACAAAAATAGGTCACAGCAAAGCAAGAAAATAGCTAATGCATTTCACACTACCAAGAGTGCTTACTCATAGACTCAGACTCATAGACCCTTTCTTGTACGATTGACATCCACAGAAAGATTATTTATATGCATATACTGCAATCACATTGTACACAATAAATTAAGTGCCAAGAGAAAAAATTTAAAACAACCTACATATGAAAATTGTAATTCTAAATTCATACATAATGGTCGGTGTAGCCGCCTAGGCAGAATTAAATGGACCCTGGTCAAAGAATCATCTAAGTAAAGGGACAAAACTTAAACTATCATAGTAGCCTCCAACTCCCATATCCAACGTGATTCACGTTGGAGAACAATTTGGTCAAATTTGCCCCCCCCCTTCTGTCCTGGGGGACCACCTCTAGAACACAACATTTGAGACAACGGGGGTCCCCATCATGTTGAAGGCATACATGTCTAGCTATAGGGACCCTCAGATGGTATGCATCGATTTCATAAATGTGTTCCAAGAACCGCTTACGTATGGGTCTAATGGTCTTGCCCACGTAAATGGAGCCACAGGAGCACACAATGACATAAATGACCCCAATAGTGTCACAATTGGCCCTCTGTCTGCACACGAGACGCCTCCCTGCCAGTAACTGTAATGAGTCACCCTCTATAACAGAGGTAAAAGTCGCAGCTGCCATAGCGGGCTATACCTCTATGTAAAATGTAAGGTGGGGGACCCTCAGATGGTATGCATCGATTTCATAAATGTGTTCCAAGAACCGCTTACGTATGGGTCTAATGGTCTTGCCCACGTAAATGGAGCCACAGGAGCACACAATGACATAAATGACCCCAATAGTGTCACAATTGGCCCTCTGTCTGCACACGAGACGCCTCCCTGCCAGTAACTGTAATGAGTCACCCTCTATAACAGAGGTAAAAGTCGCAGCTGCCATAGCGGGCTATACCTCTATGTAAAATGTAAGGTGGGGGGGTCCAAGAAATGTCACTGCATACAATTAGATCTTTGAGGAAACGGGCCCGTCTGTATACCAACTGAGGATCCCGAGAGACAAATTTGCCCACTGAATTATCCTCCTTCAGTGGGTGCGAGTGTGTTGAGCAGATATCCCCAACTTTGCTGGCCTGTTGGGTATAATGTATACTCAATCGTGGGTCCCTGCCCCTGGTCCTGTTCCCCCCTTCTTTGAAAAATTAGGGATTCTCTGTCATGGTCCTTTGCTCTATGATAGGCCTTACTAAGCCATTTCTGGTTCTACCCCCTTGAGTAAAATCTCTCTCTCAGGACCACAGCTTCCTGCATAAATAACAGACCAGGAAATGTTATGTTTAGTTGATTCTGGCTCCGCCCAGACTATAATTCAAAAGTCCCGCATACCAAAAACACCCCCTTACATCTGGGAAACTAGCAGCTGGAGTGGGGGGAAAAGTCTACCCCTCTCAAGGAAACGCTCCCATATAAATGGGGATTTGAAGCGACAACATTTTTCAAAAGCTGATGGTCTCTGACACTGTACCATGCAACCTATTGGGAAGAGACCTACTGAGTTGCTTACAAGCCTCTATACAGTATACACCCAAATGGAGCAGAAGTGCATGTTGGAGAATTAGATGAAGAAATTATATGTGGATTGACAGCAATGGAATTAGAGGAAGAGATTGAAGGTAATAGTAATATTCCACATGAAATTGTTGCTCAAATAACCGATACTCTCTGGGCCAAGGAAAAATATGATGTAGGACTTCTACAAGTCCCTCTGATTAAAGTCAAAATAAAAGCAGGAGCACGAATCCCACGCTTACCACAATATCCATTGTCACCAGATCAACTCGCAGATGTACGAGTACAAATAAAAGAATTACTTGAAGCAGGTGTCATAAAGAAAACAGAAAGTAGAGCACAGACGCCATTGTTTCCTGTAAAGAAAAAGATCAAAAAGGGAGAAAAGCCAGTATATCGAATGGTACATGATTTAAAGGGGTTGTAAACCCTTGCATTTTTTTCACCTTAATGCATTCTATGCATTAAGGTGAAAAACCTTCCGTCACTCAGCAGCCCCTCCGAGCCCCCGTTCTACTTACCTGAGCCCTGTGTTTCCCACGACGGGAACGAGCCCACCAGCTCCAGCCGGTGTCTCGTGTCCTGATTTAATAGATTGATAGCAGTGCAGCCATTGGCTACCGCTGCTGTCAATCAAATCCAATGACCTGGGCGTCGGGGTCGAGTCCTGCTTTCTGTGTCATCAGACGCAGAGGCAGGACACAGGAGTGCGCCCGCACAGGTGTCCACGAAGAAGAGCGTTTCTCCGATGGCCAAAAGCGCCGCTGAGGGACCCGATAAAAGGATTGGGGCCACTCTGTGCAAAACCAACTTCACAGCGGAGGTAAGTATGACATGCTTGTTTGTTTTTTAAAAACCCTAAACCTTTACAACCGCTTTAAGGGCCATCAATCAAATCATCAAGGAAGACACTCCTGTTGTCCCAAATCCCAATGCTTTGCTCAATGAAATACCTACAGGAACATGGGTGTACACTGTAATAGACCTGGCAAATGCTTTCTTTAGTGTCGCCCTGGATGAAGAAAGCCAAAACCTCTTTGCTTTACGGTTTGAAGGAGAAATGTACATCTGGACAATAATTCTGCAAGGAATGGTTTCCACTCCAAGTGAATTTTCAAAGGCCATGATGACAAACCTAAAACGGGTGGCAACCAGCCCATGAAGGCACAGTGATCAATGTGTACATTGATGACCTTTTACTATGTGCAGACACAAAGGAACATTGTGAACAAGATTCTCTTTCTCTGTTGAAATATCCCAATGAACAGAATTGCAGAGTGTCAAAGGAAAAGATACAATGATGCAGACCTCAGGTGAACGTTCTTGGTCACTGTCTAGGCCCTGGAACCAAACATTGAAAGAGCAAAAGGACAAAACATTTGTCATCAGCAAGGCTGAAGCAATCCTACTTGAATCAGGAGAAATAGAAGTGAAGATGTACTACAATCAATCCTGCCAGCTTTCTCCCAGGGAGAGAAGACGACCTCTAAGAGAAGGGTGACCACAATTGCTTGGAACTCATGGAAGAAGAAATGCAGCTAATCTCCCCAGTAAAGGACACTCCTCTTGAAAATCCTGATTTGATCCGGTTTGTAGACGGTTAATGCCTGTACAAAGATGGAGTCCAAAGAACAGCATATCCGCACCAACATTGGAGGAAGTGATTGAGACCCAACTACTCCCTTCATCACATTCAGTGCAGGCTGCCTTATTGGTAGCACTCACCAGGGCCTGTAAGGCCGCAAAGGAACCAACAGCCAACATCTATGCTCTAGGAGTAGTCCGTGTTTATGGACCCATATGGAAGAACAAAGGATTCACAACTGCTGCAGAAGAACCAATTCAAAACTGTTAATATGTTCAATAGCTTTTTGAAGCAGTCACCCTCCCAAAGTAGGTAGCCATCCTGAAGGTCAATGCACATACTGGAGGACAACCCATGGAAGAAAAAGGAAACCAGCTGGCTGATCATACTGCCAGGAAGACCGCTGAAATGCCATTGGAAGCAATCGTGACTTTAATTACTGATTTTGCAAAAAAAGAAGAAGCTCTAAAGATTGGAGGAAAGAAGAGAACAAATACAAAAAGCAAAAGAACTGATTAAGAAATTGCAAGAATCTGCACCTGATGATTGGTATGAAATTAATGCAGGAAAGGGAGGACGGGTCAGTAAAGAAACAGTGACCAGAACTGTTGCCTCTGGTTCTTTTCAGCACTACCCCTACTTATAGCCCTTATGAGATTTTGTTTGGGGGCCCATCTAATGCTGGCCATACATTAGACGAAAATTCGGATGAAAAGCGGTCATTTAGACGTTCGTTTTTCAGCAATTTAATGGGCACAAATCGTTAATCGGTTGTGACGTATTTGTGGCAAAAAACACGAATGGCAAGTTTGGAAAACTTCTGCAGTATGAACGATAAATTGCAAGGTTAATGCGTTATTCGTGCATGAGTGAAAAACATTTAACACGGAAGGTAAATATTCATGCTAAAGAGCGTTCACGTCAAAAAGGACACACCAAATCGTACACACCACCAACTATAACATGCAACCTCGTCAATCGTGATATACCTATCTTGTAAAAAACTAGTACAACAGACCAAATATAAATATTAAACTTTATCGCAATTGTTTTGATAAAGTAAAGAAATAGTTTTACAAACTTTTTTGTGCAAATTTATTTAATAGCCTCCAAAAATGTTAAACATTTATTGTCACATTTTACATAACATTATACATCCATCGAACAATGATTTTTAATTATCTCTCATGGTTTGCAAAACTAATTCTTTCACAAACATTATCAGTAGTCTGGAGATTTGGGCCTGCAGAATAAACCTGGTTTGAGTTTATCTTTAAAGTTTGTGATGGCAGTCCCCCCTACTATAGTGCAATGAGTGCATGTCCACATGTGGGATATTTGGGTGCATGAAAACACTACTACCTACCATATGTGCCCATACATACATACATACATATTTGACTTGTTGTGCCTGCACACAACTATAGTAGAGGTGGCTGGCTGCACAAACTGTAAAGACAGCTTTGCTCAAACCAGGTTTTTCCTAGGCAGCCCTGAAGTATAAATGTGCATGAAGCACCCACATTACAGATGCAGTATGTAAAAATATTATTTCCACAATAAAGTGCTTGTCCTTAACATTATAGCTGAAGTTTTGGTGCAATTTTTTGCAAACAATGACCACATGAACTGAACTATACAAACATGAAAGAAAAAAAACATTGACAAAAGTGACACATATTAAATTCAAGTGAGGTCAAGTGATCTTTGCATTTCTCTAACTCTGATAAGTACTTCATAAGATCAGCTACCAATCTTTGGGCAGTGAGGGAATTTAATTCCTGTTCCTCAGACAGAAGACGTGCTGTTGAAGATATAAAAATGAAATAAAAAAATTAGGAAAATGTGTTTTAAATGTAGTTGATGTTAAAGTGTATGTGTAGTGGCTTACCTGTGCTGCTTGTGATGTTATCAGAGGAATGCTGTGCCTGGTCTGCTTCAACATCTGATATAGTTTGGCATGGTTCTGCATCATCAGGTCCTATAGCAGTAGCTGGAGCTGTGTCATCAACCTGAACGATATCCATTCCTGTTGTCGCAGTTATGGTATCAAAGTGTGCTTTTTTGTGTTAAGATAATAGAAAAACATGAAACATTGGCCTTTAAAAATTCAAGCACATAATATGCGTAGAGTCCTGAAAAGTGTACATTTTTAAAATGTGGCTAAAATGGAAGTTTACACATATTAAAACACCTTTCCTGCAGCACAGTACAGTATTCTTGCACATAATAATGTAACCACAGAAGCATGCATGCCAAAGAATATAGTTTGCATTGATAAAGACATTGCAGAGAAGACTAGATGGACTGCATGCCTATCAGAGAGCAGAAATGGCAGAAAATAATCTAAAATACCTTTTTTGATCATTCTATATATTTTCTGCAACTGGGCTTCCTCCCTATGCTTCAAGTCAGACCAGCTCTTGCGCAGCTGGTCCTTTGTTCGTTCCACATCATTTTTCTTCTCAAACACATGAACAACCTTCTCCATAATGGTGTCTTTTCTTGTATTAGGCCTGGGGTAGTTGTAGAGCCTCCCATCATAATCATCACCATAGTTTTCATCTCATCCAGGGACATAGGTGTTGCTTTTTTTTTTTTCACCCTGTGCCAGCTTATTTGTACAGGAACAGCATGCTCCTTTTCTTCAGCCCTCGCTCTACTGCTAAAGATGGCGCCAGAAGAGGGGCGGAGCTTGTAAACTCCCATAGAGCACCACAGTACACGCCGACCCGGCATACAGAACGTTGTACACTGACCAATCCACAGAAGATTCAAAACATCTGAAGGTAAGCAGACCAGTACAATAGTTCTAGGGTATTAATTGTTTGGTGTAGTTTGGCAACTGTACAATGATGCATTGTTTCCTATTTCAGGAGCAATGGTGGACAAATTTACCTCACCACATTTCCTGCTCCAATTCATTGAAATGTACAGAGACCTTCCATGTCTATAGAAAGTACTCTCCAACGACTATTCAGACCGTCTTAAGCGTATACTAAATTAGCAGAACTATGCACTGTTGTGTACGCCAAAGCAGATATATCCTGTGACCACAAAAATAGCAAAGCTGTGTACTATGTTCAAGAAATAATTAAATAAAATTAATGATTCCAAAAGATCTGGTGCAGGTGCAGATCAAGTATACGTCAAGTCTGACTGACCAGGAGGAAGCAAGTGTCAAGTTTAGATTGTATCAGTGGAAATATTTCAGGAGATGAAGAAGATGGAACATTAGAGGAAATGGCAGACAGTCAGGTAAGTAATCATATAGGTTTTTATTATACACTTTTATATGTACAGATAAGAAAATCTAGATTAAAGCTAATACATACAAAACTACACCATGCATCAAAATTTAAAGCCACAAGTTAACAGTACATTTGTACATTTGATTTCTTAAGGCAAAAATAACATGACACATGTAGTTAGTACTGAAATAATCGCTAAATGCAGACAATCAAATTAACATATACCATTAATGCTCCGTACACACAATGAGATTATCGGACAAATGATCGTCCGTTTTTTGCATGCTAATCTCAGATCGAATCTGATGAGTTTACTAAAGTCACGAAAATTCCCGAGTGATGTTATGTGTTGTAATGCATTTGTATTGCATTTTCGAACGATAGCTGTACCTAACAAACAAAAATCGTATGATCTGGCATCGTACAAATTTTTTTCGGGCATGTTTGATAAAATAATATCGTATAAAGTTTCATGATCGGCTCTCGATAGCTCTGCATTAACGATTTTATTATTGTAAGATCGATTCGAAAGCGGCATTTTCCATATGATTTTCTGATCGTGTGTACGGGGCTTTAGAGGTTGTTTTGCCAATCTACTGCTCCACGACCCAGAAAATATTGCATATAATCCAGGCAATTCTAACGGGATAGTTGACTAGAGAGACGTGTGGTGGGGCATGACCTAGGTTTAAAAGCCCTTCAGTATCATTTCGCCACTCACCAGGCATGACATCCCCAGAGTATCTTCCTGGTCTACCATAGATTGTGGCATGTAGGTGGCGGTAGTACGCCTTAAGAAATTATGCAACACACAGCAACAATGAACTATAGTGTAACATTTTTTTTGGGGGGGGGGGGCATAATACCAAATGCATTTTTTACAACTCGTCTAGCACAAGATAACCTGTAATTAAAGATTTTTTAATCAGGTGTAAGGTTTTTAAGGGCAAATGGTTTCAACACATGGTCAGATAATACAAATATGGAGTTTAGTCCTTACATTGTGTCCTCTTGGGATGGTATATTCAGAAGTACATTTTATAACCACTCAAAGGCCAGCAACATAGCAGTACGTCGCTGGTCCTTGCAGGGCATATATTGTACTTTGTTCTTTTTTTTCATGCAGCCTGGGGGCTGAACTAAAAAAAGAGATCGGTGGGTATGCCCACCATTAGAATAACACCCTGCATCCACCCACTTCTAATGAGGATCATACATGCACAATTTTTTTTTAACTGTGGCGGTGAAATCACTTTCTACAGCGCTGGAGTCGCTGATTTACGTATTGTGAGAGCAAACGCTGTTGCTATCAAGATACATAAATCAGTGCTGCAGTTAAATGGTGTACCTACAAAGAAAATAATGGTTAACAATAAAACACAGTAAAGTATAAAACAATTACATACCTGCAAAGCAAACATGATAAAACATAGTAACAATAAAACATTGCAGTTAAGCATAAAATACAGTAAAACAGAGCAGAACAATAGAGAGAAGAACAAGAAAATTACAACTATTTTTGGCTTTTTTATTTTATACTGTGACGGACCTAGCCGGGACACGGGCTGTTGGAGGGGACTGAGTGCGAGCCTGTTGCCTTGTGATTATGGGCCCTGGCATTTGGGGGAACAGTGCTCTTTGAGCTGCAAGCCTGGGACCCCTGAGCTGGTGATACTTGGATTCAGGTCCATGCTGGCCCCCCAATACACATAGAATCTGTATGTGTATTTGGCATATTAGCAAGAGACGCTAATGTCATGACTCATGAACTCCAGCCACCTGTGTTATGTAATTGAGTATAGTCTGGCTTGTAGAAGTGTTTCACCTATTGTTGTGTGTGCTAATTAACCCTGCAATTGAATGATGGAGCCCAGTGTTGATTGAGATAATTAGCTCATGCTAATTAGGTTAGGCTTGTCATCTGGCTGTATATAAGTGTGACATGTCAAATAAAGATTCATTCCTGATGTAGCCTACACTGGTGTTGTCTGGTGACTGGCTGAGCTAATGGGTCTTGGATTGTGTGGTACCGGACGGAGGAAGCATTTACGGCGGACATATTGAGTACGAGGTCCGTCACAATTGGCTGGCAGCGGTGGGATCGTGCTTCCTTGTCGTGAACACATCCAAACCATCACCTGGATCCAAGGCCCGGATAGCAGAGGCACAGATACGTCATGGAAGAGGAATTCGGAAGGAGGTTGCGAGAGATGCGGATACAGCACAGAGGACCAGTATCGGTGCAGGTCCTGCTGGGATGGTATGATTCTGTTCGCCTAAAACTCTGGAAAGAAGCGCTAGCCTGTGAGCAGCGACACCAGGGAAAAGTTCTCCCCTCCATCCATGTAAGGTACTGGTCGCAGTATGAAGTACGAATGTTGTTATTGGGGGAACAACCGAAGCAGGAGTGGACAGCTGAGTTAAGCAGGCTGATCCGGGCAGAAATGCGTTTGGACGAGAGCTACAGAGCCCTCCGGTGGTATGTAGCACAAGTGTGCCCGTGGACAGCGGATGACAGGCCCACGGAAGGCTTTGATTATAATGGCCTGGGATTGTTGTACTGGAGGCTGCCCGAGGACCCCGACTTTGGGAGTGATCTGGAGTGGCGTTTGGAGGAAATAATGGAGCACAGAGAGCAAAGATTGAACGTCTCGGAAGTGCTCTGGGCACAGGAAGATTTGGAGTTCCTGGCCGCTCAGGAATGGGAGCTTGAGATCGCCTACATACAGCTGCTAGACACTGCTCAGCAGCAGGGTGGGGCTCCCTTTGCCTGGGACTATGAGGAAATACCAGCAGACGGCTCTGAAATCCTGGCTGAAGAGTCGGCGATGTGGCATAGTAACAGAGTGCTTTGCCCACCTGCCCCCGCAGCTATGGATGCGGAGGTCTTATGGCGGATGCAGGAAGTGCTGACAACAGGGCAGAGCTCTGCTAACCTCTGCCCAGCACCGATGGCATCTTCTAGGTTCCACGGACAGGTGGTGAACCTCTATCCCCAGCCATCAGTTGTAGAGACTGGGGATTTAATAGACTTTTCTGCTGAGGAAAAACAACCTCATGAGCCTCCATCAGAAGAGCTGGTATTAGGGCCAAACTTCACTGAGCTCTGCCCAGCACCAACGGCAGTATCCGTGGAGTTACAAGGAACTTCTCCAGCTGAAGCGCAGGTCACCGGACAGAGGGTCCAAGACCTCTGCCCCACACCGGTGGCAGTTATGGAGGCTCAGGGTGAGAAGGTGGCAATCACTTCCCAGCAGCAGATACAGGGGGAGAAGGGAGAGGAGGTGTTTGTCGTCCCTCCCCAACAGTTGGCCAGGGTGGAGAAAGCGATCTTTCCTCCCCAGCAAAGATTTGTGCACCTGGAAGACAGTACAAGAGACATGTTGTCCCAGCAGCCAGATGAGGGAATGGAAAAGGAAGCCAGCCTCCTGCCCCAATGGTTTGCCAGAGCGGAGGATGTGGAGTCCCCAGCAGAAGTGCTGGCAACAGGGCAGAGTGCTACCCACCTCTGTCCAGCACCAGCAACAACTGTGGAGTTCCAGGAAGCCGGGGCAGTCGCCCTCTCTCCCCAACAGTTAGCTGGAGGAGATGATGTAGGGAAGCTCCTACACCCACCTGAACTGCTGGCAACGGAACAAAGTGCTGCTGGCCTCTGCCCACAACTAACAGAGGGCAGATTTCCTGTAAAGGTGGATGGGAATGCAGTCTCCACCAGTATAACCCAGGGATGCTGGGCGGTCGGCCCAGATCCCCAACAGCAGGATGGAGTGAGCCCAGTCACCCTGTCTTCTCTCCAGCGGCTGAAAAGACTCCAGGGAGAAGGGCCAGTCCAGGCCTCTCCCCAGCGGCGGATATGTTCTATGAGAGAGGCAGAAGTTGGCTGGGTGAGTCGTGCTCTGTTTGGAACAATTTGTTTGGGGTACTGTGTGGGTACAGGCATTAGAGGACTGGAACCACTGACTAACTTCGGAGTCAACCCGTCTGGGGTCTCCTCCTGTGTTAGTCTCCTGCCGAAAGGGGAGAAATGTGACGGACCTAGCCGGGACACGGGCTGTTGGAGGGGACTGAGTGCGAGCCTGTTGCCTTGTGATTATGGGCCCTGGCATTTGGGGGAACAGTGCTCTTTGAGCTGCAAGCCTGGGACCCCTGAGCTGGTGATACTTGGATTCAGGTCCATGCTGGCCCCCCAATACACATAGAATCTGTATGTGTATTTGGCATATTAGCAAGAGACGCTAATGTCATGACTCATGAACTCCAGCCACCTGTGTTATGTAATTGAGTATAGTCTGGCTTGTAGAAGTGTTTCACCTATTGTTGTGTGTGCTAATTAACCCTGCAATTGAATGATGGAGCCCAGTGTTGATTGAGATAATTAGCTCATGCTAATTAGGTTAGGCTTGTCATCTGGCTGTATATAAGTGTGACATGTCAAATAAAGATTCATTCCTGATGTAGCCTACACTGGTGTTGTCTGGTGACTGGCTGAGCTAATGGGTCTTGGATTGTGTGGTACCGGACGGAGGAAGCATTTACGGCGGACATATTGAGTACGAGGTCCGTCACATATACATACACATTTTTTTTTAAATCTGACAGTGAGGCGGCTTCCCCTTCGCTCTCATCCGTCATGCTCAGCAACATGCAGGCTTCTTCACTAGTATACCTCTGTTTGGACATTTTGGCCTCTAAATTGATAGGTACAGCTAGTGCAACTCACAGGCAAAAGAGCACCTGATTGTCAGAGCCTGCTTCAATCGCTACCAAAAATGAACTGTTATCGTTCGCAGGGATCAGGCGTGACTCAGAGTATCTTCCTCTATACTAATGTGCCACAGATTACACGGTGGACTGGGTGTCCCTTGCTTTTCCAAATACTATCAGGTGGCCCAACTGGCACAGATTGCCCTATATCACGCTACTGTGGAGGTCCTGCTGTGGATGAGCCTCAAAGCTATAGACCTTGACCCTCTTTTGGTAGATAATTTGCTTTGGTTACAACGCCCAGAACGCAAGTACTTACATAACCTGGTGACAGCCCACTCCCTGCAGCTATGGGATAGGCTCAAGGGTCCCTTTAAACTACACTCCCCACACTACCCCCTATTATCCTTCCTAGGCCACCCGCTGTTCTTGCCGGCTCACATAGACCCAGATGCTTTTACAATTTGGAAGCGTCTCGGTTTAACTAGGCTAATCAATCTGGTCACTTCCTCTTCCCTGAAAACATTTTCGAGCCTGCAGGAGCAATTCAAAATCCCAAACAGGGAAATCTTCCGTTCCCTACAAATATCCCACCTTTTTTGCTTCTTACCTGCGCGCCTCTACCTCACCGGCTAATATGACACTGTACGAAGGCATCTGCAACTGTGATCCCCACGCTCCAGGTATTATTTCTAAATTGTACACCCACCTCACGACTACATTACTCCCACCACCCCTCCTATACTGCCCATTGGACCAATGATTGAGATGACATTTGGGCTACGACTAATTCCTTGTCCCAAAACATACTCGCTGTTGAGACCAACTACAAAGTGCTTTTGCACTGGCATCTGGTCCCGGCAAGAATTGCTAAATACCTTTCGACCTACCCTCCCACGTGTTTTCGTGGTTGCGGAGAGCGGGGTACATATGTACAAATATGGTGGACGTGCCGGATCATGCAGTGATTTTGAGCCGAAATCTTTAAAATATTGTCCCCTCTACTAAAGAGGGCGGCCACCCCCGACCCAGCTTTTGCCTTGCTGAACCACTGTCCACCCGATCTTACAAAGGCCCAATCGAAACTAGCAATATACATCATTACAGCTTCTAAACAGACAATCGCGAGGGCCTGGAAATACCCATCTCTCTGCTCGCTAGAGACTAAAAATAGGGTCACCCAAGCTATAAGCCATAGTAAGATGGAGGCGACCATCCTAGATCCCGCGACACCTGAAAATATGGCAACCGTGGGTGGATCATTTCCTCCCTCCACAATTCGACCTCAAGCTCCTGGAACCTTAAAGTGGCGAGCCTAATCTTCCACTTTAGTTAGTCCCTTGCGGCCTCTCCCCCCTCCCTCTTTGCTGTTTCCTTTACACTCTTCATTGTCTATTTTCTCTCTTTTTATCTTTTCCTCCTAGATGTCTTTCATCTTTCTCCTTTGATGTTACCTGAGGATATGTGGTCAGGACCTCCCAGGGTACTCCTCTGAGGCCCCTTTCACAATCATTACTCTTCTTTGTAAATATTTGTACTATAACTGCCTGTGTCATGTGCGTCAGATGGGAGTTTATTCTCCCTTACACTTCCTTTATTAATGTTGTAATGTTATCATCTGGTTAACATGTACGAAGACACCGGCTCATTGTTCTAGGTTGTCCTTGTCTCTCATGCCAGGTTTGTTATTATCTGCCTAAAATAAATAAAAAATTATTGAACAAGTTAAACTTAACATAGCCAAAACGGAAGCTCTCCACATATCCCTCCCTGCCTCTACACTGTCCTTACTAAAATCGAACTTCTCTTTCCAATGGCAAACAAAGGGGATATCATACCTAGGGGCTACTATCCCCTCTAATCTCTCCAACCCATTTTCTCTGAACTATGTCCCCCTACTCTCACGCATACGAAGGATCTGGAAGAATGGGGAGGATCGTGGTTCAGGCGGATCAATACTCTCAAAATGGACACCCTGCCCAAACTTCTATACCTCTTTCAAACGATCCCTATCATAGTCCCCAAATCCTTCTTCACCTCCTTACGCTCCCTCGCTATCAGATTCATGTGGAACCGTGGGCTCCCTAGGGTTAAATACAAACTGCTTACTCTCCCGAAGTTACAGGGTGGGGCGGGTCTCCCTGACTTTGAGCTCTATTACAAAGCCACCCTTATGGCACGCATTCTAGAATGGTTTCCTCGTCCCCTCCTGAAGGCATCGGTCTCAATAGAGCAAGACTTGGCCCTTGTGGACCTACGGGCTCTCCTATGGGGATATAGATACGACTATGCCCATTTACCCACTCCTTCCCCACTAACGCTCGCCTCTTAAACTTTGGTACTATAGGGGTGTGTGCGCCATTTTATCTTCCGACTCATCCCCGTTGACCGCTTCTCCACCTCAGACACCCTCATAAACATGCTATCCCAACGAGAATCATACCCCTGAGGTGCACTGGCTCACAAGTCCACTAACCCGCCACCCTCTACTCTAAAATCTACTTCTCCAGGAGAATGTCTCCTCAGCAGCTCTTTCACTCTTCAATGACTTTACCCCTTTCCCCCTCTCGCTACCTCTCCCTCGCGTACTTCCCGTTCCTCTCTAATTCACCTCTCCCCTTCCCCTTTTCTAGGGATGAGCCGAACACCCCCGGTTCGCACCAGAACCTGCGAACCGACCGAAAGTTTGCGCGAACGTTAGAGCCCTATTAAATACAAGGGACGCGAATGTTCAAAATCGAAAGTGCTAATTATAACGGCTAATATGCATGTTATTGTCCTAAAAAGGGTTTGGGGACCTGGGTCCTGCCCCAGGGGACATGTATCAATGCAAAAAAGTTTTAAAAACGGAAATTTTTTCTGGAGCAGTCATTTTAATGATGCATAAAGTGAAAACAAAAAAGTGAAATATTCCTTTAAATATCGTACCTGGGGGTGTCTAAAGTATGCCTGTGAAGTGGCATGCGTTTCCCGTGTTTAGAACTGTTCCTGCACAAAATGACATTTGTAAAGGAAAAAAATAAGCCATTTAAAACTGCTTGCGGCTTTAACCACTTCAGCCCCGGACCAATTGGCAGCCAAAGGACCAGGCCCCTTTTTGCGATTCGGCACTGCGTCGCTTTAACTGACAATTGCGCGGTCGTGCGACGTGGCTCCCAGACAAAATTGGCGTCCTTTTTTTCCCACAAATGGAGCTTTCTTTTGGTGGTATTTGATCGCCCCTGCGGTTTTTATTTATTGCGCTATAAACAAAAATAGAATATTTTTTACTTTTTGCTATAATAAATATCCCCAAAAAATATATAAAAAAAACTTTTTTTTTTCCTCAGTTTAGGCCGATACGTATTCTTCTACATATTTTTGGTAATTGCGATTGATTGGTTTGCGCAAAAGTTATAGCGTTTACAAAATAGGGGATAGTTTTATAGCATTTTTATTAATTTTTTTTTTTTACTAGTAATGGCGGCGATCAGCGATTTTTATTGTGACTGCGACATTATGGCGGACACATCGGACATTTTTGACACATTTTTGGGACCATTGTCATTTATACAGAAATCCTATGTAAATGACAGTGGCAGTGATGGAGCTAACCACTAGGGGGCGGGGAGGAGTCAGTGTGACGTGTTGTGTTTTTTTTTTTACAGTAGGGGGCGTGGCTGACGTCTGACGTCACTGATCAGCTGTTCCCGATGACAGGGAACAGCAGATCAGTGACAGGCAGTGTAGGAAGTGCGGGGAGAGGTTTGTTTACACAGACCTCTCCCCGTTCTTCAGCTCTGTGACCCGATCGCAGCCGTGGTCACGGAGCTCCCGACCTGGCCTGTCGTCATGTCTTGTCCTGGCAATATGGATGAAAATCTTAAAAAAAAAATGGCATGGCTACCCCATCAACCCCAGCCTATTACCAGCCCCTTTGGGTTATGTATGGATATTAAGGGAAACTCTGCACCCAAAATAAAACCCTATACCTAAAACCCTATATACTCTGAACAGCAGTATACAGGCGGTGCAAACAAGACAGGGACTTTAGGTTTGTTCTTAAGTAGAATATGTTTGTAATTTGGAACAGGTACATTTTTAAGTGTAGCTGCAGCCAAAAAATCTATTTTTAAGCTTTTTGGAGAACATAGGGAAGGGTTATCACCCCTGTAACATTTGTTTTGCTGTCTGTGCACCTGTTCAGAACATTTCACCTCACTTTCCGTCCCAATGACAAATGTTTTTGGAAAAGTGGGGTTTTTATTGAAACAAGGATTGGTGATAAAGCATCAGTAGAGAAGAGACACCTTTTTCCCATATTGACTCTTACAGGATAGAATTTCCCTTCCTAGGGGTAGACTTCCTCTGACCTCCTGTTGTCTCCTTCCGTTTGCAAGTAGGAGTTGTTTGTAAGTTGGATGTTTGAAAGTAGGGGCCTGCCGTATATACTCTGCATAAATTTGCCCCTTAGATCTTGGTGTTGCCACAACACTGTAAGCCCTCACAGTTACTCTCGGTGGGCGCTGGAACGCCCTGCTGTGGACTATTATATCAGGAATTGTAATTACATGCCATTGTTGAACAGTGGTAAGAAAAATTGGGCCTTTGGTGGTGGTGCTACAACACTGTAAGCCCTCACAGTTACTCTTGGTGGGCGCAGGAATGGGCCCTGCTGTGAATTATTAAATCAAGAATTGTAATTACATGCCCCTGTTAAACAGGGGCTGAAAAATTGTGCCTTAGGCACTGGTGCCACAACACTGCAACCCCTCACAGATACTCTAGTTGGAGTGCAGGAATGAGCCCTGCTGCAAAGCATTGCATAAAAAAATTTAATTACATGCCCCTGTTAAACAGGGGCTGAAAAATTGGGCCTTAGCCACTGGTGGTGGCACCCAGAAACAAAAATGTTCTTCCAAGCTATCATCAGGATCATTGAGGAGGAAGAGGATAGTCAGTCAACATAACAGGACAGTCACTTAGCATCAGCATAGGCAGTCTTGAAGGGATGTGACATTTCAAAATAAATTATTCTGTTACATCAGCTTCAGGTGCCTGGTAGCTGGTGGTGATCCAAGACTGATTCATCTTCATGAAGGTGAGTCGGTGGACAGGCGCACCCTGTGATCGGTGACAGTCTCCAGCAGCACTGAACGTGCGTTCCGAAAGAACGCTGGATGCAGGACAGGCCAGTAGCTCAATTGCATACTGTGCAAGCTCTGGCCAGTGATCCATCCTCAAGACCCAGTAAGCCAGAGGATTGTCGGTGGGAAAGGTGTCCAAGTCTGACCTTGCCCCTAGGTATTACTGCACCATGTATATCAGACGCTGGCGATGGTTGCTGGAACCGATCATACCTTGGGGTTGCGGAATAAAAAAAAAATCTGAACGCATCGATCAGACGGCCACCTTCTTCACGGCTCCTTCTGCTACTGACCGGAGCCTCAGCAACTCGTTGTCCATGACCAGGAGTTTGTAACCTCCCAGTCTCTGGGAACGCGTTGCACAGACCTTTCTGCAAGGCCTCCCTCTGCGACAGCAAGATAAGGTCCGCAACCTTACCCTTGTACCGTGGATCAAGGAGAGTGGCCAGCCAGCAATGGTCCCTCTCCTTGATCCGAAGAATACGAGGATCCTTCCGCAGGCTTTGCAGGATCAGGGAGGCCATGCAGCGTAGGTTAGCTGAGGCATTCGGTCCGGAGTCCTCTGGGTCACTAAGGACGACATGATCCGCAGCCACCTCCTCCCAGCCACGTACAAGTCCACCGGTTTCTTGGGACTGTAAATCATCCCTAAAAGACTGCTGCTGCTGATGCTGAGTGTCAGGCTCCACCTCCATGCTGACACAATACTCCTCCTCCTCCTCCATCCTCTTCCTGTGTGATGGGTGGGAGAGA
Organism: Lithobates sylvaticus; assembly: GCA_028564925.1. Classification (NCBI taxonomy): domain Eukaryota; kingdom Metazoa; phylum Chordata; class Amphibia; order Anura; family Ranidae; genus Lithobates; species Lithobates sylvaticus. The sequence continues at coordinate 433,653,389 of CM053026.1, forward strand.
AGGAACACTGTCTGGATAAAGGGGGCCTTGAGAGGCAAGGAAGTCCTCCTCTTCCTGCCTCTGTTCTGCCTCAAGTGCCCTGTCCATTATTCCATGCAGCGTATGCTCCAACAGGTGGACAAGAGGTACAGTGTCACTGATGCATGCACTGTCACTGCTCACCATCCTTGTGGCCTCCTCAAATGATGACAGGACAGTGCATGCATCCCTGATCATGCCCCACTGGCGTGGTGAAAAAACCCGAGCTCCCTGGACCCTGTCCAGGCGCCGTAGTCGCACAGGTTCTCATTGATGGCCCTCTGCTGCGTGTGCAGTCGCTGCAGCATGGCCAACGTTGAGTTCCACCTGGTGGGCATGTCACATATAAAGGCGGTTCTTGGGCAGGTTCAACTCCTTTTGCAGCTCAGCCAGCCGAGCACTGGCATTATATGATCGGCGGAAATGCACACAGACTTTCCTGGCCTGCCTCAGGACATCCTGTAAGCCTGGGTACCTGCCCAAGAACCGCTGCACCACCAGGTTAAGGACGTGAGCCACACAGGGCACATGGGTCAGTTGTCCCTGTCGCAGGGCGGAGAGGAGGTTGGTGCCATTGTCGCAAACCACCATTCCTGGCTTAAGCTGGCATGGCGTCAACCACCTCTCGGCCTGCCCCTGCAGAGCTGACAGAACCTCTGCCCCAGTGTGGCTCCTGTCTCCCAAACACACCAGCGCAAGCACGGCATGGCATCTTTTTGCCTGCGTACTTGCGTAGCCCCTTGAATGCCTACGGAGCACCGCTGGTTCCGAGGACAAAGGACAGGAAGAGGCCATGGAGGAAGAAGGAGGGGGTGGAGGAGAGAGGTGTGTCACAACCAGTAGTAGCATTTTGGAGGCGTGGTGGCGGAACAACCTCCAACACTACTGCACCTTGTCCTGCATCCTTCCCAGCTGCCAAAAGAGTGATCCAATAGGCCGTGAAAGATAGGTAACGTCCCTGTCCATGCCTGCTGGACCATGAGTCATCGGTAATATGCACCTTACCGCTGCCTGCCCTGTCCAGCGAGGCATGGACATTGCCTTACACATGCCGGTAGAGAGCCGGAATCGCCTTCCGTGAGAAAAAGTGGTGTTTGGGAACCTGCCACTGAGGAACCGCACATTGCACAAACTCACGGAAGGGGGCCGAGTCTACCAACTGAAAAGGCAGCAGTTGAAGTGCTAGCAATTTAGCCAAGCTAGCAGTCAACTGCTGGGCATGTGGATGGCTGGGAGTAAACTTCTTTCGACGGTCCAGCAGCTGGGGCAGGGAAATTTGCCTGCTACAAATCTGACGTTGGTGTACTGCTAGCAGAGTGCCCGCAAGTACTTGGCTGTGACACACCTAATTCTACACCTTCATTCCTCTCAGTGCAGCTTTTAGAGAGGACTGAAGGTATAGTGGGGTTGGAGATCCCAGCTGATGAGGAGCAAGGAGAGGTCTGCTTTGTTCTTTGGTGTGGGTCTTTAAGGTACGCTTGCCAACGAGCTGCATGTCAGGTCAACATATGTCTGGTCAAGCATGTGGTGCCCAAGCGGCTGATGTTTTGGCCACGTGAGATACGCTTGAGACATGTTGCAAATAGCAGCGGTGCGATCTGATGCACTCGTCTCAAAAAAGGCCCACACCAAAGAACTGTTGGAATAACGCACAGAGTCAGCTCCCTGCACAGGCGGAGCTCTGCGGTGTGATTCAGTCAGTGTGCTGCCCTTAAGCTGGCACTCGGAGGGCATCCTACCTCGTTGGAGATGTGCCTCCTCCTCCTCCTCTCTCCTATCAGGCACCCATGTGGAGTCAGTGACCTCATCATCCCCTCTTCACCACTGGAGCAACCTGGCAGTATGCTGCAGCTGGTGGAACATGACTGCCAGATTGCTGTCCTTGATCATCCCCTCTCTCTGTGCTCACGCTACTGCCCTCCTCTAGCTGGGTATCATAATCAGAGCGTACAAAACGCTGGGAATCCTCCTGGAGCATGTACCAAACACTGTGGTCAAACAGTTCGGAGGACTCCTCAGGAGGACATGGTGGGTCTAGGGAAGGAGTGACTGATGACATTGAGACAAGGGAAGAGGGCGAGTTGGCAGCTGCTTTGCCAGTACCCTGAGCCTGGGTGAGAGAGGATGAGGAGGGCTTGATCATCCACTCTACCAAGTCTTCAGCATGATGCAGCTCAACACGTTCAGCTGCCGAAAATAAGGACAAGCGTGTCCCATGGCCACGTGCTGATGACGATGCACCGCGTCCACAACCAGCACTGTTGCCTCTAGACACAGAGACTGCTTGCCCTCTTTTATTGGCTCGTGACTGTCTGCCTCTCCTTGTTGGCCTTCCAGACATTGTAATGGCCTGCAGGGAGATGGGAAAACCATCAATTGGGTAGTGTATATTGTGCTGGAGGCACACAACACCCACTGTAAAGGCTGCAGATGCCTGTATTAGAGAACACCAGCAATTAAGGGTAGATACAGGTGTATACTGTGCTGTGCTGGAGGCACACAACACCCACTAACTCCTGCAGATGGCTGTATTAGAGAACACCAGCAAATAAGGGTAGATACAGGTGTATACTGTGCTGTGCTGAGGGCACACAACACACACCAACTCCTGCAGATGCCTGAGAAAAGAACACACTGTCCCTGCCTATCTAGCTCTTTCCCTGCACGCCAGAAAACACTGCACAAGGCCGCCGCGCTGGCGGCCTTATATAGTGTGGGGCGTGTACTAAGCCCCCTGAGCTATAATTGGCCACAGGCATCCTGCCTGTGGCCAATTGTGGCTCTCCTCGCTGCCGGCGCTGTGATTGGCCAAGCTTGCGGGGTCTCAGTGCATGCTTGGCCAATCATCAGTCAGCAATGCACTACGACTGGCGCAGTGCATTGTGGGCCGTTCGTATCACACGAATTTGATGCGAACGGCCCACAAAGTTCTGGTTTCGTCAAACGGACGAACGGCCAATGTTCGATTTGAACATGAGTTCAAATCGAACACCGGGCTCATCCCTACCCTTTTCCTCTTCCTCCCTTTTCTTTCTTTCCTTTAATTACGAACATTATTATTATGACTTATTAGTCAGAATCATTCCTTGTACCAGAGGACGGTCTTTCACCCTAGCTCAACACTACTAGAGAACAGGAGTCAAGCTGTGGGCAATAGCCATTGGGCTGACTCCCTACACATTTGTGGCTGTCCCTGGATTGTGAATTCTCATGTTTTCCCTGTGTTTTTTGTGAAATTGTCAATAAATATATTTTCAACACTAAATGGCACCAACCAGCACAAGCGTAGCACTAACCAACCAGCCTGGTTTTGTGTCATGTGGCTGTTGTAGGGGGGCTGAGTGACCTTTAATAAATCATTAATAACGCAAAAAAAGATAAAGGATAGAAAGGAAAATTTAAACAGCAAAAGTAGCACTAAAGAAACGCACTTGAATTTTTAGTTGCGCTGATTGTAGGGGGGCAAAGTGAGTGGGGTTAGAAAAAAAAAAACAAACAGTTGTTATAACTTAAAAACTATAACAGCACAAATAAAAATGTTAGCAGCACTAACCAACGAGACCAGTTTCATGTCATATGGGTGTTGTAGGGGGGCTGAGTGACCTTTGATAAATGTATTAATGCAAAAACGATAAAAGATAGAATGGAAAATTAAACAGCACAAACGCAGCACTAACCAGTCTGGTTTTGTGCCATTTTGCTGTTGTAGGGGGGCTAGGTGATGTCATAGTCTGGAAAAAACAATTGCTCATATCTTAAAAATAAAATCAGCACAAGTGTAAATTTTTATGGCACAAAAAAAGCACAAATGTAGCACTAAAGAAACTGTTGCGTTTGATATAATATAAAATCATATTTTATAAGTCTGGAACAGCATTAAGACACAGAACTTCTCAAACAAATGCTGTTGGATACAATGGGAACGTAGATGCCGTTGTTGTATTCAGTTGACAGTTTGAATAGGCTATTGTCTCTATAGCTACAGTAAACAAAACAGGTAAGAGAGGGTCTCTCAAACTGAAATGACTGTTAGTCAGTTGTTATGGAAAACAAGTTTGTAACCATTGTCAACAAACTGGGGCATATAAAAAGGATTGTCAGGTATAGACTAGATGCCCACTCATCATGGATTAACACCAGAGCAGGAGGAAGTATCTGTAATAAGCGAAAAAGAAGGTGCCTGGTCTCCAGGAGCAACGGAGATCATGATTACATAGTAACCAGAGTTAAGTAACTTTTAAGTGCATTTCTACTGTTACAGACCATATAGGCTATTTGCTAGGCATTTTGCTTGTTATAGATATCTGTCAGTTTTAATTTGTATTCCTAATATTGTAATAGTTTTGTATGTACAGTATTTTTGTATAGTAAAAGCACATTTACACACTGCAGAGGTCTCAGCTTCCTTGCTTATACCACAAAGTAACCTTGCTAGATAGACGCAAGGAAAACAGAAACACACTTGAGGTTTTATTTGTGCTGATTGTAAGGTAGGGGCAAAGTGGGTGGGGTTTGATTAAAAAAAATGGTTATAACTTAAAAAACCATAACAGCACAAATAAAAATTTTAGCAGCACAAATGTAGCACTAACCAACGAGACCAGTTTTGTGTATTTTGGCTGTTGTAGGGGGGCTGAGTGACCTTTAATAAATCATTAATAACGCAAAAACGATAAAAGATAGAAAGGAAAATTTAAACAGCACAAACTTGGCACTAACCAACAAGACCAGTTTTGTGTCTTTTGGCTGGTGTAGGAGGGCTGAGTGACCTTTGGTGACCTTTAATAAAGCAATAATAACGCAAAAACAATAAAAGATAGAAGGGGAATTTAAACAGCACAAACGTAGCACTAAAGAAACACACTTGAATTTTTATTGTGGGGGGGGGGGGGGGCAAAGTGAGTGGGGTTTGAAAAAAAAAAAAAAAAACACGTATAAAAACTTAAAATCCATAACAGCACAAATAAAATTTTTAGCAGCACAAACCAGCACAATGGTAGCACTAACCAACGAGACCAGTTTCTTGTCATTTGGGTGTTGTTGGGGGGCTGACTGACCTTTAATAAATCACTAATAACACAAAAACGATAAAAGATAGAACAGAAATGTAAACAGCACAAAATAGCACAAACATAGAACTAAGCAATGAGACCAGTTTTGTGTCATTTGGGTGTTGTAGGGGGGCTGAGTGACCTTTAATAAATCATTAATAACGTAAAAAAGCTAAAAGATAGAACGGAAAATTAAACCGCACAAACGCAGCACTAACTAACCAGCCTGTTTTCGTGCCATTTTGCTGTTGTAGGGGGGCTAGGTGATGTCATAGGTCTGGAAAAAACAATTGCTAATATCTTAAAAATAAAAGCAGCACAAATGTATTTTTTTACGGCACAAAACAGCACAAACGTAGCACTAAAGAAACACAGTTGAGTTTTTATTTGTGCCGATTGTAGGGGGGCCAGTTTTGCTGAGCTATTTGTTTTGGTTTCCTTGTATGTATGGATTGCATGGGTTGTTACCGACATGTGGTGAAAATGTCATGTCAATAGCACCTTTAGAAATACATTTACCTAGAAAAATGGTGACGTGTTCAATACTTATTTTACCTACTGTATATGCCCCAAACATTCTATCAATCTGCTCCATTCTCTGCTGTCTTCTGACAATTAAAAAAACTCTTCCAGGAGTTCCCTACAGTCCTCAATGGCGGCTCCTCCCACCGACCTTAACATGACATCACTCCCACCCATGACATGTCTGAGCCCTTGTAGTGATGAAAATGACGAAAAAACATAATTTTTAACTTGCACCTGCATTCCAAATATGATCTGCTTACTCATCTTGATGGGAGAACACTGTGCCAGAACATGCTGTGCACTTTCCCTCAACCAAAGATTCTTACATGTAAGATTCTTACATTTCTTGGGCTGCAGCTCAGTAGAGTGCTTTAGAGCTGCAGTCCTAACTAAGTCCTAACAATATCCAAGAGAGGATCTGAGCTTTCAGGCCTACTCTTTGGGGCAAGTAATGAGCATTTCCAAATGTCACACTTTCTATCACATTCAGAAATTTTGCAACTTGCATTCATTGCAATGGGAGGTTCTCTTGTAATATTTCCGATTTTAATTTTAAAAAAATGGCCTATACAGAAAATGCATTTAGCATATATGAGTTAAAATGTGATGCTAGAGTAAGTTTCTTGCATAGCATATATGATATTTTTACAGTAATTATATGGTGCTGGCATAATATGCACATTACAAAACACACAATATATTCACATTAGTTTCTGCCATGGAAAAACCTTACAGTCTTAAGACCCTAGCAAAGACAAAAACTCTCATGGCATACACACGCATTCTAAGGCCAATTCTATGATGACACTTACCAGAATATTTTTGGGTTGTAGGGGGAACAACATAGGCACTCAGAAATGCTATGCGTATAATGTTTCTGGGGAGAATTAAACCAACATCCCCAGAACTAAAATGCAAGCCTGCTTAGTGCAATAGAGCATTTAGCAAACTATACCTTTATGGCACTGTGGTAAATTAACATTGTATGACACATTTAAGTGTTCTTATGCTAACACTTTTTTTAATGGCTCTCAAAAAAAGGCTTTCCCACTTGACAGCAATGATGTATGAGCCTATGTAAACGACTCCAGATGGGTGCACTAAGCCCTTAGGTGTACAGGCCCTAAAAATTATCATATTTAATGATGATTAAAAAGGAAGCTGGTCAACTAACCTGTATTTCCTTTAGGTCCTTGTCACACAGATTCTGAAGAGGATCTAGAAAATTTTGTTTGACTTCTATGTCCAATGAATCTTTTACTTCTGCTAATCTCTTCATTGACTCTCCAGCATCCAGCAATGCATCACCTTAATAGAAAATTATATTTTACAGGCATACGTTCCTTCCTCGTAATCAAGTAAATTTAAAAGAAGGTAAATCGCTGAAAAGCAGTAAAAAGCAAAGCTTTTTTTCATATAGTAGACTAGTCCTCACATTTAAAAAAGTGCTAAGATGAAAAAAAAATGTCAGTGTTACATGCTTCCTTTTGATATGGGATGTTAATTCTATGTTTCCAACCTGCAGCAGAGCTGTTGCACACTTTCTGGTGCAGGGACCATTCCCATGTCTAGACCAGGAATATACACCGCAGACAGACAGAGCTGGTATGGTCTTTTTCACTCAGCGCAAAACATGATCAATTTATCTATCTTTTGCTGGACCCTTTGTTATTTCCTGAAGGAGATACAGTCTAATCACTCACAATTCCAACATGGTGTGTTGCAAGAGAGAGTGGATATTCCAAACTACGTAATCACAGTGACGTAATCACGCTGGGACTCGGTGGAGCTGTGTATGCAGAGGATTGTAGCCTGAACCTTTAAGAAAGCCCATTGGGCCCTACACGTAAGGTGGTGGTGATGTAACCCTGCTGGGACTAGGTGGAGCTGTGTATGCAGAGGATTGTATTGTGAAATGCTCGTTTTTTTACTTCTGAAATGCGAGTGGGTTTTTTTATATGGAAATAAATACTTTTTTTGGGCAATTTGCACTATGGTTCTTTCCTCTTGCCTCCTATATGATCGACACCATGCTGAGAGCTGCTGTAATTACTCCTGTAATTAGTGAGGCCCATTAAAGCATGCGCACTATGGTTATCAGAGGCAATTACTGAAGAGTTTCTGGTGTATGGGACTGAACATTGTTTTTTTTACAGACATTGAATCATTCAATTCATTGATGGACTGTATATATATTTAAAAGAAAAGATGAACTCACGTAAATTTATTACATATAGATGATTTTTACACTGTTTTCATATATTTATTTATGCATTATAATTTGAATGCACTTTATTGAAGTAGACTAATTATTTCCTCTTGATCCCAAGGCCCATAGCTTGGCCCCTCCAGATTTACCACTTAAATGGGTGGAAGACTTCAAATATTTGGGGGTTCAGATTTCCCGAAGGGCTTTAGATCACCTCCCCTTGATCTCACCCTGGTGTTACGGAAGACTAAAACGGAAGCTAAATGCATTGAGAGTTGCTGCCATTGACGCTTTTGGGCCGAACGAACCTAAATTAAAACTGAAAATCCTCCCTAAATTTACATATTTATTTCGCCACTCCCCCTGTTGGATTCCAAAGTCTTTTCTGAATCGTCTCAACCACATTTTTATCTCTTTTTTTGGGGCGCTAGTTCTCCGGGTTATAAACTGTCCACCTTGATGTGCCCAACCAAGGGGACTTGGCTTTCCCCGATTGCCACAATAATTTTTTGGCTATCCAGGTGGTGACAGCAGCTTGGTGGTTCTCCCCTAACTGCTCCAATACCTCCACTATGCTGGAGGCTGCGGTGGACTCTTCACTCGAGGTGCTGCAATATCTGTTTAAAGGCGCTAAAGCTCCATACCCACTCACTCCTTCGATGCTCACTAACATCATAGTCTGGAAAGTAGGCCTTAAGTGCGAACACCTTCCAGAAGGAGCAGTCTCTCATAATACCCCACTCTGGCTGAACCTGTCTATACCCCAGTTTTATATGCTCCCTGTTCTGGGTGCATGGGCCAGATTCAATTTAAAGTGTATCTCACAAATTTCATCTGGCGCTAGGCTAAAGCCCTGGTTGCAATTATAGTCTGATTTCAATCTACCTCATTATTTGTTTTGATACCTGCAGCTCTCCCATGTCCTTTCCAGACAATTCCCAGAAGCCTCTCTTGTAGTGTTACATGTATAGTATTGTAAGGTTGAATAAAGACAATAGTCCATCCAGTTCAACCTGTATGATGTGTTAACCAAGATGCAAGTCCAAGGGGGGGCGTGGCCTAGCACATGGAGCTGTAGGACTCAGATCTCACAGGGTCAGATCTCCTCCATCACTGCCTGCATAGCCTCCAAAATGCCCAGATGGGTAAAGGGAAGCCTAAAGATCACTCCAAGCCCACCTAGGACCGCACACAGGAGGACTTAGGACAATTTGTGACCCGATCATCTGCGGCCTTCCTCAGCCAGGAGAAATCCAAGATGATGGCGGGGCCTCCATCCCCGGCCCGCTCTTAACCAGCAGACATGCAGGTACGATCTAGAGGCCGCTCAGCCTGCCTCGCTGAGCCCCCCTCCTGCAGCCCCCAAAGCCCTCTCACAGGCATCCCTATGCTCTGTTCGGGCACAGGACATGCACCCCCCACCCGAGGCTTGATGGGGCAGATGTGTGGCATCACCTGAGAGAGCCCCACGCTGACACTTTAAAAAAAAAAAAAAGGGACCTTTCTCTCCTTTGTACCATTATAACCTCCCCTCCTCCCCTTTTTTTTCTCTAGACAGGTACCTGTACTCTCAGAGGACTTATTATACAGATAGTGGGCGGTTAGCAGAAGGTGGCGACAGCGACAATGGCAACAGAAGCCCCGGCCACCGGCAAGAACAGAGGAGACCCCCGAAGTCGGAACAAGACCCCCAGGCGACGGAGGAAGAAAGCCGGGCTCATCCGCTAGTGAAAGAGCTAGGTAAAAGAGCAGAAGATAGCGAATGAGTCTGGCGAGAAGACCCCCCAAGACGGAAGAAGACCCCCGGAGCTGTGCAATAAAATATTTAAAAAAATGGTGATGTTTTTTTATTTACACTTGTTTTCTTAGGTGAATGGGTAGGGGTACACCGTACTCCATACTCATTCACATAGGGTGGGGGGCCGGGATCTGGGGGCCCCCTTATTAAAGGGGGATCCCGGATTCCGATAAGCCCCCCGCCCGCAGACCCCGACAACCAATGGCCAGGGTTGTCGGGAAGAGGCCCTTGTCCTCATCAACATGGGGACAAGGTGCTTTGGGGTGGGGGGGCCGCATGGCCCCCCTTTCCCCAGGGCACCCCCCATGTTTAGGGCACGCGGCCTGGTACGGCTTAGGGGGGGGGCGTTCGCTCATCCCCACCCCCTTTCCTGACCGGCCAGGCTGCGTGCTCGGATAAGGGTCTGAGATGGATTTGGGGGGGACCCCCACGCCGTTTTCTGGGCGTAGGGATTCCCCTTTAAATCCATGCCAGGTGACGGGGCTAGCGCGGCGGCATTCACTGCCTTCGCTAGCCCCGTCTACCTGGAGTCACGTTCTAAATGAACTGACTTTCCTCCGTGTGCGAGGCAAGTCCGTTCATTTCAAAAGTCCCGCGGACTAGCACACAGACGGTGGGATTGTCCGCCGGACTGCCGAGTCCAGCGGACAATTTTAAGTCTGAACTTAAAACTTAGTCCGCCGGACTTTTGGGAGGAAAAAGTTCGCCGGTGCCCACACACGAGCGGATTGTCCGGCGGACTCTAGTCCAGCGGACAATCCTGCGGGAAAGTCTGCTCGTGTGTACGCGGCCTAACTTTTCACTCCCCCCTTTTCTGGAGCTGATCTTCATACTCTCCTCCCGCTCTCTCTGCTTCCCTCCTCCCCTCCTTGCTTTCTCCCCCTCCCTATATCCCTCTCTTCACTGTGACCGAGCAGTCCTTGACGATAATGTAGATTAGATATTATTTCCCCTCCATATCACCATGACGCCGCTTGACCACATAACCCTATCTTGATTTAATTGCAGGGGCTTCAACACTCCTGAGAAGCGCAGCCAGATACTATACCATTTCCACAAGGCCAGAACTAAAATTTTACTCCTATAGGAAACCCGAATTAGGGGTCCGGATATTCTGACCCTTAATAACCACTATTACCACCAATGGCATCATAGCATGAACCTGCAGGCAAAGTCCAAGGGAGTATCCATAGCCTTTCACAAATCATTCCACCCTGAAGTATTAGACTCCCTCTTTGACCCCCTAGGCTGCTATCTGTTCCTTAAACTAAAATCTAACTTCTATTTTTACAGTGGCTAATGTATATGGACCGAACCAAGACCAGGGGAGCCTTCTATCTGTGGTTCTGAACAAGTTACTCTCTTTTGGCAGTCCCCGTTTCATCCTAGGTGGTGACCACAACAAAGCCCTTTCTCCAGCCGTGGACACTTTCTCGGGTAAGTCCTCCATATCCCACACTGCTCTCACACATAAAATCACTCCTACATTCTGCACAATTGGTGGATGTATGGCGAATGCAGCACCCATTTGAGAGAGATTACAGCTGTTATTCCGTGGCTCACAATTCATACAGTCATATTGACTACTTCTTAGTCTACCAATCCCTGCTGGACATCCCGTTTAACCACTTTCCGACCGGCGCACGACGATGTACGTCCATTTTTTGAAGAGGGATATCTCGGTATAGGGCAGCAGCTGCTGCCACAACCGAGGTATCCATCTCTTCAGGCGCCGGTCGGCTGTCCGATAATGGTGGTCATCGCGGCGGATTCGCCGCGAGATCACCGTTATCGGCGGCGGGAGAGGTGCCCCCCCCCTCCCGCCGCTCTCCCGCGCCTTCCGCCGCTTACCGGAACCGTCGGCAGCGGCGGAGGCGATCGGGTCCGTTTCCCTGATGTGTCTAGAGATGAGTGACGCTAAGATGGCCGCCACTCATCTCTATACCATAGGAGGGCGGAAGCGACGTCAAAAACGTCACTTCCGCCCAAGAGGAATTTTCAAATGTCATTTTTTTAAATGACATTTTTTTTTTTTTTCATTGAAGTCCAAATATGAGATCTGAGGACTTTTTGACCCCAGATCTCATATTTAAGAGGACCTGTCATGCTTTTTTCTATTACAAGGAATGTTTACATTCCTTGTAATAGGAATAAAAGTGAGCCAAAAAAAAACAGTGTAAAAATAAATAAAATCAAGAAAAATAAATAAGAAAAACAAAAAAAATTTTTTTTAAAGCGCCCCGTCCCGACGAGCTCGTGCGCAGAAGCGAACACATATGTGAGTAGCGCCCGCATATGAAAACGGTGGTCAAACCACACATGTGAGGTATCGCCGCGATCGGTAGAGCGAGAGCAATAATTATAGCCATAGACCTCCTCTGTAAGGCAAAATATGCAACCTGTAGAATTTTTTAAACGTCGCCTATGGAGATTTTTGAGGGTAAAAGTTTGATGCCATTCCACGAGCGGGCGCAATTTTGAAGCGTGACATGTTAGGTATCAATTTACTCGGCGTAACATTATCTTTCACAATATATAAAAAAATTGGACTAACTTTACTGTTGTCTTATTTTTTTATTCAAAAAAGTTAATTTTTTCCCAAAAAAGTGCGCTTGCAAGACCGCTGCGCAAATACGGTGTGAAAAAAAGTATTGCAACGACCTCCATTTTATTCTCTAGGGTGTTTGAAAAAAAACAATATATAATGTTTGGGGGTTCTAAGTTTTTTTCTAGCAAAAAAAACTGTTTTAAACATGTAAACACCTAAAATCCAAAACGAGGCTGGTCTTAAAGTGGTTAAGGCATCCTTAGGCAAAATATTAAGGTCTGACCATGCCCCTGCACACCTTAGCCTAGCCCACCCCCCAACATCACGTAGAACATTATCGTGGCGTCTGAATGACAATTTGTTGAAAGACACCCCTTGTGTTGCGGCGGTTGAACAGGCGATTTGGGATTTTATTCAAGACCATCAGTCTGACGACACTAACCCCCTTACTAAGTGTGAGGCTTTAAAATGCGTACTCCGGGGGACTCTTATACAACACGGTTCCCGCTTAAAGAAGGCCTGCTGACATCACCCAACTATTGTCCACTATAAACACACTTGAACCAGCACATAAACGTGACTCAGACCCAGCAACATATGTTGACCTCTCCAACGCACGCAGAGAACTGCTCTATTTTGGACACCAATTCCCTCATAGCTAGGGATCAGGGACGCAACCGGCACCATCTGCTGGCCAACAAATGCAAAAAACATCTAGCGAGGATCCTACACTCCCACCCCCCGCGTCAACCCATCACATCTGCACTGCAGATCAACAAAAAATCAGCAACACATGCGGTATCTCGGACACCTTCCAACACTATTAGACTAACTTGTATAACCTGCCTCCACTGACCACACCAACCCATGTGGGAGACCTACGCCTCTCCAACATTAAGGACTACATTTCAGAGACGGCCCTGCCACAGATAGCTCCCGAGCAGGCCACTGACATAAATAACCCCCTAACGGTAGCGTAATTCCTCACTGTTATTAAAGGTCTGAAAGCTGGTAAATGCCCAGGTCCTGACAGGTTTTCCCCCAGATTCTACAAGTCATTTGCTCAGTCCCTCGCTCCGTTAATAGATGAAACCCACCTACCGTCCAGTAACCTCCTGTCTGCTAACAAAGATCACTTTCAGTGCAGTAACTATGGGCCAATTTCGCTCCTCGACTTCAAACTCTATGCTAAGGTCTTGGCAAACCGTCTTTCACCCGTTACCCTCAATTATTCATAAAGACCAGGTGGGATTTGTCCCTGGTCGTGAGGCCAGGGACAGTACCACCAAAACAATCCATCTAATTTCCTACATCCAACGCCACAACCTAAAGGCATGCCTACTGTCATTTGATGCCGAGAAGGCCTTTGACCGGGTCAATTGGCAATTCTTGCGCCTCTCCCTGGAACAAATAGGCCTTGGTCCCACTTTTGTATCCAAGGTTATGGCACTATACTCCCGCCCCTCGGCAGCTGTCCTGGTAAATGGCTCCTCCTCCGCACCCTTTCAGATCTCAAATGGCACTCGACTGGGCTGCCCCTATCTCCCCTGCTTTTTGTCCTAGTAATAGAACATCTAGCCCAGGCCATTAGAAAAAGCACATATATATATATATATATATATATATATAGTGGGAATCCAGACACTCTCCTCTGACCATAAACTTTCACTTTACACAGACGACCTCCTGGTCTACGTCCAACAACCGCACACGTCCCTCCTCTCCCTCATGCAGGAATTCCATAGGTTCGGGGAACTTAGTAACTTTAAGCTAAACAAGTCTAAAACTGAGGCCCTGAATATATTCCCTACCACACACGACCCTTACCAGAGTACAGGCTAACTTCCCCTTCCAATGGAGCATCTCTTATCTGGGGATAACGATCCCTGCCAATTTATCAGAGCTTTACGCTCTCAACTACCTCCCCTACGGACCCGGCTCCGGAGGGAACTCAAGCTTGGAACACCACCCCATTGCCCTGGTTTGGTCGCATTAACCCGTTGAAAATGGACACCCTCCCTAAACTAATTTATTTGTTTCAAACTGTGCCTATCTCCGTCCCTAAACGTTTCTTTACCTCCCTGCGATCCATATAGGATGTCCATAGGTTTTGTATGGCACCACGGCATGTCTCACATCCGTCATACTCTGCTCACATACCCCAAAATCCAAGGCGGGGTAGGCCTCCCTGACTTTGAACTATACCACAGGGTGGCTCTACTATCTAGGGTGCTAGAATGGTTCCCTCGTCCCTTCCCCAAAGCATCCACCATGGTGGAACAAGACGTGTCCACCCTTGATGAACCTGCGCCCTACTATGGGGCTATGGGTAACATCTACAATTACTTTCCACCACCTCCCCGTTGACAAGCGCTGCCCTACACCTATGGTACAAAAAAGGAATGCTCTCGCTATTGTCCTCGGATCCCTCGCCTCTTACATCTTTGATCATCCTGCACTACCTCAAGGCATGGGCTCTAACTCGATAGGCCCTTACTCCCGATCCACATGGCCAGTAGCGAGCTCATTTGTAGACCCCACCTCAGGCACACCGGCAGTGCCAAATGCCCAGGGCAACTGGCTCACAGCCCTCCGTATTTCCTACTTTTGTTCTTACCTCTTTACATCCTCCCAAACTCACAGATCCCTAGCAAACAGCTGTGCTCCCTCTCAGAAACACCCAGACATTTACTCTCTACCATGTACACACTACAACAGGTACCGATACATTATCAATCCCCCTCTTACACCAGGAAGTGGTCCACAGATCTGGGAAAGGAACTCCACTTAGTAGACTGGCAAAAGTCATACTACTCCACGCACAAATCCTCAATATCCTGTTACTCACAAGAGAAAAATGTTATTCTCTCTGTGGTACAGGGACCTTCAATCTCTAAACAAAATAACCCATCCGTACCCCCCTCGTGCTGGAGATGCGGCTCGGAAGATGGAAGCTACCTTCATATATGGTGGGACTGTCAGTTCATTCAGCCCCTCTGGTGGCAGGTTTTTACCATATACAGCAATCTATACAACCGGCCTTTAACACCCTCCCCGGAGATAGCTTTACTATCTATGCTTCCTGGCTCCTTAGCCTCCGCAGTGGGTCTCCGGGGTCAATGACATCATGCGCATGTAAGAGATGCTGGCCCTCGACAATGACACCTTTGAAAAATTTGAGACCCTATGGCTTATTTGGATAGACTATTCTACCTCAGACTCCCTTAAAACGTTGACACCCCTGGGTCAACCCAGCAGTACACCTTGATTGCATAACGCACCAAGGTCTGCATGGTCCCCCTCTACCCCTGTCTTCTCTCTTCCTCCTTCTATTACTCTTTTCTTACCCTCTTTCCCCCTATCGGTCTTCTTATTTTCTATTTTATCTCACAGTCAGATGTTATACTACACAACAGTATGGGCTCTCACTGCTCCTTGTAAAGAGTATCGCCGTCTCTTCTAGAAGATGGCGGTGTGTTAGTGCCTACAATGGAAATGTTTCCAATGATAAATGAAAAGTGAAACTTGCACTATATTACCCTGTTATGGTCATCTGAAAGATATTTGTATTGTATTATTTTATTAAAAACAATAAAAACATTTGACTCCAAGATGCACGTCCAAGAGTCTTTTAAAAATATCAATACTCCCCGCTGACACCTCCAATTGTGGAGGAAAGTTCCACATCATTATTGTCCGGACAGTAAAAAATCCCCTACGCAGCCTTAAGTGATTGTAAAAAAAAAAAAAAATAACCACCATGTCTATACTTACCTGGTCTGTGCAATGGAAAGGGGGCTGAGAGGGCGATGCCGACACCTAAACATTTTTCACCTTAATACAAGGAACGCATTAACCGCTTCCCGACCGCCCACTGCATATATACGTCAGCAGAATGGCACGGGCAGGCAAAAGCACGTACCTGTACGTTCCCTTTAACTTGCCTGCCCGTGGGTCGCGCGCTCGCGACCCGGTCGGGAGCTCCGTGACCCCGGCCGCGGGACCAGCGGACCCGATCGCCGCTGGTGTCCCGCGATCGGGTCACGGAGCTGAAGAACGGGGAGAGGTATATGTAAACATACCTCTCCCCCCGCTTCCTACTCTGCCTGTCATTGATTGGCTGTTCCCGGTCATCGGGAAAGACGATCAATGACGTCAGACGTCAGCCCCGCCCCCTAATGTAAAAAAAACACACACACGTCAGAGCCCATAACCCCTCCCCTCCCCCTAGTGGTTAACTCTTTCACTACAACTGTCATTTATACAGGAATCAATGCATTTAAATAGCATTGATTGCTGTATAAATGACAATGGTCCCAAAAATGTGTCAAAAATGTCCGATGTGTCCGCCATAATGTCGCAGTCACAATAAAAATCGCTGATCACCGCCATTACTAGTAAAAAAAAAAAAAATATTAATAAAAATGCTATAAAACTATCCCCTATTTTGTAAACGCTATAACTTTTGCGCAAACCAATCAATAAATCGCTAATTGCGATTTTTTTTACCAAAAATATGTAGAATACGTATCGGCCTAAACCGAGGAAAAAAATTTTTTTTTATATATTTTTTGGGGATATTTCTTATAGCAAAAAATGTAGCATTTTTTTCAAAATTGTCGCTCTATTTTTGTTTATAGTGCAAAAAATAAAAACCGCAGGGGCGATCAAATACCACCAAAAGAAAGCTCTATTTGTGGGAAAAAAAGGACGCCAATTTTGTTTGGGAGCCACGTCGCACGACCGCGCAATTGTCAGTTAAATCGACGCAGTGCCGAATCGCAAAAAGGGGCCTGGTCCTTTGGCTGCCAATTGATCCGGGGCTGAAGTGGTTAAGGTAACTTCAAGGTTAAACCGCTTCGCCTCCAATCTCATTGTGGGGCCCCTGTCCTTTTACACACTAGTGGTTCAATCAGCCCTTAAACAAGTGCTTTGCATAGACTATACAGAGAAACCCACTTCTCACATCTCTTCCCACCTTGTTTGGCCTTAGAACTAAGTGGCAGTGGGATATCCAGTACCTGGACAATGACTGGGATGACATTTGGGACCTCCCATTCCGTATTCTGGTCTCCTCACGTGACAAGCTAATTCAGTTCAAAATTGTCCACCGGGCCTATTTTACACTCTCTAGACTATGCGTGTCATGTGTCCCTCTCATCCTCCAGGGGAGATGCAGCCATACCCTGGACGATTTCTCTCACATTTTCTGGTCCTGTCCAGTTATCGCCAGATTTGTCAGAAGTGCTAGCTGTAATCAACACGGTGTCAGTAACCATAATACCTTCCTCCATGGAAATCTGTACCCTGGGTTTTATAGAAAACCCGATTCTTACTGTAGCTGAGAGAATATTGTCTGGCCTTCTTTTCTATGCTAGAAAAGCTATTGCACTCCACTGGAAGAAGCAGGTTCCTCCCTCTCTATTTCCTGTTGGAGAACCTTAGTAAATAACAGTCTTCCACTCTATAAGGACACCTAGGTAAATAGGGGCTGCCCTGCAAAATATGACAGCGTATGGGCTAAGTGGTTGGCCGACCCTACCACAGCTACACCATAATGGCCTATTAGATTGCCATGGGTTTGTTTCCCTTGAGTTTCTCATACTCTAACTAGGACGTGACCACCCTTGGAGCGCTTGCTAAGTTTTGCTGTTATTTTGATTTATACATTTCTGTTTTTGATGTAACCATTCCTTTTAACCACACCTTGTTAATCCATGCAAGCAATGGTTACGCATATATACACTTTTCACTCCAGCACCCCTGGGTAGCGCACACATTCCTCACTTTTTGTTTTCTATTGTATGTAAAAACTTAAAAATATTATATATATATATATATATATATATATATATATATATCTCACCATTGAGATGTCTGAGCCCTTCAATAACCTCCCCTGACATCTCGGCTCCCCACCTACTGAATAAGCCCAAAAGGGGGTCAACATATCTAGGAGGGAGGAGCCCATGGCGTCACGCCACTGCCGCAAATGCATCCATAGTTTATATTTTAATTTATATTTACATTTTATATGCACATTTTTAAAAGTGATTTTGTAAGTGTTTTTAATCTTGTGGGGGATGAATACATTTTTAAAAACAGAGAACACTACGGTATTGCTTTTGTGTCCTTTATAATCACCCGGTGGATCTCAGGAGAGGAGGCAGACCCTTGGAGAGACACAGGAGAGCCGTGCTGTGCTTGGAGAGTGTAGCAGCTGTCATATGTATTAGATGAGCTATCTACCCACCTGTGGGAGGTGAATCTCGGGACAGGAGGCCAACCTGACCCTCGGAGTGTAACACAGGGGACAAAGGAGAGCTGTGCTGGGCTGAGGGAGTGCAACATCAGTCGAATGTACTTGATGAGCAATTTACCCATTTATTGGAGGTGAGCAGGCATCGCATGACTAGTGCACTGGATCTATGGACTTTTGAGTTGATTCACAGTAATGTTTTGTTTATTTTTGTGTTGCGCTTCACTTTTATAGCAGAAACATCACTGTAGCAGTCTGGCAGAGGAACAGTCCTTCTCTGCAGCAGTCGGGCAGAGTAAGGTTACTACTCTGCAGTATGCGGACAGGCTTTTCTTTCCAGGCTGTGGTAAAAAAAAAAAAAAAAAAAAAAAAAACTTTAACATCCATCCAGCTAAAATTTTGCAAATGTATGAGCGGTGGTCTAGATGGCCACTTTACAGGCCTGGGAAACTGAGGCCTGATGCTGAAAAGCACCAACACCTCAGATAGAGTGGGCCTTCACAGGAAAGGGATGAACCCTACCTTTAAGGTAAGAGTACTGATTTGCCTAATCCACCTAGAAATTGTGGATCTAGAGACAGCCTGTCCCTTCTGGGAACATTCAGGCAACAAACACACGGTGCTAAAGCCTTGACTACAAGGCAGACTTGCACAGCCCTAACCATATCCAAGCAGCAATAAATAAAATTAGGGTGTTTTGGAAATGGAAGGAAAAACTGTCCTGGAAATACTAGACAACCTTCGGCAGGAAGGAATTATGTGGTCTGAATACAACTCTATCCTTGTGAAGTACAAGAAAAGGCTACTTAAGTGACAAAGCTGCAGGCTCAGATACCTCTTAATCGAGGTGATTGCCAAGGCAATCTTGCGCGATAAGAGATTAGTACCCAAAATGGGTTCAAATGATGGCCTCTGACCAAGGAGGTAAAAAAACTGTCTCTTAAAGAGCACTGCCAAGGCAGAAACCTGACCCCCCCCCCCCCCCCCCCCCCCCCAGCAAAGACAAAGCTGGTGGAAAACCTCCAGGTGGAGGGACCACTCTGCAGGATCCAGTCCTGATGGCTTACTGGGAAGAGAAACAGAAAGTGCCACTCTAAGTGCAATAAATAGTGGACATTTTTAATGTAAAAGGTTAATAATAGCTGTACTCACAAAAGTACTATGTCCAAGGGCGTGTGATACTGAGATGGTGAGCCGGATGTCCATGGAAGGTGTAGAACAATCGATTTCCGACGAGCTGGTCTCGAGATTGGACGAGACCAGCTCCCGTCCCCGGAAGTAAACCGATCCACCTGGTTGCTGGTGTGTGCTCCACTGACCAGGAAGTATCAGCAGTGGATGCCCCAGCTCGTTTTTAGCAACAAGACAGCGCCTCCAGGATACGGAAATCGCTTGTTCTACACCTTCCATGGACATCCGGCTCACCATCTCAGTATCACACGCCCTTGGACATAGTACTTTTGTGAGTACAGCTATTTTTAACCCTTTACATTAAAAATTTCCACTATTTATTGCACTTAGAGTGGCGCCTTCTGTTTCTCTTCCCAGTACCTCCAGAGGATTTCTTTGCCGCTTCTTAGATCTTCAAACTGGGCTGCCTTCTTAAAACTGCTGCTATTATTCTCCAAACCATATGACATGGACTGTCACAGAACAATATTTTAAGCTATTGCTCTTTTATTTTGGTGACAATTCACATGCAAGTTTGATTGGCCCATTCTTCCCCTGTGCTTTTTTCCCTTCCCAAAGTTTTATCTCC
The DNA here is from genome assembly GCA_028564925.1 of Lithobates sylvaticus. Taxonomy (NCBI): domain Eukaryota; kingdom Metazoa; phylum Chordata; class Amphibia; order Anura; family Ranidae; genus Lithobates; species Lithobates sylvaticus. Next base: position 433,673,556 of record CM053026.1, read on the forward strand.
CCCGTACCTTCCACTAACCCATTTGTTCCCTTCCCAGTAGCAATTAGATGATAAACAGCTATTGCCAGAATCAGCGCAAATCCACTCTACCAAACCTGTATGTTGTAGTCCTGATGGCTTAGATGTCCAGTTTTTGACAATTTTTTGTGCCAGAAAAGTGTACAGAAATATAGTGCATGGCCTCTGCTACTGCTATGATTAAGGAAATTAATCAAAACAGACCTTAGGAGCTTGGTGAAAGATTTGTACTCCTCAGGATCTACGCCAAAACTAAATATTTGGCAGTTGTGAGGATAGGGCACTAGATAGATATGCTATGCCATAGCTGTAAACAAGAATGATATAAGCAAAAATGCCATATAAAAACAGCTTTGTCTATTTGCCAGACGAAAAGAATGTTGACTTACCTGTGAATTTCATATCACTGAGTACAGTACAGGACACAGGCTGGATATTCACAGACCCTGGGTTATAGGCTGCTACCTTTAGGTGACTGGACACTGGCAAAGCTTTGCTGGACACGCCCCCCTGAGCATATGCCTATCACTCTTTCACACTCAGTGAGAGCGAAAAATGTGTGTGGTCTCTATGGTTGAGTATAAACATTAAAATAAATACACTTGTACCATCATCCAGGTTGGGGACCAGGTTCCCACCACACTCAGTGAGAGCTCAGTATTTTAGGAAGCAAAGTAGAGTAAAAAAAAAGAGGGAAGAGTGACCTGTACTGTACTCCAAGATATGAAATTTACCAGTAAGTCAAAATCCTTCTTAATTATACAGTACAGGACACAGGATTGTAGAGTACAGGACACAGGTTGGATATTCATAGACCCTGAGACATACCCAAGCAATGAATAAGAATGGTGGGCAACAATAAGGCATAAAGAACTGTGCCAACGGGCCCAACAATAATAAAGGTTAATACACCCAAACAGTGCATTTGCAAGAACCTTGTGGCTGAAAGCTGCAGCCACAGAAGTTTAGAAGTCCACCTGTTAAAACATGGAAAAGGTATGAACTGAAAGACCTGGGTAACATAGGCTTGATGTCAAAATGCCCAGGGAAAGCCTGCCGATCTGGTGGAGTGAGCATTTAGGAATTCTGGAGGTGTATCATCCTTTAGAGTATAAGCTCTTAAGAGATGTCTTATCCACCTGGATTTGGAGACTGAGAAACAGGATGGAACAGGGAGCCCTGGGGACAGAAGGTTTGGGCTGTTTGGAAGAAGCCAGGAATCATTTTTTTTTAAGTTACTATGTCCATGTTTACTTGGGCTAGACTGGTACAATGGGAATCACTGGTTTATTCTCATGGTCTATTTTGTGGAGCAGTTGGAGGAAAGACATATGAACTGGTATGGGGTCAAGGGGATTATCAGAACATCCAATGGCAGTGCTAGAAGGTCTTTGGTCCTGGCTACAAAAAGGGGTAGCTTGTTGTACCTTGAGGCCAAGATGGCCATTATTGGGAGACCACCAATTCTGACATAAAGAATATGGCTGTTGTAATCTGCTTTCCAATTGTCATTTCATGGGATGTTAACAGCAGAGGGCTGGGCAGCGCTTCTCCACCCATGAGATGATCAAACCTCCAATAATGCTGCCTGACTCCTGGTACCCATTTGGTGGTTGATATAGGCCACAGCCATGGTGCTGTACAATTGTACCCTGATCAGGTGACCTAAAAAAAGTGGGGTCTACAGTTTTTTTTATTACTCTGAGGACCAGGATGTTGATAAGGATTTTGGCTTCCTTGAGTGACCATTTTCCCTAAAATGTGAGAGATTGGAACACTCCTTCCCAGCCTTTAAGGCCAACATTTGTGTTGTTGGGTGTGGTAGAAACAACTTGCCCATTTTCAAGGCTGGAATGAAACTCCACCAAACTAAGGAGCTCCTTACTTGGCTGGAGAGGCACACATGGAGGCCGAGAGAAGTGTTTATTCAAGGCCAACAACATGCTGCAATGGACAGGCCTTTAATGCAATTAAGGCAAAAGGTACAGCCTTGCATGAGGCTACTGTGAGATTCTGAAACCTCAGAGAATCTGACTGAGGGATGTCTCTTTCATCTTAAGATCTGAGTAGATCTTAGAGAGAGATTTTTGTTTACTGGAAAAAAAGCCTTTGGAATGTGCGGTGTCCAGAATGAGGCCTGAGCATTCTAGAAGAAAGGAACTTTTGAGAGCTAATAACCCAACCAAAGACCTAAAAGCATTTGAACATTTGTAGACATATGTAGGGGATTCTTCAGAAAAAGGTTGTCTAGGTACCTTGTTACCTGAATGGCCTGAATTTTTAAGATGGTAATAAAAAAAGGTGCAAGTATCTTTGTGGACACTGTTGGTGCAGAGAATAGGCCAAATGGCAATGTGATAAATTGGAAGTACTTGTCCCCTACTGTAAAGCACAGAAAGCCCTAGTGAGGCGAGTAAATGAGAACATATACTTTAGATAATCATTTTGGATGTCTACTGATGCCAAGTATTCCCCTAGTCTGAGAGAGGCAATAACCGACCTTTAGGATTCCATATGAAATTTTGGAATATGAAGGTATTTGTTTAGGGATTTAAGGTACAGCATAGGACAAGTACCCCACCCTCCCCTGGGTTTTGGCACTGAGAAGGTTTGAACACAATCCTTTGAAACCATCCTCTAAAGAAAATGGAACCACTCCCTGGAACAAGAGATGGTTCAGAGGTCTGCAGATCTGACTGTCCTTGAGAAAACTTTTTTTTCAAACTAGCTAAACAAAAGGAAAGCATAGTTTTTTTAAAAATTGAATTGGTAACCGTGATTGAATAAGTCTGGGAAGTCTGTGATGCAGACAGTGGCAAACTGTAACAGACCTCTTCCACTCTTAGTAGTGACTGCACCCATTCATTGTAAGAGGGGGCACTAAACCCCCTGAGGAAAGAGGTTTAGGAATTTTCCATTGTGGAACAAGTATTTTTCCTCCTGTAACATCTTTCATTAATTTGTCAAGTGCCTCACTAAATAGACATCCATCTTCAAAGGGCATATGTGTGAGAAGTAAGCAGACATTTGAAACCAGCTTCAGCTGTCCAGGCCTTTTAGTCATCAGATTCTGAGCATATGGATAGAAATGAAAGCCACTCAAGAAATTTCTGTCAAGGCTTGTTCTAAAGTCACCTGGCCGAGGGATGGAGGCAGGTGTGAGGACGTAGGGCGGTGATGCACCATAGAGGGAGGGGCTGGACCTAGGGAATGACGGCCGGACGGAGCGGAGGAGGTGCACGCCGGGTGAAAGTCGGCGTGACACACGTGGATGAAGCCCAGTGTCTGAGAGGAACATAGGAGCCGGCGAGGCTAAGCGGGACATAGAGACGCTCGCCACGGACAACAGCAAGGAAGCAGCCGGATAGATGGGAGTGAGTCCTCGCTCTCCCCCCTAATAGCTGCCCTCGCCTCCCCACCCCACACCTTGTCGATGGTAAAGCGCCGACTTACGGGAAAGCGAAAGTGAAACTGCTACAGCGGGGAAAAACAGCGTGGAAGGGTAAGACCCCATGTTAAGGGGAGAAAGTAATACAAAAGGCTTCTCCAGGATGGGGTAAGTGAATATTCATTACAAGAAAGGCTGTTGCTGTGTATCATCAAGGTGATTGTTTAAATGTGGAGTGCAAGTATACCAACAACAATACAAGAAAGAAAGCAAATACCATTGCCACATTGAGCAGAAGGGGGAAGGTGATTTGTAGATACCTCAGGAGAGAAAGGAGGGTTAACCCCCCCCCCCCTAGGAATTGGTTAGTTTGTTTATAAGGGGGCTACAAAGCTACAAAGACCGAAGTAAAGTCTATTCCCCAGGATTACTCACCCCGATTGTTTCCTAAATGCCCGATTGACTATACAAAAAGAGGCGCAGAAATATATAAAGGACAGAAATAGGGGATAGAAGAGAGGTATAGATCCCTGTTCGTCCCCCACCGAGGACCCCCCCCCCCCCCCCCTGTCCCTATTCCAAGTATTTGAGGGTGCCTGTCTCTTCCCATCCGATACCTCTGCTCTTTTTCCTTTTTTTTTGTGTCTCGTTTTTCTTTTTTGAGGTGTCTGCTTTTTTTTTTGAAATTTCTTGGTGCGAGTTTGCCTGGATAAAACAGGAAAAGTGACCCTATCGGGGTAAAGTAATATAGTCTATGCAAATAACAGTGAGAATATAGATGGTGAAGAGAAAAGAAAGAAAAAGAAAGAGTAATAACTGACCTGGAAATTTTTATGCCTAACACGCTCTCTATGCCCTTTGCGCCTATGTATGCTTAAGGATCGATAGTTGGTAAGCGGCTTTGGGACTATATATGAGAACAGCGTATTAGATGCATACACTTCGTTCAACGTAGTATCATCGAGGAGGCCAAATCGTTGGTCAGGGCAATTGGGACCCATACACGGTGGACTTCCAAGGTCTACGCGGTGGTTCTCTTTTTTCTCCCGCTCTGTCCTTTTATTTTTCCTTTTTTTTTTTTTTTTCCCCTCTGTCCCCTCCCTCTACGTCATAAGACCCTATAAACATAGAGAAGAGGAAGGCACCAAATAAATAAATAAATATTCTAGTATGACTGGCAGAGCCACCAAAAGAACGGAACCTAAAACACCAAAAGAAAGAGCAAATACAAGCACAATTAAGCAATACCTGGTACAGGGTTTGAGCCCCAAGAGTCCAGTCATGGAAAAACAACCGACGAAACAGGGGAAAAAGAAGGAGGTGAATAAAAAGGAGGAGGAAATTTCTGAGGCTTCGGGAGGAAATATTAGTACTCAAAGTGAAACAGACAGTAGCAGGATGGAGGAACCGAAGGAGAATACCCAATTGTTAACCAGGACAATCTTGGCAGAAATGCTGACGAAAATGGAAAAATCAATTAAAAGCGAAATAGTGGCACTACGAACGGATTTAACACATGTGTTGACCCGAGTAGAGGAAGTGGAAAATAATACAGACAAACATACACATGAAATATCCGATCTCAAAGACCAGCTCAGAACGATTAAGATAAATCAAAGGAGGACTCTGTATAAACTTGAGGAACAGGAAAATCAGAGTAGAAGGCAGAACCTCAGAATACGATCACTTCTAGAAGAAAATGGGGAAGATCTTATAAAGATCATAAAGGAAATATTTAATCCTCTACTAAACAAAACCCCAGATTGGGACTTGAAAATCGAAAGGATACACAGAGTCAGGAAACCACAACATTAACCAACAGACGCCCCCAGAGATATTCTGGTCAGATTCCAGAACTATAGAGAAAAAACAGAGATATGGTCTAATCTGAGAGGAAACCCCCCCCTAAAATTCAGGGGAGTAGAGCTTCAAATTTTTATGGACCTGTCTCCGGAAACATTGGCTAGGAGACGGATGCTTAGACCACTGTTAAATCAACTTTGTTATTTCAGCATATCTCTGAGCTAAACCTATCAATCTCCTGAAGAAACTCTATTGAGTGAAACATGTCGAGTATGGCGAAGCTCCACGCAATTTTTCGTCCGATATAACACATATGTCTGTAATGTATGGATGTATTATTTGTGTCCTTTTCTATGTTTCTACCCTTTTGGGAAAATAAAACTTTAAAAATTTTTATATACATCTTCACTATTCTTGTGTACCTCATAAGACCCAGATACCATCAACAAAAAATCCCTGAGGCTTGTGGCCTCTCTTGTTCCCCCCTATATATATATCTTGCCAATTTTGGGCAAGGGATGATTATACTGGCAGGGGACCTGAATCTGTGTATGAATCCAGATGAGGATAGTACGTCACGTGTGCGGGAGACGGGAAAGGTACCTCTAAAAAAATTGAAGATCCTCCACCAAAATCAATTGGTGGATGTGTGGAGAACCATGAATCCAAAAACACGGGATTACACTTTCTTCACCCCCGTACACGGGACATACACACGTATTGACTATTTTTTCGTGGACCATAATACGTTATCCAGGGTTACGGATTCCCATATAGAGATCTCCACCCTGTCGGACCACGCACCAGTTATGATGACAATAGAAGAGATTAGCACATCAAAAACCTTTTCGAATTGGCGATTAAATGAAGCGCTTCTCTCTGAAAAGCAAGATATTGAAAGAATACAGGAAGAATTAACTTTTTTCTTTGAAAATAACGAATCCGTAGATATCTCAGACTCAATACTATGGGAATCACATAAGGCATATATTAGGGGCATCTTCATTGCGATGGGCTCAGGGAAAATAAAAGAAAGAACAAATAAAATTAAAAAGATAACTGAAGATATATACAGTTTAGAGCAACTTCATAAGAAACCAGGGGGTCATCGCCAAGAGATATTTCACAGTCTTATAATGAAAAGAGAAGAATTAAAAGACATACTGACGCAGGATACAAAAAGCGTTTTTAATGCGATTCAAAAAGATAAATATGTCGGGGGGAATAAAATTGGAAAACATCTAGCTAAAACTTTGAAGAAAAAAGCCAGGAATTATATTGAAAAAATTCGTAATAAACAAGGTGATTTGGTCTTTAAGTCCAAGGATATTGCAGAGGTCTTCCAGCACTATTATAAAACCTTATACAACGTCAATAAAGAGAATATGGATCTAGAAAAAAAAAAAATAGAATTTTTAAAGCACTCAGGACTCACTCGGATATCTCCGGAAGATAAGTCAGACTTGGAAGCACCTATCTCTGAAAGCGAGCTTCTCAGTGCTATGGCAGATACAAAGTCAGGGAAAAGCCCGGGACCAGATGGTTTCCCGATCCTTTATCTTAAAAAATTTTGTAAGATCCTGGTGCCAAGAATATGTAGATATTTTAATGGACTTGGAGCAGAATATGGACTAAGCCGAGATGCACAAAAAGCCCTAATAACCCTTATTTTTAAAGAAGGGAAAGATGATAGTTGCTGTTCAAGCTTTAGACCAATATCCCTCCTTAACTTTGACACAAAGCTTTATGCAAAAATCCTTGCAAATAGACTAAAAAACCTTATGAATGATTTGATTCATGTAGACCAGGTAGGCTTTGTTACTTCTAGAGAGGGACGGGATAATGGAATCAGAACGTTATTATTGCAAAAATTAAAAACAGATGGGCCCCCAGGTCTATTCCTGTCAATAGACGCCGAGAAGGCCTTTGACAGGGTAGACTGGGGGCTCATGATGGAAACTTTAAAGTATATAGGTCTAGGCACTAGGATGCTACAGAGAATTGGAGTTCTCTACGAAAATCCGACTGCAATAATAAAAATCAATGGAGACCACTCACCCCCCTTTTCTATGAGCAACGGGACAAGACAGGGATGCCCCCTGTCCCCGCTGCTGTTCGTTCTTTCACTGGAACTGCTACTAGCCACTATCAGATCGGATAACAACATAAAAGGAATCAAAATAGGGGACACCGAACATAAAATAGCAGCGTTCGCTGACAACCTATTATTCTATGTGACGGAACCTAGGACATCGATGCCAAAATTACATGAGGTCTTAAAAATATATGGATTTAGGATAAATAGTCCGCGCTTAGGATAAAGGTAAAGGTATGCAGCCTCCCCTGAATGGACTCCCTAGGGAGCCAATAATTAAATAAAAGTGGTAAAGGGATGATGGCGCTCCCTAATGCAAAAATGTGTATGTGACCACACTACCTAACACACTTAATATGCTATAAATGATATTGGGAATAGATAAGTATGTGAAAGAAATGTGAATATAAAAACCAATAATAAAGTGATTAAGAGATTAGCACTCCATACCAATCATAGCCATCCAGCCTGGGGACACTCAAAATTAGGTGTGGTACCAGAGGAGAAGCAAATGGGGCTGATCACTTAAATTGATGCAAAAAACAGAAGCAAATCTATAATGTGATAAATTGGAATAAGATGTGTCCACCGACTGCCATCTCACACCACCCTAAATAAAATCAATACATGTGTCACACATATAGTGAAAGGTAAATGTATCCAACTATAAGTGATTCCGGCAATAAGCATAAGATATAATATTTGAAGTGAAAAAGTACATAACATGGGCCACATAGAAAAAGTGTGTGAACCCCGTGAAAAAGTAATATGTATATATATATACACGTAGAGAGTCCTCCCCGGGTTGGGTGCTCCAAAGGGTATACAAAAATGAAAAAAAGGAAAAGAAGGTATACAAATGTTCAATAATCAGTGACTGTAGTGACTTCGCTGTTGTAGGTAAGGTGACTTCGTGCTGCCCATATGGTCCCACACTCACCGGAAAATACCACCCCTGCAGGGGTAAAAGGTATAGATGGAAATCCGTCAGTGGTCCCTCTGCCAGCAATGGATCGATATCCAGCTCCTACGTATCCACAGGAATAGTCACAGGATCTAGGTACTGTTATCCAGCATCAGCACTCCATTAAATTCAGAAAAAATGTCCCTCCATGGCAAAAGATAAAAAGAAAAATAGGGGACTCATAGCGCAAAATGTAAAAGCAATTACACTTTATTAAAGTAAAACCAAAAAATAAAAGCAAAAATTAGGGTTAAAAAGTATATAACAAAGTCCCGGCGGGCTTGCGTAGGGCTTTAAAGCCTAATTGCCCTCTATTACAAATAATGCACAGTGGCCGCTCCGCAGCTTGCGTCCCAGCAGCGTTCCAAGCTCATCTTGACCGCTTTTGAGAAAGTCACATGACGAAACGTGCGTAAGGCGTACTTACCTCACTTCCGGTTAGCGCAGGAGGCTTGGAACGCTGCTGGGACGCAAGCTGCGGAGCGGCCACTGTGCATTATTTGTAATAGAGGGCAATTAGGCTTTAAAGCCCTACGCAAGCCCGCCGGGACTTTGTTATATACTTTTTAACCCTAATTTTTGCTTTTATTTTTTGGTTTTACTTTAATAAAGTGTAATTGCTTTTACATTTTGCGCTATGAGTCCCCTATTTTTCTTTTTATCTTTTGCCATGGAGGGACATTTTTTCTGAATTTAATGGAGTGCTGATGCTGGATAACAGTACCTAGATCCTGTGACTATTCCTGTGGATACGTAGGAGCTGGATATCGATCCATTGCTGGCAGAGGGACCACTGACGGATTTCCATCTATACCTTTTACCCCTGCAGGGGTGGTATTTTCCGGTGAGTGTGGGACCATATGGGCAGCACGAAGTCACCTTACCTACAACAGCGAAGTCACTACAGTCACTGATTATTGAACATTTGTATACCTTCTTTTCCTTTTTTTCATTTTTGTATACCCTTTGGAGCACCCAACCCGGGGAGGACTCTCTACGTGTATATATATATACATATTACTTTTTCACGGGGTTCACACACTTTTTCTATGTGGCCCATGTTATGTACTTTTTCACTTCAAATATTATATCTTATGCTTATTGCCGGAATCACTTATAGTTAGATACATTTACCTTTCACTATATGTGTGACACATGTATTGATTTTATTTAGGGTGGTGTGAGATGGCAGTCGGTGGACACATCTTATTCCAATTTATCACATTATAGATTTGCTTCTGTTTTTTGCATCAATTTAAGTGATCAGCCCCATTTGCTTCTCCTCTGGTACCACACCTAATTTTGAGTGTCCCCAGGCTGGATGGCTATGATTGGTATGGAGTGCTAATCTCTTAATCACTTTATTATTGGTTTTTATATTCACATTTCTTTCACATACTTATCTATTCCCAATATCATTTATAGCATATTAAGTGTGTTAGGTAGTGTGGTCACATACACATTTTTGCATTAGGGAGCGCCATCATCCCTTTACCACTTTTATTTAAAAATATATGGAGAAGTATCGAACTTTAAAATAAATATCAATAAGTCAGAAATTTTAAATATCAATATAGGGAAAAAAGATGCCCTCGTGTTACAAAGAGAATTCCAGTTCCCATGGAAGCAAAAGGGGTTAAAATATTTAGGGATCAAACTTGCAAATTCCATTGAAAAGCTATATAGCGAGAACTTCCTCCCGTTATTAGATGAAATAAGGAATGAAATCAAAAAGATCCAGTATAGGCCTCTCTCTTGGATAGGCCGAATAAATACGGTGAAAATGTTGATCCTCCCTAAAATTACATATAAATTTCATATGATCCCAATCCCCCTTCCTGATTATTATTTTCAGTCTTTAAAATCTATTATAAACAATTTCCTTTGGCAAAATAAGAAACCCAGGATATCACGAAACATACTGAAACAAAATAAAGATCAGGGGGGCCTGGGGGTCCCTGATATAAAAAAATACTATTATGCGGTGATACTTTCAAGAGCTGTAGAGTGGACACGGAAGGAAAGTAAAAAACAATGGGTGCACGTAGAAAACGACATTAGCGAGATAAATTTAAAGGGTGGGATATGGTGCCCACCGAAAGTTAGAGATTTAGGAGTAAAGACACAGAGAATCACTAGGCACGTTTTTAAAATATGGGATTTAGTACACAAGCAATACGGATGGAGCTACAATTCACCATTAATGCCATTAAAAAACAATGATTATTTTCCACCAGGAAAGAGAGAAATGGGGGGACACTGGATAGAAGAGAATACACAACTAGGTGAGATAATAGAGAAGGGAAAAATAAAATCACTGGTAGAAATACAACAGAATATAGCACATATAAACGTAAACGAATGGCGCTACCGCCAGCTGACAAACTTCGTGGGGAATCTTCCACATCCAATTAGAACTAAGGATAACTACACTCCTCTGGAAAAAATATATGTGTAGCAAAAGGGTTAAAAAAAAAAAAGATACTTCCCATTTATATAAAATGCTCCTTGCAGAAGGTCGGCCGGAGGTACCACCATTCCTTATAAAATGGGGAAATGAATTGGATTCACATGGATACAAGCACAATATTAAAAACATTTTGAAGTTAACACATAAATCAGCGATGGACAGTAGAACCACAGAAACAAACTATAAATGTCTTGCAAGAAGGTACATTACACCGAACAGAATTAATAAATTCCAACCCGGGAACTCACAAGATTGTTGGAGAGGGTGCGGTGAACGGGGGACTATGGCCCATATTTGGTGGAAGTGCCCAAAAATTAGGGAATATTGGAAAACTATTTTGGATTTAATAAAGGAAATTACAGGGATTAAAATAAAAAGAAGACCCCTGGACATGTTTATTTCATAACACACCAGATCCAGTAAAAGCATATATGAAGACCTTAATCCCTCATATGTTGAATGCCGCAAAGGCAGTGATTCCCAGGAGGTGGCAACAAGCCCAACCACCATCGGACCTAGAGTGGATAGGAAAGATGGAAGACATTTACCATTTGGAAAATCTTAGGTATAATGGGGACGAAGAGGGAGAGGACGCTATGACTAAATGGAAAACTGGCAGGACTTTAAACAAACCTGGAGGTATGCGGAAATATCAATGCAAGTAGGGAAGATACGTAAACATAGAAATATAAAAGCAGAGGACTAATAGGAGAGGCACAGGGGGGTGGGGGGGGGGGGGAACTTGGGTTGTTCTGAATTGAATAAAAATGTTAAAGGTAGTAAAGTGAATATGAAGTTAATCCAGAGGAATATTTTTTTATGTATGTCTTTTGCAATAAAAAGGAAATTTCCACAATGATGAACATAACATAAGAGACATCAATGAATCTTAAGTTGAACATACTATCTCTTTAACGTTTTCTGATGTGGAAAAAAAAAAAAAAAAAAGGCTTGTTCTAGGGCAGTGATGGCGAACCTTGGCACCCCAGATGTTTTGGAACTACATTTGTCATGATGCTCATTCACTGTGCAGTGTAGTTGAGCATCATGTAAAATGTAGTTCCGTAACAACTGGGGTGCCAAGGTTCGCCATCACGGTTCTAGGGCATCACCACTTAAGAGTAATGTTTTGCAGGCCTTAAGCATAAGGAATGTTCATATGAACTTCTGTCTAGTCTCCGCCATTGCAAGGCAATCCTGCTAGGGACTCACGAAATAGGGTGCAGAAATGGGGTAAGCGTGCCCCCACAGCATTATACTGAGAATATACCAGTTACATCGATCTGAACGTACTGCTTCTTTTGATGAATTTGAAGACAGAGGAGCTGACTAAAGAATTCAAAGTTATACAAAAAAAAAAATAGTGAAGCAAATGAGGTCCATTACCTTAGGACTCTGGCAAACTGAGCGCTCATGGAAAAAGGGTTGGGTTAAAGGGGTACGCACAGGGGGTTGCATCCAGCAAAGCTTTTCCAGTATCCTATGACCTAAAAGTATCAGGATAACCAAGGATCTATGGATACTCAGCCTGTATCCTGTACGGTATAAATAAAAGTGTGCTTATACTTCACCATGAATTTAATAATTTGTAACTAGTGGATAATTAAAAAAAAATAAAAATCAATACTTATCTGTTACCATTGTGTACAGCTATGAAAAACACATCCACCACACTGTATTTACAGAAAACAAATAATTTAGAAGCATCTTATCACTAGGAACAGAAGCATCTCAAACGAAGGTTATAACAGCCACTGAATTGGGAAAGTGTCTTATTCAGCTGTGCAAAAAAAAAAAGCTCACCTGTAAGTAGTATGGTCAAACTGCATCTTCTATCAGTTAATGCCTTACTGTTATTTCACAGATTGAATTGAATTCATATCTTGAAAATTAAAAAAAAGCAAAAAATATATATACAGTGCCTTGAAAAAATCTTCATACACCTTGAAATTTTCCACATTTTGTTCTGTTACACCCAAAAATGTAAATGTATTTTATTGGGATTTTATGTGATAGACCAACACAAAGTGGCACATAATTGTGAAGTGGAAGGAAAATGATAAACGGTTTTCAAGATTTTAAACAAATAAATATCTGAAAAGTGTGGCCTACATTTGCATTCAGCCCCCGAGTCAATACTTTGTAACTTGCTGCAATTACAACTGCAAGTCTTTTTGGGTATGTCTCTACCAGTTTTGCACATCTAGAGAGTGACATTTTTGCCCATTCTTCTTTGCAAAATAGGTCAAGCTCTGTCAGATTGGATAGAGAGCGTCTGAACAGCAATTTTCAAGTCTTGGCACAGATTCTCAATTGGATTTAGGTCTGGACTTTGACTGGGCCATTCCAACACATGAATATGCTTTGATCTAAACCATTCCATTGTAGCTCTGGCTGTATGTTTAGGGTCGTTTTCCTGCTGAAAGGTGAACCTCCTCCCCAGTCTCAAGTCTTTTGCAGACTCTAACAGGTTTTCTTCTAAGATTGCCCTGTATTTGGCTCCATCAATCTTCCCATAAACTCTGATCAGCTTTCCTGTCCCTGCTGAGGAAAAGCTTCCCACAACATGATGCTGCCACCACTGTTTCATGGTGGAGATGGTGTGTTCGGGGTAATGTGCAGTGTTCGTTTTCCGTCATACATAGCTTTTTGCCTTTAGGCCAAAAAGTACAATTTTGGTCTCACCAGACCAGAGCACCTTGTCCAAATGTTTGTTGCGTCTCCCACATGGCTTATCGCAAACCGCAAACAGGACTTCTTACGGGTCTCTTTCAACAATGGCTTTCGTTTGCTGCTCTTCCATAAAGGCCAGATTTCTGGAGTGCATGACTAATAGTTGTCCTGTGGACAACTATTCTCCCACCTGAGCTGTGGATCTCTGCAGCTCCTCCAGAGTTACCATGGCTGCTTCTCTGATTAATGCTCTCCTTGCCCGGCCTGTCAGTTTAGGTAGAAGGCCATGAAGGATTGAACAGTGCTCCGTGAGATGTTCAAAGCTTGGGATTTTTTTTTTTTTTATAACCCAACCCGGCTTTAAACTTCTCCACAACTTTATCCCAGATCGGTCTGGTGTGTTCCTTGGCCTTCATGATGCTGTTTGTTCACTAAGGTTCTCTAACAAACCTCCGAGGGCTTCACAGAACAGCTGTATTTATATTGAGATTAAATTACACACAGGTGGACTCCATTTACTAATTAGGTGACTTCTGAAGGCAATTGGTTCCACTAAATTTAAGTTTGAGGTAGAGTGAAGAGGGCTGAATACAAATGCACGCCAAACTTTTCAGATATTTATAAAAAATAAAAAAAACATTGATCATTTTCGTTACACTTAACAACTATATGCCATGTGTGTTGGTCTGTCACCTAAAATCCCAATACAATCCTTTTTCCTTTTTTTGGTTGCAACATGACAAAATGTGGAAAATTTCAAGGGTTATGAATACTTTCTCAAGGCACCGTATACAGTATATAGTCTTTGTTTTTGTCAGGGGGGAGAAGTGCAAAGTCACTCAGGGGAGCAAAGAACCACTTGAACCTTCAAAAAATAAATTGAGAGGATACAAAAATCGCATGATCTGATAAAGCCTAATAATTGTTCTTTTTTTTTTAGTTGGCCATTTTCTAATAAATTACTAAAATTATTCTAAAAATGTAATCTAAAGTTTTAAATCAAGTTCATAGCTATCCAATTTACAGATTGCATGATTACTTTGTATTTTCTATATATACAAAACATACAGGTTGTGGATGTATATACTTTTATATAAAATAAACAAAATTCAGGCACGCTAATACACATGAATAAAGTGCAAAACAATTTAAGTGACAGAAAATAAGGCTGGCCATACACGGGTCGAATTTCGAAAGAATTTTCTTTAAAAAATCTTATCTATGAATTTTCGTTCGAATTTCACACCATTAATGGGCTGCAGCAACAGCGGATTTTCGTGCGACAATCAAATCTGAGTAATCGGACATGTTGGAAATTTTTTGAAAAACAAACGATTTTCTAATCAATGATGGGAGAATCGTGCAAGAAAATGTAATAGAAAAAGGAATGCATGAGTGTAAGAAAAGAAAATTCCCGGAAAGAAAGGAAGATTCCCAGCCACGAAAATTCTTTTCTGTAGCAACATGAGGTGAAATTAAAGGCTTAGTTGGTCGAATTTAGAAAATCAATGGTGGCATTATCGGATCACAAAACGCACAAAATTTCTGATTATGAAAAGAAAATTTGTTTAGGAATTTGACCATGTATGGCCTGCCTTAGCCCATTTTGAATATGTAGAATGTAATAACAGCCCCAGAGGATGCGTACAGCACTGTGTAATGAAAAGTGTCAGAAAACATCTATGTTCACCACGTGGACCATCACCAGTAACTGACCAGAATCTATGGACTCTATTAAGGCGCAGATTTGCCTGCAAACAGTATCCTAGTATTCAATGCTAAGCCCCAGGTGATTTCATCAGATCCTAATAATATCTCCAATTCAACAACAGTACACAATGTTACCAAAAGTATACGGAAGCCTGCTATTATACTTACATGAACTTTAATGGCATCCCAGTTTTAGTCCGTAGGGTTCAAAATTGCGTTGGCCCACCAAGCTATAACAGCTTCCACTGTTCTGGGAAGGCTGTCCACAAGGTTTAGGAGTGTGTCTATGGGAATGTTTGACCATTTATCCAGAAGCGCATTGGTGAGGTCATGTTGGACAAGAAGGCTTGGCCCACAGTATCCGCTCTAATTCTTTCCAAAGATGTTCCATCGGGTTGAGGTTAGGACTCTGTGCAGGCCAGTCAAGTTCCTCCACCTCAAACTCGCTTATCCAAGTCTTTATGGACCTTGTTTGTGCACTGGTGCGCATTCACCCACAAAGTTGGGAGCATGAAATTGTCCAAAATGTCTTCGTATGCTAATGCCTTAAGAGTTCTCTTCACTGGAACTAAGGGGCAAAGCCCAACCCCATAAAATCTATTTCTCGAAGTTAATCGACGAACACAGCGCTCCATTAATCCTGACTAGCAGGTTATATTGCCTTCTGCAGGAGTAGGCCTAGGCAGAACAAAAAACTTGGCTACACCCATGGGACGTCCTTAGCTGGTATATAACCCCCTCTCTGCTATAGGCATTCAGTTTAGTAGCAAGCAGTATTAAAAGTATCAAAAACTCTTTAGAGGAGTGGGTGCTGTGTCCGGCGATGAACATTTTATGGTGAGTACAAAAATCCTATTTTCGCTTTAGTTCATCGACAGACACAGCGTTCCATTAATCCTGACTATAGGGACATCCAAAAGCAAAGCCAAAAGGAAAATGAGGGGTGGGGAAAATAACCCAAGGCTAAACACAAGAGCCCAAACCGGGTCACAGGAGCCCCATCTGAAATAAAAATTTTAAGAAAAACACCCCTCAAGAGGCAACAGCCCCTCTTAAACAGCAGCCTGCAAAACCTTGCGGCCAAAAGAAGCATACGCAAATGCCAAAATATCTACTTTGTAGAATTTGGTGAAATTATGCACCGACGACCAAGTGGCTGCCTTGCAAACCCGAGATATTGACGCTTGATGATGGAAGGCCCAAGAAGTACTAAGTGCCCAAGTAGAATGCGCTGCGACAGGGAAAGGTGGAACCCAACCTTTAATAGAATAGGCCTGAGCCACCATCTGTCTGATCCATCTAGAGATGGTAGCAGAAGAAGCAACCAGCCCTTTCCTAGGTCAACCACAAAAAGCAAGTCTGACCTCCGAAAGGACTCCGTGGCTGACAGATACACCCAAATCACTCGAACCACATCCAAGGCATGCAGAGCAAATTCCTTAGGATTAGTAGGCTTGGGACACAAGGAAGGCAATACAATGACCTCATTCAATTGGAAGTCCGAGACAACTTTAGGTAGGAACGGTGGACAGGGATTAAGAACCACCCCTTATTTCTATGAACCACCAAATAGGGTGACAGGATAATGCCAACTCCGACACCCTACGGTGATTGATACCTTGATGCTCGTGAAAGAGGTCCAGGAGGCCGGAAACCAGCAAATATGTCCCCCCACCCCAGTTATGGGTGAGGGCAGACCTTCATGCTGAAGGGGTCTTGTCTGTGGGACCGGAAAAGACAGCTCTAGGCTTACCAGAACAAGATTGCTTGGAACCTCCCAGGCAAGACTTAAAAGATCTATTTCCCTTATCTGCAGTCCCGGAAGCACAAAATAATTTTTTATGGGCTGAGAAGGAGGGCCCACGTTTGTGGCTAGACTGTGGCAGGAAGGTCTTTCCACCCCGCGAGACCCTTAATGATGTTATCCAGAGTAGCCCCAAACAGGCGATCGCCTTGAAAGGGCAGATCGACGAGAACTTTCTTGGAGGCTTGGTCTGAAGACCAATTCTTAAGCCACAGCATGTACCTAATCACTACAGCTGAAACTGAGAGCTTGGACAGCACAGGAGCTGCATCACAAATAAACTGCAGCCCCTGGACCAACTGGTCCGCTAGATCAATGAAAGCAGAGGGAACCTGCTGCTCGCTCCTCAGACCTGGCGCAAAAGTTTGGCCCATTCAGTTAGGGTCAGACACCAGGGCCGAGGCCAGGACCGGTCGCAATGCCGAACATGCCATAGTAAACATACCGTGCGCCACCGACTCCGCTTTACTATTGGCCGAATCTTTAAAGGACGGGAAATGCTCTACTGGGATCATGGTCGCTTTATTCAACCTGGAAACAGAAAGGTCCACCACCGGTGAACTGGTCCACTTTTTTAAAAGCAATTCCTCAAAAAGGTAACGTACTGCAAAACGTTTGGAGACCACAAAGGGTTGCTTTGGTTGCCCCCACTCCTTATAGACAATGCTGTCAAAATAGGGACATTAGCTGTACGAGGCTTCTTGTGTGTACCAAAAGGGACAGCCACATCCATTGCCACATTAGCTACATCCTCCATTTTTCAAGTCACAGGCACTGCAGTAACAAGTGGATCCACCAGCGTTTTGGAGTCATCCTCACTATTGGATGGATCAGGGAGCATGATATCAAGTCCCACTGGACGGGCCACATCCACAGTGGCACCAGACTCAGATGAGACAGACTGAACAGGTAAAGGCGGAAAATGCTTCCTGCTAGGTTTTTGCACACACGCCACTTCCACCCGGGATACCAAGGACTGTAGGACCGCCATCAGCACAACAATGGGGAGCTGGAGTTTCCGAGGGACCTGGCGCCTCCATGAGGGGGTCAGTGGGGCCCCTGTGAGACCTGTGTATCCAATGTGAACCTGAGGCTCCATAGAATAAGGGAGACCCCGCAGCAACAAAAAAGTTTTGGCACCGCTATGGACCCCTCCCCCACACTCAGGGCAGAGAGAGAGAGAGCGAGACCCCGAAGGACAGACCACTACCAGCCGGAGGAGCGCCATCTGTTCAGACCCAGCAGCTCGACATGTGTGCTAGTAGTCCCTATATCCGGGAGGGAAGGAAGGAAGGAAGGAAGGAAGATGAGGGCCCGGAGCCCAGGCAACGCATCGCAGCTCAGGCCTTCTCCAGCGCCTCGCCGAACCAAGGGAAAGTGGCCGCTGGCCTAAGACCACACAAAACCAAGGGAAAATGGCCCACACAATGGAACCACACAAGCATGGCCACCGACCGAAGACCTAATCAAGGGAAAATGTCAGCGGAACGCTGCTAAATGCTGGCAGACTGTCTGGGAAGCCATACAGGAGTCTCCACTGCACCCTTTGCACTGGGCCCCCTAGGAGGGAACCCGCGTCAACCCCACCCCACACAAAGGAGGAGAGGGGGGGGGATGTACTTACCTCTCCAAGAATGCGGGTATCTTCTCAGACAGAACCTCTCACCACCGAAGTGGGGGGCTGTCAGCCAAGGGGACACTGCGACTCGGACCAGAGCCCAGTCGTATGCTACCCTGCGAGACGTTCAACTCTCTGGGCCAGCCTCCATCTGATGAGACTATGTCACGGCTGACCTAGCGCGTACATAAATACAAAGAATAGAGCCATCAACTCCAAACACCCTTGTTGTTTCTTTATTGATGCATAAAAAAGTGAGTAACAACATACAGGGGCTCACGCAGAACGCGTGAGCCCCTGTATGTTTTTACTCACTTTTTTTAAGCACCAATAAAGAAGCAACAAGGACGTTTGGAGTTGCGGGCTCTATTCTTTGAATTTATGTTGGTACCGGTTAGAGAGAGAGCATCAGAGCCAGAGCACCCATTGTGGAGTTTATTACAAGCCTGCAAAGGACTTACACTGATTTTGAGTGTTGCATTACTTTCTTTTGCCAGCGACCTAGCGCATAGCTGTGGTCTGCACGCGCTCACTGGGCAGACTGCGGGGACCACTGAATCTAGATTATGCAGCCCGTAGCCCAGCAGTTGATTGTAGATCCCCCAGGAGAAAAAAAAAAAAAAAAAGAAGACGCAAAAAGATGTATGGAAGGAGAAAAAAGCAAAAATTGCTAGGCCCAAAAGATCCCAGTAGGGAGCCTAGGTCTTTACTCCTGACTAGACAGAAACAAACTGAATGCCTAAAGCAGAGAGAGAGGGTTATAAACCAGCTAGGGATGACCCATGGGCGTAGCCAAGTTTTTGGTTCTGCCTAGTCCTACTCCTGCAGAAGGCGATATAACCCTATAGTCTGAATTAATGGAGCGCTGTGTCCATCGAACTAAAGAGAAAACAACCCCACACCATAATCCCCCCTCCACCAAATAATTTGGACCAGTGCACAAAGCAAGGTTCATAAAGACATGGATGAGCGAGTTTGGGGTGGAGGAACTTGACTGGCCTGCACAGAGTCCTGACCTGAACCTGATATAACACCTTTGGGATGAATTAGAGCAGAGACTGCGAGCCAGACCTTCTCGTCCACATCAGTGCCTGACCTCATAAATGCGCTTCTGGAAGAATGGTCAAACATTCCCATAGACACACTCCTAAACCTTGTGGATAAGGCTCCCAGAAGAGTTCAAGCTGTTATAAATGCAAAGGGTGGGCCACCTCAATATTGAACCCTACGGACTAAGACTGGGATGCCATTAAAGTTCATGTGTGTGTGTAAAGGAAGGTATCCCAATACTTTTGGTAATATAGTGTAGTGTATATTAGATATATATGGCAACGATGATAATGCAGGATTTCCTGTTAAATGTCCTCCTCTCCCAGAGCGCACAGGGCTTGCATGCTGCAGCTGGCATTTCTGCTTGAACTTCATTGATGTGTTTTGTATCATGTTATTATTGGTGTGGCAAAATTGAGTTTATTTTATCGATTGAACAGTGTGTGTTTCTGCCAGCGGCTCTTTGAATAATTTTTAAATGCTAAATGGATATATGGGGACAAAGTTGAGCCTCTGCAGGCCCTTAAAGCGGTGTTCCCACAGAAAAAAAAAAAAAAATGTAAAAGTTAGCAGCTACAAGTACTACAGCTGCTGACTTTTAATAATCGGACACTTACCTACCCCAGGGTCCAGTGATGCGGGGGATTGAAGCCCCGCTCGTCTCCCCCTCTGCTCAGCAGCGCCGGCATTTTAACTGTGGGCGTGCGTCGTGACTGGCCGCCCAATTCTCTGGGACCTGTCACGTGTCCCAGATGATTGACAGAGGGAAGGGAAAGAGGCGATCTCCCTTCCTGCGTCGAGGGAAGTTACGTCAGGAGCCCAGGCACTGGAGGAGGCAGATTTTGGAGGGACCACAGCAACAAGGAAAAAAAAAGTAAAAAAAAAAAAAAAAAAAAAAAATCCAAAATGTTTTTTTTTTTTTCTTTCCAAGTACATTAATGACATTTCGTTTTTTTGGGTGGGACACCACTTTAAGTAGATCACTAAAGAAAAATAAATAAAAGATCTGTTGTGGCAGAGCTGCATGGGGGCTGGATTAATTCTCCAAAGACCAGATCCATCACCCCCATTAAGAAATACATGCAGGAAAAAGGATATTAATACACTTAATAAATCAGTTAAATGGGAAACACCAAATATGTCAAATGTTCGAGAAACAAAGTGCACATTTACTGCAGCACAGCACAACATATATGTCTAATGTTGTATTTAGCAGCCTGGGCAAGTTGTCCACTATAGTAATAGTGAGAGTGTTGTTCAAAAGGAATGGCCCCCGCACGCACAGGTTACCATGTGCTTCAGTAAGGCATGGTAAGACGTACAATATTTAACTGTGTATGAATGGGACACAAATTTAAGAAGACTAAACAAAAGAAATGCACTTTTACACAATCTATAAGCAGTTCCTGGCTGAAACGAAGAGTGAAATGAGCTCCGTGTAATGCTACAGTATGTAGCTGGCATCTACATAAATACAGAAAAAAATAGAAGCATTTTTGAACAATTATTAGAATCAGGAAAACATATTTTCTGCCTTTTGAGTCTAATTACCAAAGTTCGAATCTTCGCCAAGTTCTTTTCCATAACGAATCATACATTCTCCCAAAAGACCTTCAGGCTGAGGGTATCCAGGATTCTTCACTTGTCCTCGAATTTTAGATACAGTATTCAACATAGAAAGCTTAGCACGAGATGCTTTTCAGTAGTTTGGGTGAAGAAAAATAAACAAGGGTTGTGAAAGTTACAAAAAGAATGACATTTTGAAAAATAAACTTTGAGAATCGAAAAACAAAAACTTTAAAGACCAAACAGCCAGTCTGTAAACATAGTCCTGCATGCTAGAAACTTTTTAAATTGCACAGCAAAAAACAATTGTATGCTTATAAAACCTCAAGAATGGCATTTTTGCATTCCTGTTGTGCAAATGAAAATGTGCAAACACTGCTTCGTTGAAAATAAATTGTTCACCAAGTCTATTCAGAAACTGACATTTCTAAGAGTAAATACATCTACAAAAGTATTCTCTGCGCAAGCCAACTGGTGCTTACAATAATTATCTATAAAATTCAATCCTAATATAAAAGGTATAATATAAGGTATGTTGCTGCTCACACTGTAATGAGTTTCCCACATCCACCAATATACATCATCTCAAATAGCCGTGCAACTTTAATCTTACACTATATCGCTGTGTGAAAAAATATAACAATATTGTGAAACAATAATATAAGGCTAGTCTTCTATAAAAGCCTTTACTTTTAATATTTATAATCAATAAACTGACGCATTTCGTCACTACCCGTGTGTGCGACTTCTTCAAAGGGTAAAAACCCTTTGACGAAGTCACATAAGTGGTGATTGACCCTTTAAAGAAGTCACGAGGGTGGTAAAAAAAGACGTCAGCGTGAAGCTTGTTGATGCCAGACTGCTTTGGTGATCTCTATCTTAAGGGGGCATGTACCCTGATGTCTTAAAAATGTTTGAAAGTGGGGCACTGCTGCAGTTTAGAGCACTTTAGAGCACTTGCTTTGTCAATGGATTTTACATTTATTTTTCATGAAGTGCCATTTAAAAAACAAACAAAAAAAATGTTGAGCCATTATTCCCTTTGAGCGAAGACCCAGTGGAGAAACATTTGGATTACTATGGTCCTCATCAGCACAAGTGGAGGAAGTGACCAGATGGTAATTGCCAGAAGGCATCCTAAGATAGAGGAGACCCCTTAACCACTATAAAGTATTTTTTTTATAGTTTCAGTTATAAAATTTTGCAAACAGATAATTTTTTTCCTTCACTGATGTACGCTGATGAGACTGCACTGATAGACGGCACTGATGGGCACTATTAGGCAGCACTGATCAACTGTGGGTAAAGGATTGTGTACATGGGATTAAATGAGATTTTTTTTCTTTTTCCCCTTTTATAAGACTTGTATCTTTTTTTTAACCTGACTATGTAACTAGGACGCACAATTAAGGTAGTCAACAAAAAGGAAAAACCTCAACTTATAATTACTTTGAATATATGAGGGTTAATAACCACCCACAGTAACGCTTAAAGCTAAACTCCAGGCAAAAAAAACAAAACATAAAAAAACATATCCCTCCCTTCTCTAATTCAGTTACCTTATTTATCGGCGTATAACACGCACCCCAAGTTTAGGAGGGAAGTTTAAGGAAAAAAACTTACATTTAAATGCCCATCATTGCAGCCTTGTCCATCATTGCAGCCTTGCCCAGTGCCTTTGCAGCCTTGCCCAGTGCCTTTGCAGCCTTGCCCAGTGCAGCCTTGCCCAGTGCCTTTGCAACATTTCTCGTTCTGTCTAGCTGCCGATTTAAAATTGGCGCCAAGTGGAGAGGAAGAGCCCCGAGTGACAACATACCGAAAGCCGCGTGTATTTTCAGCTAGTCTCGGCTCCTCTCGCAGTCCCGCCCACCTCCACTGATTGCGAGAGGAGCCGAGCGCCGACAACATACAGAAATCCGAGTTCGGCTAGTCTCGGCTCACAGTCAGGCGCTGCGAGAGTAGCCGAGACTAGCCGAAAATACACGGCTTTCGGTATATCGGCTCCGCTCGCTCCCCTCTTAAAAATCAGCGGGGGATCAGCGTATAACACGCACCCACGATTTTCCCCTGATTTTAAGGGGGAAAAAGTGCATGTTATACGCCGATAAATACGGTATTTATTCAATAAAGAGATACAGGGGTCCCCGGGTTACAAACAAGATAGGGACTGTAGGTTTGTTCTTAAGTTGAATTTGTTTGTAAGTCGAAACAGGTACATTTTTTAAGTGTAGCTCCAGCCTAAAAATCAATTTTTACGTTTTTTTGATAACGGAGAAGGGTTATCACCCCTGTAACATTTGTTCTGCTGTCTGTGCCCCTGTTCAGAAGATTTCACCTCACCTTCTGTCCCAATGAAAATTGGATTTTGAAAATTTTGGGTTGTTAGGGAAGCAAGGACTGGTGATATAGCATCAGTGGAGACACCTTTTTCTCATATTAACTCTTACAGGAGTGAATTTCCCTTCCTAGGGGTGGATTTCCTCTCACTTCCTGTTGTCTCCCTCAGTTTGTAAGTAGGAGTCGTTTGTAAGTCGGATGTTTCTAAGTCGGGGACCCCCTGTACTGCCACTTTGCCAATGCAGGTCAAAGTGACAGTATCTGCAAAAGGCATCCTCTGTAGTCCAACCCCTCACAGCTCCTTGCTCCTCCACAGCCAACGCTGAAAGCGGCTCAGTCAAAGACCCATAAAAGCACTGACGTCACTCCCCCAAGTGATTAGTTGCTAGACTTTGGCACTGTCAACAAGGGAGCAGATCACATATTCCCCCATAACCAAGATGTACCAGGCATTCTTTGCTGGCAGCATGGGGGTGCAGGATAGGCAACTAAGGGGGGAGTAGTCAGGGATGCCCTTTACAGAGACACTGTTACTTTTCCCTGCCTGACAAGGTCATGGTGTCTTTTGAAAGCGAATTTGACCGGGCCTAAAACCACTTGCGCCAACAGTGCACCTTCTGGTGCTTACAAGTACCTGTGTTAGTCTTTAAACCGATCTCTTTTTTGAAGTGAAGTTCAATGGATCTTAGACCCAACTTGACACTGGACCTCAACTACTCTCCTAATTGAAACCACTTCTATTGCCGCTCAAGGTGGTCTGCTGGTAAAAAAAAATGCAGTGTCTAACAGCAATGTAAGGGTGCAGGCAGTTTAATGCTTGAGCCACAAAGCAGTGAAGCATGAGGGGATGAGAGACCAGAGCTTAACAGGTGGAAATGTAACCGGGCTCAGGCTTGAACATCCCCCTAAGCCACGTCCCTCTGATACATTTCACCCCACCCACCAGGGCTTAGTCCTAGAGGTCTCAAAATGCATCAGTGGGGCATGGCTTAGGAGTTCAAGGTTGAGGCAATTCACATTGCTCTCCTAGATGAACTCCTCTCATGAGCACTTACTTTGACTTTACAGACTTTGCAGGGCAACATTTAGACCTGCGTTCTGAACATTCGTCCCTGATCGCATAGGGCCCTATACAAGTACCCCTTGGTACAGCATTCAGCCTCAACCAGCCAGAGACTGCAGTCAGTGAGGCTGAAAGCTGCACTTGTGTCTCTTGGGCGCACTGAAACCCTGGGATGCATACGCAACAGCTAGACTCCCCTGTGTGCAGGGAGGCTTATATGTTTTTCCTCCTGCCAGTTTGCAGCTTCCTTTGTGGGACCTTAATCTGGTTCTTTCGGTCTTATAAAGACCTTCTTTTGAGAATCTTCAAGATACCCTTGCAGACATTTCCAGTGTCCATAACATCAGCCAGATGTGTGTCTGAGTTAGTGGTAAATCCCCCCTTCTTGATGTTGCACAAGCACAAGGTAGTTTTGAGACGTTGCCTTTCCTTTCTACCCAAGGTAGTTTTTGCCTCTTACGTTACCGAAGATACTGTGTACCCATCTCTCTGTCCAGCACCTTCTGACCCTAAAGTCCTTTTACACACCTTAGACATTGGCAAGGCTGCTAGAGTTTACCATCAGGCTACTTCATCCTTTTGTCAGATGGATTCCTTATTTGTTGCGGTATATCATCCCTGTAATGGATTTGCAGGGTTTGCCTGCTACCATCTCTAGATGGATTTGACAAACGATACATTAGGCTTGCGCCATTAGACATAAAGAACAACCTTTTGATGTAACCACTCATTCTACAAAGTCCTAACTTTTTTGAGCTTCAATCATCAGGCCTCGTTTTTGCAAGTCCTTAACCACTTTAAGACCGCCCACCGCATATATACTGTAGCAGGGCGGCTCTATTGCGCAAAACGACGTACCTATACGTTTCATGCAATAGATACTGTGGGCGCTCGCGGGTCTGGCAGACTCGATGTCTGCCAGCCACCCACGATCGCTGCACAGAGGCAGAGCGGGGCTCTGTCCCATGATCCTATGTAAACAAGGCGGCTACCTGTTCTGACATGGGACAACATGGAGATCTGCTGTTCCTAGTGATCAGGAACAGCGATCTCTGTTGTCCCAGTGAGCCCAGCGCCCACATAGTTAAACACACCCAGGGAACACAGTTAACCCCTTCATCGCCCCCTAGTGTTAACCCCTTCTCTGCCAGTGTCATTTGTACATTGATCAGTGCATTTTTTTTAGCACCGATTACTGTAATAATGTCACTGGTCCCCAAATGTGTCACTTGGGGTCAGATTTGGCCGCCACAATGTAGCAGATCGCCACCATTACCAGTAAAAAAACATTAACAAAAATATAAAAGTCCATAAATCACTCCCCTATTTTGTAGACGCTATAACTTTTGCGCAAACCAACAATATACACTTATCGTGATTTTTTTAACCAAAATTATGCAACAGAATACATATTGGTTTAAACTGAGGAATACATTTGTTTTTTATATATTTTTTTTGGATATGCATTATAGCAGAAAGTAAAAAATATTTATTTTTTTCAAAATTTTATTTTTTTTGTTAGGTTTGCTAGTTAATGTCCCACTGGTTTGGACTGATCCAGAAAAAAGTTGTCTCTCTCAATGTAAGAGAAAATAGATAGATTGATTATTATTTAGGCCTATGCAGAGGTCATTTACAGTGCTTTGAAAACGTATTCATACCCCTTGAAATTTTCCACATTTTGTCATGTTACAACCAAAAACGTAAATGTATTTTATTGGGATTTTATGTGATAGACCAACACAAAGTGGCACATAGTTGTGAAGTGGAAGGAAAATGATTACTGGTTTTCAGAATTTTTTACAAATAAATATGTGAAAAGTGTGGCGTGCATTTGTATTCAGCCTCCTTTACTCTGATACACCTAACTAAAATGTAGTGGAACCAATTGCCTTCAGAAGTCACCTAATTAGTAAATAAAGTCCACCTGTGTGTAATTTAATCTCAGTATAAATACAGCTGTTCTGTGAAGCCCTCAGAGGTTTGTTAGAGAATCTTGGTGAACAAACAGCATCATGAAGACCAAAGAACACACTAGACAGGTCAGGGATAAAGTTGTGAAGAAGTTTAAAGCAGGGTTAGGTGGTTAGGTTATAAAAAAAAAATATCCCAAGCTTTGAACATCTCACGAAGCACTGTTCAATCCAAAAATGCAAAGAATATGGCACAACTGCAAACCTACCAAGACATCCACCTAAACTGACAGGCAGGACAAAGAGAACATTAATCAGAGAAGCAGCCAAGAGGCCCATGGTAACTCTGGAGGAGATGCAGAGATCCACAACTCAGGTGGGAGAATCTGTCCACAGGACAACTATTAGTCATGCACTCCACAAATCTGGCCTTTATGGAAGAGTGGCAAGAAGAAAGCCTTTGTTGAAAGAAAACCATAAGTAGTCCCATTTGCAGTTTGCAAGAAGCCATGTGGGGGACACAGCAAACATGTGGAAGAAGGTGCTCTGGTTAGAGGGGACCAATATTTAACTTTTTGTCCTAAAAGCAAAATGCTATGTGTGGCGGAAAACTAACACTGCACATCACTCTGAACACACCATCCCCACTGTGAAACATGGTGGTGGCAGCATCATGTCGCAGGGATGCTTTTCTTCAGCAGAGACAGGTAAGCTGGTCAGAGTTGATGGGGAAATGGATGGAGCCACATACAAGATGGGTAATCTTAGAAGAAAACCTGTTAGAGTCTGCAAAAGACTTGAGACTGGGGCAGAGGTTCACCTTCCAGCAGTATAACGACCCTAAACATACAGCCAGAGCTACAATAGAATGGTTTAGATCAAAGCATATTCAGGTGTTAGAATAGCCCAAAGTCCAGACCTAAATTCAATTGAGAATCTGTGCCAAGACTTGAAAATTGCCGTTTACAGATGCTCTCCATCCAATCTGACAGAACTTGAGCTATTTTGCAAAGAACGGGCAAAAACGTCACTCTCTAGATGTGTTAAGCTGGTAGAGACATCCCCAAAAAGACTATCAGCTTTAATTTCGGCGAAAGGTGGTTCTACAAAGTATTGACTCAGG
This sequence comes from Lithobates sylvaticus, assembly GCA_028564925.1. Lineage (NCBI taxonomy): Eukaryota > Metazoa > Chordata > Amphibia > Anura > Ranidae > Lithobates > Lithobates sylvaticus. The sequence continues at coordinate 433,701,151 of CM053026.1, forward strand.
GGGCCAGAATAGAAATGCATAGCACACTTTTCACATATTTGTAAAAAAAAATTGAAAAACATTTATCATTTTCTTTCCACTTCACAATTAAGTGCCACTTTGTGTTGGTCTATCACATAAAATCCCAATAAAATACATTTACGTTTATGGTTGTAACATGACAAAATGTGGAAATTTCAAGGGGTATAAATACTTTTTCAAGGCATTGTATATGTGTACAGTAGATTTTCCTTGTCCTGTTTGCTGACGCTCTCTGAAAGTGTGATGGGACACCTATGGGAGATGTTCTCTGAGCTGCCTGTTCAGTTTTTTGACACCTAGCGGTAGAGCTGCACAATTAATTGCCCGTTGCGATCTTGATAAAAGTGTTTCACGATTCTTGCTATGCAAAGAATTCTCTCTGCTCTTCTGAAGCCACAGCCATCAAAAGAAAGGAACAAAAAAAAAATAAAAATGGACAGACTGCCAAGAATTACAACATTCTTTATCAGTTAAACTAAGTCTAAACATTGTAACAATTTGTCAATGGAATAGACTTCGTGTGTAAATGAATTAAGTTTAACCACTTAAACACTAAACCTTTTTCTGACATTTGTTAGTTTCAAGTTAAAATCATTTTTTTTTTGCTAGAAAATTACTTAGAACTCCAAACATTATATATATATTTTTAGTAGAGACCCTAGAAAATAAAATGGTGGTTGTTGCAATATGTTATGCCACACTGTATTTGCGCAGCGGTCTTTCAAATGCAATTTCTGGAAAAAAAAGGTCTTTAATGAATAAAAAAAATTACCAACAAGTTAGCCCAATATTTTTTGTTTAATGTGAAAGGTTTTACGTTGCGAGAATCATGATCTTTTTATTCTTTATTTGTGATTCTCATTTTGCCCAGAATCGTGCAGCTCTACCTAGCGGTCTACTCTTGGAAATAAGCAACTTGACCACACTGGTTCTGATTTATCTTCAATCAAAAGCCATGTCTCTCTATGTACTCCGGGAAAGTGATTTGTGTAATTAAAATTCTATTTTACACTTTTGGTCATACTTTAATATCAACATTTAGAATAGTACAACCTGGGACTAAGATCCAAGCCTCCACAGGGAAAACTGCATCAATCTTAAGTCTACAAGACTTATATGCAGGCATAATAAAGCACTACAATACTGTTGTTATTTTGAACATATTTTAAAGCATGTTAGGTTAAATAAAAAAAAGTACTTAGGGTTCATGCACACTGGGCTTAAAAAATGCTTCTTCTACATGGGTTCTGCATTTTGCCTGTAGAAGCAGCGCATTGTTATTCTATGTGTCCATGCATATTAGGATGTTTAGAGCAGCCTTTTTCAAGCAGGGTTTCTTCAGGGGTGATTGGCAAAATGCCTAGAAATTGTCCAAAAAAATTGTATATAAGCGTTTGGTGGAAGAAACCTGCCTTTTAGTTACACAAAACCACAGATTTGAATTGTACACTATGCTATTACAACCTTCTAACTTCCAACCTCTTAACGACCAATGACATCATCAGTTGATAAGGAGGAGGTCGGTTGCCTGCATATCATCCTTGTTTGACCCTCCCATGCCTCTCTCCATCAGCTTTGGGGTCTCATTAGCTAAGTGATGGATAAAAACTGAGGGAGACGAGAAACATTGGAATACTAGTCAGTACCAGTTTGCAAAAGTGTATTTGCTTTGGAAGAATAAATCACCTTTAACGTTGGGTGTCCTATGTTTTTTGATGTTGCTGCATTATGTAAAACTACCAGAATATTTTTTACATTTTAGAATGGGGCGCCTCAAGACTGTCCATAATTTTGGAGGGTGCCTTGAAATTGTCTATAATTTTGAAGGGTGTGTTGACTGAAAAAAGGTTGAGAAACACTGGGATAGTTATATTTTGAAGCTCAACATTTCGAGGATGTTTTCTGCCAGAAAAAAAACCCTAAATGCTGTACAGCGTCTCTATATGAGCATTTTTTTCTGCCAAAAGAACTGGTGTTTTTTTTTTTTTTTTTAAAAAGAGAGTGCATGGACCCTTTCTTTATCATTTTTCAAGTTTGTTATATTATCTTCCTGTATAGCAGAAATCAAATAAACAAGAAAGGGAAAACAATAACAGCAAGTGCTGGTGAAGGTGTTGATACAGACCATGTTGTTGAGAAGGAAACGGACTTTTGTTGGAATATGACACCTTTATTTCAGTTGCAAACATACTTACTACCTGATGTTCTATTGCTTACAACATGCATGCTATGCTGAAAGATTTTTGACTATAAAAAATTACCTGGATTTGGCTGAAGGTATTCAGTTGTCTTAGCCAGGACATCAGTCACAGCTTTACTGGTTACATCCACTTTCTAGAAACATAAAATTATTATTGATAGACTTTCAAATTACCGTATATAATCATCATCTTGTAGAATATAGGTTTTCATTCTATGAAGTGGACCAAAATAGAAGGTCCCCCCCCCCCCCCCCCCCCCCCCGGTAAAACCAACACATTTGTTAGAAAGTTCAAAAATATACTTTCCTTTTTCAGCTTCTTTATGCAGTGTCTAGCTTTCCTCCCAAAGGTGTTTTTTTTGCTAAACATGGAAAGCAGAGTTTTTACATGGAGATGGGCCTCTATTTAGTAAGCAGACCTTGCATTTTGGTAAAAGGTTTACTTCAACACATGGGTATAGTTTTTACCTCTAGGTTTGCACATTATGCTAATCCGAAGAGGCACGTTCCCATCTAGTGGCTCTACCCTGGTGCCTGCATACTAGCCATGTATTAACATGGGCAGCAGACTAACAACATAAGGGCACCTATCAGAGGGAGCGGTGTCCTCCAAGGAGGACACTTTTTTTTTTTTTTATGTGTGGGACATTCAAAAGCTGTCCCCAACAGTGAGGGGTAGGCAACGATACCAAAAAAAATAAAAATAAAAAAATCGGTGGACACAGCTTTGTCTGCCATGTTGAATTTTGCACAGAAATGGACCAATAACAAGGTAGAAGGCTTACAGACCTGGGAAATGGGCTTGGTGCCAGAAAGCCCAAAAAGTGCTTACCACCTTAGTAGAATAAGCAGTGACCGAAAACAAAAAAAGCACCCATCATCTGTCAAATACATTTTGATATGGTTAAGGCAAAAGTAATTCTTAAAAAGTAGAAGGGAAGGCCAAAAATGTTTGAAGCCTTTCCTCCCCACTGCTAACATACTGTATTACGTTTTGCAATAAATCACTATGTAAATGGATTTTTTTTTTTCTTCAGAGTGGTCATGCCATTACACAGCTCTATGTGCCAGTAAGAGGCTTAGGGTAGCTGGTGGGAGGGAACTCTCTCTCCCTCAACAACAGATAGCTCACTGGAAGTCAGCAGTTGACAAACTTGACATCATGGCTGAGTTGAGCCTATTACTGGGTTCAGGGGAGGCAAAGGCATCTGCTGTGTCCACCAGTGTATCTCATGATCGGACCATGCATTTACTCACCTTGCAGTTGTGCCAGAACGCTATCACTACCAGCAGTTCCCCACGGTTTAAAGATCACTTGGAACACATCCTGATACAGAGACTAGTCTTTTGGATCTAGGTCTTAATGATTCTGCAAGTAAAACTGTCAGTTTTCCACGCCTGGTATGTGGACCTGCAAAGGGGCCAGGACCTGGCCTTGTGATCAGTGAGAGATGTGTTCCACTACCAGTCTTCTTTTCCTGTTCAGGTGATTTATGTGAACCAATGGTATACCTTTGTCAGACTATAATCTTATTTGACGATCTAAAGCAGCAGAGAAAAGTCTTAAATCTTGTATCTCCTGCAGGTTGACTGACATAGTCCTGGATCCAGGAGTCCTGCACTGTTAAAATGCCCAGAACATTTTTCCAGCCAGAGAGGTTTGGGTTTGTGGTAGAAATTATAAAGCAGAGAGGCAAGAAAAAAAAAAAAAAAAAAACACGGGCATGAACACTGACAAATGCAGCAGGAAAGCCCTGGTCTGTAGACAAATTTTCCTGTCTGTCTGGTGCTGGCGTGGACTTGGGCAGCAGGAACTACCTCAAAAGGATGAGATCATAAATTACAGAACTGGCATGTAGCTTATAAAAAGCATCTTGGCTGCATTAGAAGAATATGTACAAGGTGTAATGGCAGTGCGCATTGAGCCCATGAAAAGTTGAAGGCGACATCCATTTTGTTCAGGTCTCAGCCATGTTAGTCATAATAGCAGTGATCTCACCCCCTTCCCTCCTCCAATTCATGGAATTCATGGCCTTAACTTTTTAACACATTTCAAAAGTCTGTTATCTCAACTTTGCAGCAGCAGAACCCAGCTCTAAGGCCTTTGCAGAGCTGTAAACAGCTAATTGAGTAGTGAATATTTGTTAGATTCTGCTGACCAGACCTATCATAAAACTATGACCAAATCCCCCAGTTGTCACCCATGGTTTGTAAGGCAATTAAAGCACTAGGAATACATAGCATGCCATAAAATGTCTACCCAGAACTAATGGGAATCGTAAAAAGCAGTCAAGCTTTAGGTGCCCTCTAGGAGCCCAATTCACAACTTAAAAAAATTCACACACGATTCATAAAATCAGACAGGAACACAACACATTATTAATAGGTATATATTTGAATAGGGAATATCATACTGAACAAATCGATGTCATACATGACTAAGCCAGCACATACAGAAGGGAAGATAGCAGTCCCCTACCTCCTGGGTGACAGAAAAATATTAATATTAGTATAATACGGTGGGGCTACCCTATCTCATTAATAATAAAGAAAGATCCACTGACATTTGCCTTGCGGCACCCCACTGACCTCCCAGAGTTGATTCCTTTCCTGGGAATAGAAGCGTTGGAGATACCATATTGGTTACAACACATCCCTGGGCCGATAAGACGAACAGTAACCCCATTGGGAACGGACGATCCATTGCTCCAGATAAGAGGAAAGGGTGGGGTTCAGGATATCACCTCCCAAGAAGATGAACACGAGATCTAGTTTAACTTGACTTAGAGGGTACCCCTTGGAGAAGAGAGAGAGATGCCCTCCACTTTTTCCTCTTTTTTGGGGCAGCTCCCCCCTTTTTTTTAGGGGGGGTTCTCCCCCTTTTCCCTTTTTTTTCTTCCCCTCTCCCCCTGTCCCCCAGCCTTCCTGCCATGAAACCTCATTGACTGCATGGATGAATAGACACTAATGATAATACCCATTTAATAATTTTTTTTTTGTTTTTGCTCGCTGGTTTTTTGTTTCATGTTTCGTGTTTTTGCTTAGTTCTTTTAGTTCTGAGTACACTTTTTTTTAGCAATAAATAGAAGTGATATAGATCATTGATCACTGATAGGGCACTTTACTAGGTACTGTAAGATGTAAGGCACCCCAAGTAATGAGTCACAGGATAGGGGTCTGGAGTCATCTTCACTATGCGGGGGAACCTCCCCTACCCCCGCCTGAAAAAACGTTGTTCTAAATTTTCCCTTTATTTTTTTTTATATGTCATATTTTATCACTTTAAGGTTCACGAGGGCAGATGATTCCCCAGGTAGATAGCCCCTTCTGGGGGCTATAAGAAAGATGGGGTTGAATGAATGGGTAAACAGGGAAGAGTTAATATAAAATTTGTATATACCCTATGACCCCATGAATCCTAGGTACCCCCCCCCATAAAGAGTAGGACGTAGTAAATACCTACCTGTAATCATAATAGAGCCCTACATCAAAGCACCACATGTCGAGTATTTCCTTTGATATCTAAATTAATAGATTTAAGTAGGAGGTAAAGCCCATTTAGATGATCAACTTTAAGGACCACAACATAACTAGACCCGATAAACACTATATATAGGGTAATTATATGAGATTTTGCACTTTATGTTATAGGGGTAAAGGGTGGGGGGGGGATTAAGGTGAGAAATAGGGATTGGGACCGAGGGTCATAGAGGGGAGAGGGGGGGAGGGGAGGGAGAATTACTTTAGAGTGGGTAAGGGTAGGGAATATCACAAGAATATGTCAGAGTTTGCTGTGGGAGAAGTAGAAAGTGGGATAAAACAGATGATCCAACTATAAATAGGGGAAGCAGACGGGGGCGTTGTAGGGCCCTGTATGGACCAGGGACTTGGTCCTAGAGGTAGCAAGGAGGCAAGAGAGAGAAGATGATCCTTAGGAGGACATTGGTAGGGAAACTTTAAGTGAGAATGAAACCTGGGGGGGGGGGGGGGGGGGGGGGGGTAGGAAGCAGAGGGAGCAGAACGTTTTTAGACAGTAGAGGGGTGATGGTTGAGAGGGGAATAGGGGAGAGCATGATGAGGGAGTAAGGGGAGGTTAGGTGCCGGGTAGGATTAGGATAAAGCTTTAGAGGGGAGGGGATACTGGTATATATTGGTAGCTATGTATAGAGGGGTGCCTGCCCCCCCTCCTCACTTCTGCACCAGGGTGACTGCATTATTTTATGTGATTATAAAAGTAGCCAGGGAGATGGAGTTAGGGGCGGAGCTCCTCAGCCGATTCAGGCCTGCACCCACAGAAACCATAGGTTAGTGGTTCAGAAGTGGGTGCCTTCCTTAGGGGTTTTTTGAAAGGGGAAGGTATTTTGTAGAGAGGGGGGGTATTCTGTAGAGAGGGGGGGTATTCTGTAGGGAGGGATGGTATTCTGTAGGGAGGGAGGGTGGGTTAGTAGGGTTTTTTTTCTCAGAAGAGATGGAGGGAGTAAAGGTGACTTCTTTAAATGCCAAAGGACTTAATGTCCCAGAAAAACAGAGGCTGCTTTTTTTTTTTTCAAAGACCTGAAGTGCCTAGGTACGGATGTGGCATTTATACAGGAGACACACTTTAAGGCCGGGCGGACTTCCCAGCCTCCAGACAGGGCTGGACTGGCCTAACGGGAAATTTCCCGGTAGGCCGCCTGCTCTGGGGCCGCTGTCAACTAGGAGCCCTGGAACTTTTTTTTTTTTTTTTTTTTTTTAAAGAACAGCCGAGAGAGAAGCAGCAGCAGCGGCTGTGAACAGGAGGCAGGGCTGGCTGAGGAAATGTGTAGCAGCGAGGGCTGGAGGAGCAAGTAGCCATTGTGCAGCAGACAGTGTAACCCCCCACCCCCCTCTCCAGCCCGCCACATTTGAATGTACACAGGTGCTGGATCGGGGATGAATGGAGGCGTCGGGAGGGAGATACACAGTACCTGATGCCGAGGAGATAGAGGATGGTATGACCACAGCCACAGCAAAACTAATCCTGCAGCACACAGAGCTCTGGCTGAATGGAAACAAGATCAGGAGCAATGTCATATGTAATGCTGGCCGGCGTCATCCAGAAATCGAAGCATTTGGGCAGTGTGCAAGTTACCGATCAGCCTCCCTCTTGTCTGGCTCTGTACTCTTTTCTTTTATTTAGCTTCCTAACCTGCACACTGATAAGATCTCTGGGAGATGCTGCAGCCGGCCGGCATTCTGTGTCCAGTGACAGGTCACACATGGCTGGCTGTTTACCATTTCATCTCAGCTATTTAGCCAGAGCTCTGTGTGTGCTGCACAGTTTGATGTTTTTTGGATGATTTACTGCTGATTCAGGCTAGAAGCTTCACAGACCCATTAACTATTTACTGTTCTCCACTAATCCTGACCAGTTCACTGTAAGACAATTAGAATTTTGGAAATTGGATGCGTTGCTGTCTTCTGGCACTTGGTTGTACTTGAAAAGGAGGATTAATAACTTGATCTTGAAGAGCTGGTTTAAGTAGAGTGGCGCAGCCCTACTATACGCTTTTACACAGAGTTCAGCCATACATGCATTATTTGCCAATCTCATGTACTATGTCTGCAGTCTCTGACCATCTCCCGCATCACGTCTGCAGTCTCTGACCATCTCCCGCATCACGTCTGCAGTCTCTGACCATCTCCCGCATCACGTCTGCAGTCTCTGACCATCTCCCGCATCACGTCTGCAGTCTCTGACCATCTCCCGCATCACGTCTGCAGTCTCTGACCATCTCCCGCATCACGTCTGCAGTCTCTGACCATCTCCCGCATCACGTCTGCAGTCTCTGACCATCTCCCGCATCACGTCTGCAGTCTCTGACCATCTCCCGCATCACGTCTGCAGTCTCTGACCATCTCCCGCATCACGTCTGCAGTCTATGACCATCTCCCGCATCAGGTCTGCAGTCTATGACCATCTCCCGCATCAGGTCTGCAGTCTATGACCATCTCCCGCATCACGTCTGCAGTCTATGACCATCTCCCGCATCACGTCTGCAGTCTCTGACCATCTCCCGCATCACGTCTGCAGTCTCTGACCATCTCCTGAATCATGTCTGCAGTCTCTGACCATATCTTGTAGTGTGTCTTACACATATACAAAAATGACTTTTAAATCCTGCAAGGCTATTTAAAAACACCTGAACATATTCAAAATATATGGGGATTTGGTCACACTATATGACAGCCCACTTACTGCGTCAAAGTACCCCTTAATTAGTGGGTCCTAAGGGCAATGGAGGACGTGCTGACGCAACGATCAGCACGGAGGGAGGGGCCTGACCTTGCCGGCCGGTGTGTGCAGGCGCAAGCGAGGGGGGAATGTCGGAGAGGCACGGAGAGCGAGAGGCTCTGTGCATGAACCCGCTGCTCCCCAGGAGCTGCAAGGAATCCTCAGAGACACGCACCGACGACACGGAGCTGCAGATGAAGCGGACAAGGAGCCAGTAAGCTCAAAGCGGTACGGAAGTGAGTCCCGCAGTACCTGTATCCCCTTCTCTCCCCCCTCCCCCCTGCCCTTCCTCTCCCCGGCTTATGGAATACCCGAAGGACGCAAAGTATATTCCCCAAGTGTGGCACAGAGAGACACATTGTAGTCGCTGCAAAGGGATATCACCGGGTGAAGGTAAGCAGAAGTCTGCATTTACAGCGGTAAGTAGACAAAACAGCACGGACAGTATCAGCATAGAGGAGCAGAAGCATGAGGTAATGCATACGAACCTTGCGACAAGTGAAAACTGAATGTGATTGGAATGCATAGCCCATGATAAGGACATAGACTATCTGCCATTTTTACTGATACTGGCGATACCTAAAACCAAGGCTTAATGGACTGTAATTTTTAGAACCCTGAAACAGCTGGTCTCCCAAGATACAGGAGGTTAATGGGTTAATTTCTGGCATGATCTCTGGTGGAAATTTTCATACCAATGTTTAGAGGAATGGACTATGGCAAAAGGTTGAAACAGCCGGTCACCTAATATTTATCTGACCATTTACCTGCTCTTCCTTTGACCCCAACAAACTTTATTGATACATCTAACCTAACAGTGGAGATTTAAAGTAACCTATGAGGGGGTTATGTGATAATTATCGGCCGCTAGTTGGAACTGCTTAACCCAATCCCTATTGGGACTGTAATAGTGGAAAGAGGACGTAATAGGGGATGATCCTAGTACTGGGATCACCAGCAATTCAGAGGTCGGTAGTAGACCTAATAGAGGAGATGCTAGAGGGGGGAGGGGGGGAAGGGAGGAGGGAAGGGGGGTGGGATTGGGAAGGAAGAAGGGAGGGATACTCACCGCTTCACAAAGAGGTTACATAACTCACTAAAAGAAAGCCATAAAGAAAAACGATGACAGAAATTAACTTCATGACCTATAATGTAAAGGGACTGAATACACTGTGCAAAAGACACAAAATTTTAGAAGAAATTAAAAGATATGGGACTAATGTGGTCTATTTACAAGAGACTCACCTCTCACATGTATCAAACGTGAAATTATTTTCAAACAATTCTCCTATATGGTACTATGGGAATACAATAACAAATAGAGCAAGAGGGGTCACAATAGGCTTCGCTAAGGGTATACAATTCAAACTCGAGGATAGGAGGGCAGACCCAGAAGGTAGGTTTCTTTTCCTAAAAGGTACACTTTGCGGAACGGATTACACCCTAGCTAACATATACGCACCCAATATAAATCCTATAAGATATTTGAAAGAGATCCTCATGAAACTTATGGACTTTAGGAAAGGATATGTGATCCTTATGGGAGACTTAAACTTTTTGCCTTGATCCGGAATTTGACAGCATGTCCAGTGTGCGGGGGACAAATAATGCTCAGTTAAAATCGATTAAACAAAAAATGTTCCTAAGTCAATTGGTTGATATATGGAGGGTCCAACACCCCAAAACTCGTGACTATACATTTTTCTCCCCCGTACACGGGACGTATTCCCGGCTTGATTACATACTGGTTGATCATGGTCTTTTGGATAGAGTCGCTAAAACCAATATAGAGCTAACTTCTTTATCAGATCACGCCCCAGTAACTATGAAATTACTTGTCCCTGAACATCAGCGATTATCTTATAATTGGCAATTCAATGAAAAACTTTTACGGGACGTAGAGGTCCTGGAACAAGTGAGAAAAGAAATAGAACAATATTTTCGAATTAATAACACGGGAGAAACTCAAGGTTCAAATTTGTGGGATGCTCACAAAGCATATATTAGAGGGATCTTAATAGCCAAGGGAGCGTGAAAAAAAAAAAAAAAAAGGAGAACAAGGAAAATCCAAACACTAGTGGAAGAAATAGAGTCATATTGAAAAGAGAGGAACTCAAAGACCTCATGGAGCAAGAAGCCAAAAAGACATTTAATAGAATAGCTAAAGAAAGATACCTATGGGGCAATAAAACAAGTAAACACCTAGCAAGAACCCTCCAAAAAAAAAGTCTAAAAACGATATAGAAAAAATTCAAGCTAAAAACGGGGAAATTAAATTTGTGTCTAAAGAAATTGCTGCAGTATTTAAAGACTATTATGAAGAGTTATATTCAGTAGAACAAAAGGGAAGTCAAGAAGGAGGAAAAGAGGAGAAAACAAAGTTTTTTTTAAAAAAGGCGGGGCTGTCGAAGATACTCCAAAGCGAAAGTGAGATACTAGAAAAACCCATTACTGAAGAGGAGATAAATAAAGCCCGGGCCCAGATGGGTTCACAACATTCTACTACAAAACCTTTAAGGATACTCTAGTTCCCAGTTTATGTCAATATATGAATGGCCTGGGAACTGAGTATGAAATGAGCAGGGCCTCTTTGTCCGCCACAATTACAGTAATCCCGAAGGAGGGTGAAGGATGGCTCAGTGTGCTCGAGTTACAGGCCAATATCGCTTTTAAATGCGGACACAAAACTGTACGCAAAAGTTCTGGCTGACAGAATAAAGGGCCTTTTGGGCACACTGGTCCATCCGGACCAAGTTGGGTTTGTAACCAGGAGGGAGGGTCGTGACAATGGCGTGCGAATGCTGTTTGTCCTTCAAAAGATTAAAGAAAATGGGTCCCCGGGTCTATTCCTGTCAATAGACGGGGAAAAAGCATTTGACAGGGTAGACTGGGGACTCATGATACAGACACTCGAACATATGGGATTTGGCCCGAGAATAATCCAAAGGGTCAAAACATTATATTACCACCCGACGGCAAATATAAAAGTCAACGGAATAGTATCTTCCTCTTTCGAGATGAGGAATGGGAGGAAACAGGGGTGCCCCCTGTCTCCTCTCCTTTGAGCCCCTCCTAGCCATTTTATTTTTTATAGGGAACCCACGGATATCACTGCCCAACATACTGAAGAATCTACGACGATATGGAGAAATTTCAAACTTTAGAGTAAATTTAACAAAATCTGTTATATTAAAAACATAAATTTAAGTAAGGCAGAACAACAGAATCTCCAAGGGAAATTTTAATTCCCATGGAAAAAGGAAGTAAAGTATCTAGGAATAAAACTATCAAACTCAATGAAGAAAATATACAAAATAAACTACTTATCACTATTAGACGAAATAAAAAGTAAAGTAAAGAATTTATTAACAGACCACTTTCGTGGATCGGACGCATCAACACTGTAAAACTGATCTTACTCCCCAAGATAACCTATAAATTGCAGATGCTCCCGGTCCCACTCCCCCAGATGTACCTTAGAAAATTAAAAGCATTGCTAATGAATTTTGTATGGAAAAATAAGAAACCGTTTCCTTCCTAATATTAAAACAGGAAAAGAACCAGGGTGGACTTGCACTCCCAGATATTCAAAAATATTATTATGCCATAGTATTGTCAAGAATCCCTGAGTGGGTTAAGGAAACAAGTGATAAAAGATGGGTTAATTTAGAAAAGGCACTATGTAATGCACAGCTTAGAAATATAATTTGGAATCCCCCTATTTACAGAGCATTGGGAGAAAACACTCATATATTGACACTGAACACGTTAAAAATTTGGGATAAGATATATAAACATTTAAGCGGAAAATACAATTCACCTTTGATTGCACTTAAAGACAATGATTATTTTGCCCCAGGAAAAAAGATAGTGGGGGGGGGGGTGGATTAAAAAAGATAGCGCACAACTGAAAGATGCAACACAAAAAGGAAAATTTTTAACACTACATGAATTAAGAAGTAAAAAGGATTTAATGATGATTGATGGGTGGCGGTAACTCCAGTTGAGTCACTTCGTCAAAAACTTACCTCAACCAATAAGAGCAGAAGATGACCTGACTCAGCTGGAACGATTGTGTACAGCAGATAATACCAAAAACATGATTTCTAAAAGATATAAGTTGTTGTTGGAGATGGACGGACTGGGGACCCCGCCATTCATCAAAAAATGGGAGAGGGAATTGTGTACACAGATAGACACAATCACTTTAAGGAAAATTTTGAAATTAACCCATAGCTCGGCAGTTGGATTTAAGGACTGTGGAAATTAACTATAAATGTTTAACTGCATGGTACGCAACTCCTGACAAAACTAGTAAATACCAACTGGGCAATGCTGCAGATTGATGGAGAGGTTGTAAAAAGACAGGTACAATGGCTCACCTGTGGTGGGAACGTCCCAAAATTAAAAAATACTGGGCAAAAATCTTATGTTATATTAAGGAAATTACTCAAATAGATTTAAAAAATGACCCATGGGTGATCTTGATACAAGGTACAGCAGTAAGGATTGAGCAATACGAAAAATCATGGGGTTGAGGGTTAGACTGGGAGCCACAAATGGACAAGCAGAGTCCGCTTAAGATGGGGTTTGTACGTTTCTTTATGAAAGTAAAGCATATAACATTTTCTTCTACTAAAAACGCTAAGAAACTTAAAATAAAATGAATATTGGGAAATTGAAAGAAAAAAAAAAAAAACGGCCACAGTTATGTGAAGACGAGAAGGGACAAAAATGAACAGTCAAGTTGATTTAGGTCTCTCGTATAAGTTTTGCTGATGTGGCTAAAAAAATATAAAAAATTAGTGGGTCCTACACTAGTAAAAGAATGAAAGATCCTGTGTCTAAACCATGGGAGATACACTCCTCTTTTATGGGAGAACTGAAGGGACTCCTCCTATGAACTGTACACTAATAAGAGGTAAAAAGGGGGGGGTCTCCCATAAAGAGGAGTGTATCTCCAATGGTTGAGACGCAGGATCTTTCATTCTTTTACTAGTGTAGGACCCACTAATAATGGGGTACTTTGATGCAGTAAGTGGCCTGCCATAAAGTGTGACCAAATCCCCATATTTTTTGAATATGTTCAGGTGTTTTTAAATAGCCTTGCAGGATTTAAATGTAATTTTTGTATGTGTGCGCTGTAATATATTGTACCGTTTGTTGGTCATATCTGCACCATCTTGAATGTTAACGCATTTTTAGGGTGTGCCCCCCCAAGTATGGGTTTGTTATTTACACATATACAACTTGCATCACGTGTGTGTGTATGTATGTATGTATATAAATAAATCTATATCTATTTAGCATATTCATGCAATAGGGGCATGGGCATGTAGCCATTCTCTCTCCGTAAAGAAAGAGGGAGAGGGGGCAAGAAAGGACATGAGGAAAAAAAAAGAAATAATAAATAAAAAGAGAATGCATGGAAGAGAGAGGAAAAGAGGGGGAGGAACAAAGAAAAAGGGAGAGGAGAGAGAGAGAAAGAGAGAGAGAGAGAGAGATAGAGATAGAGAGAGAGAGATGATGAGAGAGAGAGAGAGAGAAGAGAGGAGAGAGAGAGAGAGAGAAGAGAGAGAGAGAGAGAGAGACAGAGCGAGAGAGAGAGAGAGAGAGAGAGAGAGAGAGAGAGAGAGAGAGAGAGAGAGAGAGAGAGAGAGAGAGGCACAGGGGCTGGTATGAAATTATTTTCAGGGTTTTTATTCCCAGTCCGTCCCGACCTCCAGAATAGATTCTTCCCATGTGTATATCATGCTTCTAATCAAGAAGCAAAATCTAAAAGGTGTATGGTCCCAATTTCCAACCGTGTTACCTGGTCTCCGGTAGATAAACGCTTGGATATAAATGGCCGGTTCCTTTTTCTTAACCACTTCACACCCGGGCCAATTCTGACATTTCTCTCCTACATGTGAAGTTCATAATTTTTTTGCTAGAAAATTTCATAGAACCCCCAAACATTATATATGTTTTTTTAGCAAAGACCCTAGAGAATACAATGGCAGTCGTTGCACGGTATTTGCGCAGCAATTTTTCTAACACATTTTTTTTTCAGAAAAAAAAACTGTTTCATGCTTTAAAAAAAAAAAAAAAAAAACAGTAAAGTAGGCCCAATTTTTTAGCATAATGTGAAAGATGAAGATACGCCGAGTAAATAGATACCCAACATGTCACTCTTCAAAATTGCACGCGCTCATGGAATGGTGCCAAACTTTGATATTTAAAAATCCTCAAGGCGACGCTTTAAATTTTCTTACTGGTTAAATGTTTTGAGCTACAGAGGAGGTCTAGGGCTATAATTATTGCTCTCACTCTAACGTTTGCGGCGATACCTCACATGTGTGGTTTGAACACCATTTACATATGTGGGCGGGACTTACATATGCGTTCGCTCCTGCGTATGAGCTCACAGGGACAGGGGCGCTTTAAAAAAAATGTTTTATTATTTTTATTGTTAATTTTACTTAATTTTTTTTAGTTTGACACTTTAAAAGTGTGTTATACCTATTACAAAGAATGTAATCATCCCTTGTAATATGAATATGGCATGATCGGACCCATTTACAGTGAGGCATGGGGTCAATAAGACCTCTAGGCTGGGAAGCCTAAAATGAAAAAAATAAATAAATAAAAACGATCCCGGCTTCCCAGCTGAGGCGGCACCGTTTCTTGAATGCAGAGTCCGGGCGTGACGTCATAACATCGTGCCCGGCATTCGAACGATCATAGAGACTCCGGCGTCCATCTGGTCTGCCGGAAATCTCTATGATCACCATCCGGGAGCCGGCAGATCCTGTGTCCGACTCACCGATGGAAACGGTGAGTCAGTAGAAGCACCAGAGGGCAGCGGAAGGGGGGGGTGGAACAGCCGCTATGATTGTTCTTATGGTGTAGGGAATAGCCGGCTGAAAAAGCCGATATCTGAATGATGTCTGTAGCTGCAGGCATCATTCAGATATAACCCCCGGAAAGTCAGGGACGTCCCAGGATGTCCCTCCGGCGCGAAGTGGTTACATGGAAGGGGTGAAGGTGACCTTGGCCACTTTACATGCCACTTTACATCAAGATTCTTTTATGAGGAAAGCCCTCACAGAGTTAACAGACTTTGCGGAAGGTAAACTGATTCTCGGGGGAGATTTTAATATCCCCTGGACCCTAAAATAGACACCTCTTCAGGGACATCATCTGTCTCAGGTGGCACCAGGAGTGCGGAAGTTACACAAACTACAGTTAGTAGATATATGGCGGATTCTACACGCAGGTGAAAGAGATTACACCTTTTTTTCCAACCACCATCAAGTGTACTCCCGCATAGACCCATTTCTGGTCCCACATTATCTACTCACTTTGGCAATAGAGGTATTTATAGTAAGGTATAACATGGTCAGACTACGCCCCGATCACCTTGCGTCTCTCCCTGCTGACGCGGTTTACTCCCCGGAGAAAAGGTGGCAACTAAATGAGAGCCTGCTATAGAATCCTGAAATTTGGAAAGATGTGAAAAAGAAATTACAGCATACTTTCAGATAAACGATACTCTGGGGAGTGACCCAGGGATAGTATGGGAGGCACATAAGCCAGTGATTCGGGGGATTCTGATTAAACATGGATCCAGACTAAAGAAAGAGAGACAAAAACAGATACTGAAACTGTTAGAGGAAATTCAGGCCCTGGAACTCCAGCATAAGAGGACACAGATTTGGCCCACCTGAGGCGACAGATCACAGACATTCTTCCTTTTAAAGCTAAAGCGACAATACAAAAGGGCAGGAAGGTAACATACGAACTGGGAGACAAATGTAGTAAATTGTTAGCAAGGAAACTTAAAGAAAGAAGTATGACAGCATATATACCTCAAATAAAAAGGAAATATGGACAATTAATTTCGCTACCAAAGGATATAGCCCAGACGTTTGGAGAATACTATTCTTCTCTATATAATCTGGCACCATCATCCGTACCCTTGTCTGCTTTGGAGGAATCTCTCTCCTCAGCATGTCTCCCCCGGTTACCATCTTTAGCCGTCGTAAACTAGAAGCCCCTATTTCAGCTGAGGAGTTGAATGCTGTGATAAAAACGGCCCTGATGGATTAACCTTACAATACTATAAAACCTTTTTCCCATTGTTAAGCAATCAAATGGCAAAGGTCTTTAATGCATTGGGTCAGACTGGCGCATTACCCCGGATACACTTCTGTATTACGGTAATTCCAAAGGAGGGGAAGGATCCGTCAGAATGTGGCAGTTATAGGCCGATTTCATTATTGAATGTGAACGTTTTACTAAAGTACTGGCTTACCGCTTACAACCACTGCTTCCTCAGTTGGCTGATTTAGATCAAGTAGGATTTATTCCCTCTTGCGAAGCGAGGGACAATACCATCAAAGTACTTAATTTGGTCCACTATGCTAATAAGACAACTACCCCCTGCGTTTTCTTGAGTACTGATGCAGAAAAAGCGTTTGATAGAGTAAATTGGCTTTTTCTGTTTGCGGTACTGAGGTATATTGGCCTGGGAGAACATACGACTCAGTGGATTGCTAGTGTATATACCACCCCACACACCTTGGTAAGAGTGAATGGAGTATTCTCAAAACCTTTTAAGATTTCAAATGGAACGCGTCAGGAATGTCCCCTCTCACCTTTGCTGTTCGCCCTTTCGAAAGAGCCCTTAAAACCCGACAAAATCCTGATATTCAGGGACTACGATTAGGAGATCACAACTACAAAGATTCAGCTTA
This sequence comes from Lithobates sylvaticus, assembly GCA_028564925.1. Classification (NCBI taxonomy): domain Eukaryota; kingdom Metazoa; phylum Chordata; class Amphibia; order Anura; family Ranidae; genus Lithobates; species Lithobates sylvaticus. Next base: position 433,718,363 of record CM053026.1, read on the forward strand.
TGCAGATGACTTGTTGTTCTCCATGTCTAACCTACATGTCTCACTGCCCAACCTTATGAAGGAGTTTGAAAGCTATGGAACCCTATCAAATTTGAAAATAAATTATACCAAATCAGAAGCAATGGGGGTTGCATTGCATCCCCTGTCACGTAATATAATACAACAAATGTTTAACTTTAAATGGGTGTCCACAGCGCTAAACTACTTGGGTACATATGTACCATCAAATGTAGGAAACACTTTCAAGGTAAACTTTCCAGCGTTATACAACTCAGTACGGCTTCTATTAGATAAATGGCACCACGGATTACATTCGTGGTTTGGCCGATGTAATATTATTATTAAAATAAGTATCTTACCGAAATGTTTATATTTGTTTCAAGCATTACAGATCACCATTCCAGAAGTCTCTTCGCCAAATCGGTTCTCTTTTCACTTAATTCATATGAGCAAAGAAACAACCAAGGATAAGGAGAGGTCTGATGATAATACCCAGGTGCTTTGTTGGAGTAGCTGTCCCAGATGTATTTAAATATTATCAAGCAGTTCATTTGGGTAGGGTGGTTGACTGGTGTAGACATGGAGAATTTAAATTATGGATAGACATGGAACAACAGTTTAGCTCGATACCCCTGCGTAGAGCACCTTGGTGCTACGCAGCATTACCGAGCTCTATTAAAAAACGCATCCTACTAAAAGGCCCCACACTGCGAATTAGTGCTAGAATTTGTCGTGATCCCAAATACTCTTTGAGACAATCGCCTGTGTTCCCTATTTTGGGAAACCCTCGTTTTTTGCCAGGTACAGAGGCAGGAGCATTCAGTAATCTTTTAGAGAAGGGCTGCTTCCAAGCATCACACTTCCTGCATTTGGAGACTTGGCCCACAATTGCTTCTTTGACAAAACCAGGGGGGCTCTTTGAAATAAATCTTTGGCAGGCAATACAGCTGCGCCATTTCCTAAGATACTTGGGATCACCAATAAATTACCATCATCAATTAACTACATATGAATTATACTGTGAAGAACAAGAACCACTCCCCCGGCTGATTTCAAAGATGTATGAGCTTTTAAATACTGCTCCGGAGGATTTTGTGATGCCAAGCATTAAAAAGTGGGAAAAGGATCTTAATAAGATCTTTACCCCAGCACAGCGTATGATTATTATTCACCTTTCGTTGAACTCATCGATCTGTCCAAGAATCCAACTATAAACTACTGACACAATGGTATTACACTCCATCAAGGCTTCGTAAATTTTATATGGAGGCTTCAGATTGTTGCTGGCGATGTGGGGAGGAGTTAGGGACCCTATTCCATATATTCTGGTCTTGTTCAAAGATTAGACAGTATTGGATAGAGGTCCAGAAAATTTTCCAAACATTTACAGAACTTTCAATACCAGATGATCCCGCTTTTTTTCTGGTGCAAACGTATAAAAAGTCAGTGCTGTGTCATCTAATTAATGCTGCTAAGGCCTGTGTGACCTTGTGTTGGAGGGATTCTAGGCCACCATCTATTGCAAGGTGGCTTAATAGGGTAAGAGTAATAGGGGTCATGGAGGATTTAGTCCTCTCGGCTCAAAATAGGAAAGAGCAGTACAATAAAACATGGTCAGTATGGAATCGATGTATGTACTCGGAGAAGGGGAAGAGAATGATGGAAGTAGTTTCTGAGGAGTAAGGTTTGCCCGCCTGGACATACTGTAAACCTGGAATCCTTCCATCTCTGGGAGTGGGGATGGGGGTTATTTTTTTTATTTTTTATTTTTTGGGGGGGGGTTTGGGGTACTTTGTAAAGGATAAAATAAAAAGAATTCAGTAGGGAAATGTGAGGTATTGGTGATAAGTACCTTAAGTCCCTGGAATACGGTGTAGGGGGAAGATAATGGTATATATATATATATATATATATATATATATATATATATATATATATATATATATATATATATAATATATATATATATATATATATATATATATATATATATATATATATATATATATATATATATATATATATATATGTATATATATGAGGTATATACACTGTGAAATACTAAATTAGTCTGAATGTTAAAAGGATGGAAAAGACTATGTATGTAATTGATGGAATGTGAAGTGATAATGTATTCTCTACCACTCTCAATAAAAGTAAAATAACCAAAAAAAGGAAAGTGATACTGTAGTATAAATCTCTAAACATACCTGTCTGTGATGACAGTGTGTGTTATAGATGTTTTTTCTAAAATCATAATTGGTATATCTGATATTATGAGTTTCCTCCTCCTTGGTCAAAAGGTGGTGGTGGTGGTAGCTTAAATGGTTAATTGTTTAAAGTGGAGGTTGACACAAAAATTGAACCTCCACTTTTCGTAACCCTCCCCCCCTCCGGTGTCATATTTGGCACCTTTCAGGGGGGAGGGGGTGCAGATACCTGTCTAAGACAGGCGATTGCACCCACTTCCGGGCATAGACTCCCACGGGAGTCTACGCCTCTTCCTGTCCCCCCGCGCTGTCTGCTGGGACACACATGGTCCCAGAGACAGGAGGGACCATTCAGATTGCGCTGTGCGACTCGCGCATGCACAGTAGGGAACCAGGAAGTGAAGCCGCAAGGCTTAATTTCCTGATTCCCTTACCGAAGATGGCAGCAGCAGCACCTGAGGACCGAGGGACGGTTTGGCCTCAGGTGCCGACATCGCTGGACCCTGGGACAGGTGAGTGTCCTTATTTTAAAAGTCAGCAGCTGCAGTATTTGTAGCTGCCGACTTTTTAAAAAAAAAAAAATTTGCGGGACTCCCGCTATAATTAACAAAACCGAGTGACAATCACTCTCAGCCTGCTGCCATCTAGATTGGGTCCCGAAGCCTGGAATATATCTTTGTGCAGGGTGCAGATGACAGTGGCATTTTTACGTAAGTGAAAGCATGGTGTGAGATTGGCCAGCCCACCACCCATTGGTGAGGAGGGCAGGGATCTGAAATCTGCGTTCGTCACACAAGGGACCAAGGAGGACTAAGATCTTACTCAGGGAGGAAAACTGGTGTCTGGTGTCCAGGTTAAGCTTGGATAGTACAGGCATAGAATAGAAGACAGTAAAGACTACTGATTGTTTAGAAACCAGCTAAAACACTGTAGGGCTTGTAAGGTGATCTACTGGCAGATCCACAACTCCAGAGCTTAAACAGCCCTGACTATCAAGAATTCTGTGAAAAATTACAAGAGCCAAGTAGTTGGATCTGCCAAACTCCTTGCATCCAGAAAGGCATCTTAACCACTTGCCGACCAGGCCAACAGCCTGGCTACAGCACGGTCAGCTTATTCTGGGAGGGCGTTCAGAAACGTGTTGCTGGTGCAGATGCCCAGTTGAAATCAGTGACTGTCTGGAACACCCAGGCAAAGGCAAAAATATAAATATAGGGAGAGTACTCAGTGCTGTCAGAAATAAATAAATAAAACTAAAAAAGATGCCTGCTGCAACTCAAGGTTAATTTAAGAAATGCCTCATAAGTACAATATAATAAGATAGTGCAGCGCAAAAAATAATAAATGGTAAAATGAATAAATCAATGTGATTTTAAATAGTCCCAGAATACAGTCAATGAAAGTTCCAGTATAAAGTGCATGTGCAAAACTACAGCAGCTTCAAGTGGAAATGGTGACAAAATCCAGTAACAAGTCACTGTGGTGGTGGTCCCTTCACCGAAAGTAAGGGTGGCCTCTCACCTCCCTGCTTCGACCTACAATAGGTCACAAAGCAATATGTAGCTACTTAAAACTCTGGTCTCCACCGTCAGGATCTCATCTCAAACGTCAAAGGAAAGAACCAGGTCCAAGTGGTATCCAGCATAAATATGTAAAGGTAAAGAAGGGGACAACCTAGTGCTCTCTGTTTCAAAAGTAATTTAATATGCACAAGAAATAACATAAATTGAACTCACATTCTCCAGCACTCAGTCCCGAGTGCTGGCGCTGTGTGTATAGTAAATCCAAGATGGCCGCGAGTGACCTCACCCGTGGCCATCTTGGATTTACTATACACACACAGCGCCAGCACTCGGGACTGAGTGCTGGCGAATGAGAGTTCAATTTAAAGTCAGAGTGCACAGGAAGTCACAGGCTCAAGCGATTTCTGTCAACATGTATTTTTTAAGAATCAAAACATGGGGAAATATGGATGTATTGAGATGCCCTTTTTTTTTTTGCTCATGAAAAACCACCAATTGTGGAGTTGTTTTAAATGTTTCCATAGGGAAGGAGTAGAAATCCACTTAGCAAAAGAGAGACCAGTCAGGCTGCTTACACTTAGAAGGGATGATGAGAAGTTGAAAAACTTTAGGAAAAATTATTAGGTATGTAAATACATACCAAAGTTGCTGAGCCCTTCAATAAGACTGTCCATAGCCTATTTGTCTAGAGCTGTGGAGGGTTTGAATGAGGCTGGACAGAACATACTCTTTGAATAAGAGTTGGGAAGCAGAAAAGTAAATGAAATGGGTCAATCCCTTGGAGCCCTGTGGCTTGTATGACTAGCAGTCAAATAACAGGACATGCAACCTAGATATGTTAGTCGCCGTCACACCTTAGGGTTCTATCCAGTGTGGGTCATTTTAATACCATACATCAAGTTGTAAGTACTCCTGATATAAGATGTATGCAGTATTACCAATTTATTGTATTGATTTTTTTTTATTCTTGTGATATGCTTATTTTTTATTTGTAATATACGCTTCTCTTAGTCTTTATGTATGGAGGGAGGTTACCATGTTTTCAAAAAGCCAGTTGCATCATGTATCAGCTAATTACTATGCCTCGTTTTGGGTATTGCACCTAGAATGCTGCACATTGTACTCCACCGACTGGCTCCTGCCCATAATTACCACTTATAAGATGGCCCCCTCATGGCCTACTGAAGGAGCACACATGCTTAGAACATGTGCCACAGCCACTGCTTCCTCTTCCTGTTCTGACATTCCTTCTGCCTCCAAAGAGGATCCAGACCTACCAGAAAGTGCTGGGAGCCACCAGCACTGCCAGGAGCTCCTTTTGGTATCCACTACAGCGAGACTGAACCAACTTGTTGCAGCGGTTCCATTCCATGACTAGATGAGCGCTTTTATCTCTATTACATTGTGAATTGCCAATTTGTTGTTTCCAAATAAATAACGATTTGATGCTACACTTATAACGGTGCTGCTCTTCTTTCCGCTGTGTCCTAAAAGCACACTTAATCCAGTAATAAACAGAGGGCAATATACGAGTACAGGTGAATAGTCTTAACCTTAGAAAGGCACTAGGCTGTTAGACTGCAATACTGCTTACAACGAAAACACTACTCAACACCAGGGACTAATGCAAGAAAGGGGGTAGTAACCAGATGGTATAGGGGCCAGACAATTACCTTTGGAAGGGTCCTAGGTCACCAGGCTGTGTGTACTTATTGAGGGCTGCTACACTATATTGCCAAAAGTATTGGGATGCCTGCCTACATACACATGAACTTTAATGGCATCTCAGTCTTTGCAGCTATAACAGCTTCAACTCTTCTGGGAAGGCTGTCCACAAGGTTTAGGAGTGGGTCTATGGGAATGTTTGACCATTCTTCTAGAAGCACATTTGTGAGGTCAAGCACTGATGTTGGACGAGAAGGCCTGGCTCACAGTCTCTGCTGTAATTCACCACATGGATGAGCAAGTTTGGGGTGAAGGAACTTGACTGGCCAGCACAGTCCTGACCTCAACCCGATAGAACACCTTTGTGGTGAATTACAGTGGAGACTGCGAGCCAGGCCTTCCCGTCCAACATCAGTGCCTGACCTCAGAAATGCGCTTCTGAAAGAATGGTCAAACATTCCCATATAAACACTCCTAAACCTTGTGGACAGCCTTCCCAGAAGAGTTGAAGCGGTTATAGCTGCAAGAGGGTGGGCCAACTCAATGTTGAACCCTACGGACCAGGATGCCATTAAAGTTCATGTGCGTGTAAAGGCAGGTGTCCCAATACTTTTGGCAATATAGTGCATGTCCCCTGGAGCAGTAATTGTGATGCCAGGACATGTGGAACCCAAAAAGATGAGGGAGGCAAGTTTTAAGCTACACATATAATAACCCAGAACTACTGTATCACACGGTGGAGAGGCCTCACTCAGCCGGATCAAGGCCTCACTAGAAGAACAATGCTCAGTAAACAGACTTATACACAGCTTAGGCAAATCTTCAGTTCCAACTGTGAACCCAGAAGGTGAATTCAGGTGTGGACACTGCAGGGGTGAAAATCTAAATATAGTGGTCCAGTATGAAAACGTCAGCAGATAATCGATGAAAGAAGCTTCAGTTCTAGGCTTATTTCCAGCAGAGCTGGAAAGAGATGTCCTACCACCTCAGGGCATAAATCTAACTAGAGCTTCTTTTCTTGTGCAAGGTTAATAGTCACAAGAAGGGGGTGTGCCACTTTTGATCTGTGCCCAGTCCTCCAAGAGCTAAGATTATACCCATACTTTAAAGTGGTTGTAAACCCTTACAAAACACTTTTCACTACAGGTAAGCCTATAATAAGGCTTACTTGTAGCTACCGTGGATATCTCCTAAACATGCACCTGTATCAGCATGTGCCGACACCTGATGTCATCGACACATGCGTACTGAAGCAAATGCTCGTTCGTGCTGTTGCTTCAGCTGATGTGCGATACCCTGGAAATAACTCCGGGAGACATTTCGCCAGGCAGAGCAGTCTGCTGGAACCGCTGCAGGGGCTTCGATCTAAGGTGAGTATTTCAAAATGAGCTAGTATGCTATGCATACTAGCTCATTATGCCTTGGTCTTGCAGGTTTTTATTTTTATTTATTTTTTTGTATAATCTGTGCTCAGATTATACAAATTAAAATAATTATAGTACTTTAAAAGCAGTAATAGAAGTGTAAAGCAAGTGTTTAGTCACCTCTGTAACCCCTAAAGTAAACATGGCAAAAAGTAAAGACACAAAGTGGTTTACCAAAAAGATTACTTCAAGCAGATATTTCAAAGGGAGATGTTTTCATCAAAGTTTCTTCCACACTATAGAATGTGCTTTAAAAGATTAAAAGTTCAAAACACTCTGGATGTAGTTATTCCAGCCTGGTCTATGGCAGCACCTTGTGTTGAATTAATGTTTGTTATGTTTAATTAAAAAATAAATAAAAATTAAGACTTTACAATGACTTAAAGGCTGGCCATAGACCGTTCGAATCTTGATTGGTTCAGCAGGATCCGGCCGAGATTCGAACCATGTATGGGTAGGCTGAATGTACCCAAGTTGATCAATCACCTTGGGTACAACCAGCCTTTCGAATAGCACATGCAATTTTCGTGAGTGGCTAGTATAGCCACTAGCAATAATCACTGTGTTCTCCTGGCAGGGACGGCTTCCCCCGCCAGGAGAATACAATGGATCAGCGGGATTCCCCTGTCAACACAGCCTGTGGTTGCAGCAAAGAAATTCCCTCCGTCTATTGCCGGCTTTGGGTTGGCTTACCAGATGCTAGTTCCATCTTTATATATTACAGACATTACAAGATCAGCATATTGGTTACATATACATATATAGTACCTTTTCCATGTCTTTAAAATCATCATCTAGCTTGGTCCCTTCCGCTCCTCCAACTTTTTCACTCACAAGCTGAAAGACAAAAAAAAAAAGAACTATATTACAATTATATTAAAATATTATTATATTAAATATTACATTGCCAGGAAGGCGTCCATGGACGTCATCCTGAGCAAGCGCTGTCTGCGCATCCCTGCGGGTTGCGTGTGGCGCTCTCCAAGATCACCGAGTCTATGAGACTCGGCTGATCACAGATCAGAGTAAGGGGTCGATCCCGGCCCCTTACCACATGATCAGCTGTCAGCAAATGACGGCTGATCACGTGATGTAAACAGAAGCTCTGTAATCTGTATTTTTGTTTCCCTTTTTAAGGAGAAAAAAAGCCCATCACCAGCTTCTGTCAGAGGGACACCAGTGTCAACTGCCAGTGTCCACTGTGCCACCTACCAGTGCCCACAGTGCCACCCATCAATGCCCATCAGTGTCCATCAGTGTCTCATAATCCGTGCCACAGATCAGTGCTGCCCATCAGTGCCACCCATCAATGATCCGTGCCCATCAGTGCCGCTTATGAGTGCCACATATCAGTGCCACATATCAGTGCAGCCTATCAGTGCCCATCAGCGCACAACAATGAAGGAGAAAAATTACCCGTCTTCAAAATTTAATAATGAACTATGAAACAGTTTTTTTTTTTTTTTTTTCAAACTTCTCTGTCTTTTTTTGATTTATTTAGCAAAAAAAAACAAAAAAAACAGCAGCAATTAAATACCACCAAAAGAAATCTATCTGTGTGAAAAAAAAATGATAACAATTTTTATCATTTGGGTACACTGTAGCATGACCGCGCAATTGTCATTCAAAGAGTGACAGCGCTGAAAGCTGAAAATTGGCCTGGGCAGGAAGGGGGTTTAAGTGCCCAGTAAGCAAGTGGTTAATATTATTTAATATTAACTTAACCAAAAGCCTTCTTTTAGCAAACAGGTGCTGGATTGTAGGTTAGATCAAACTATAACAGAATCAGAAATAGCTGTGCGGAGTGAATATAACTGGGACACAGAGAAAATGTCAGGTTGCGTGTGGATGTTTAACTTTTATATCTCAATCCATGGCAAAAGTAAACAGACACAAAGTGGTTCACCAAAATGATTATTTCAAGGGAAACCGGTATTTCTATGTGTGGTTTCCAAGACCTTCTGTAAAAGCTTAAAGAATGGCACAGTTAGGGATACACAAGATGTTGAGCTTTGCTATTGAAGACATAGTCTTTGCTGAAGTATAGGCAAATTCTTATCCATCATGCAACGCAATAAAGAATACAAAACCAACAGTATGCAGCAGGACTTTTTTAAACCATGAAGGCAGATTAGCAACAAGAGGTGCATAGAAAAAGTATAACTTCTCTACACTACGTGCTGTCTTGACCGTTTGCATGTACTTAAGGGAATAGCTGTTCATCTCTCCCCAAACTGACCCCTCAGGTGCAAATATCTATAGTATCTGTAGTGCTCAAAGTGAAGAAAAAGAGGAGCCAGCACTTGCCTACCAGGTCCAAAACCATCTTATTTCACTGTCCTACCATTGTTTTTTCCAAAACCATGTTCCAGGGAAGAAAAGTCACTATATTGTCTTGATGTGGTGAGAGTTCCCAGCGCCTGGGGGTGGAACTTTTGGTACCTTTGTGGTAACTCTGCAAGCCATAGTGCTAAGCACAAAAGCAGAAGCACTCTAGTAAAATGTATTACTTGCTGAGAAATAGTCTAGCAAAACAATGACACTGTAAAGATCAGCTTTATGCTGAGTAACAATGCATTTCCTGTACTGGAAATGCCTGTACACGCCCCTTACGTGCCCCAGAGCTCCCGTGTCCTGTGTGACAGACTTCTTCTCTTCAGTTGCTCTGATAGAGATCTTCCAACAATGAGAGTGTCTGTTTTATAACAAAACTTCAGGTGTGAGCCCGATTGGCGTCCTCAGCTGGGCGCTGTGTGCTCCACGTGGACGCTACATCCTGCACACTGCACCACCTGCCTTAAGCCACACCTCTTCCAGTACCCACCCTCCTCCTTGTTCAAAGAAATGAACCTTAGTCCGCGCGTGGCATTCGGGTCTGCAATTAGGAGGCTGCGTTTGCCATCAGGCGCTTGCCAGACTCAGAGGAATGATCTGTTTGTAACACTGACAATGTACAAGGCTTGGGCGCAACAAGGCTTTTTTAAAAGGCAGTCTGACATGATAAAATGTGAGTCATTTTTACCCATAGGAAGCCGCCACCACACCCCGGGAGGGGGAGGGGGGGATGTTTTCTCAGCAATATGAGGCTTATCTGGTAACAGGAGTCTTTATATAACAATCTGCTGTCCCTATTATAGGGGTTCCACTCCTTTGGACCTGTATAGCACCCTTCAGGATCAACTTTAGGTAATGTAGCATGACCAAAAAGAGTCCTGGGGTCCAGCCCTCAAAAGAGAGGCTCATAGGCAAAACCTTGTTCTTCTTACGAGGCCCAGGTACCATCCACTTTGGCCTCAGTGGCTTGGATGGATCCGGTGTGAAGGTTATTTAAATCCAGCATGGATCTCTCCTGGGGCTCCTCAGAGCACATCTTCACTCGTGACCAACACCTTAGACACTGGCGAAAAAAACGGGAGGTACTCACATACACACACATATACACACACACACACACACACACATTTTTCCCTCATGGTTAGTGTTTAGATCAGTGCTCGACGAATACCAGGCGCCAGGTCGCATTGGCGACTAGAATTAGCGACCTGGCGACTGGGGCAGCACAGCTGGGGGTATCCTGTCTTTAGTGCAGCCCCCCCCCCCCCCGCCGCGCGCGCGCGATCGCGATGGGCCGCGCCGGACGGTACTTGAGGCCCCGGCTTTGCGGCCTTGTGCAGTCCTATGGTACCTTCTATAATCTGGCACCCTCTTGTGGTGGCCGTTGGTATGACACCCAGCAATACTAATAGGCAGGCAGTGAAAACAAAACAGCCTTATCTCCTTCACTTAGAACCCCCAAACATTATATATATTTATTTTTCTAACACCCTAGAGAATAAAATGGCGGTCGTTGCAATACTTTGTCACAGCGTATTTGCGCAGCGGACTTACAAGCGCACTTTTTTGGGAAAAAATACTTTTTTTAATTAAAAAAATAACACAACAGTAAAGTTTGCCCAATTTTTTTTTATATTGTGAAAGATAATGTTACGGTGAGTAAATTGATACCAAACATGTCTCGCTTCAAAATTTTGCCCGCTCGTGGAATGGCGACAAACGTTTACCCTTTAAAATCTCCATAGGTGACATTTAAAAAAAAAATTCTACAGGTTGCATGTTTTGAGTTACAGAGGATGTCTAGGGCTAGAATTATTGCTCTCGCTCTACCGATCACGGCAATACCTCACATGTGTGGTTTGATCACAGCTTTCATATGCGGGCGCTACTCTTCTGCAAACAAGCTCGGCGGGACAGGCGTGTTTAAAATTATTATTTTTTTCTTATTTATTTTAACTTTTAATTTTTTCACTGTTCTTTTGAAAAAAAAAATGGTGTCACTTTTATTCCTATTACAAGGAATGTAAACACCCCTTGTAATAGAAAAAAGCATGACAGGACCTTTTAAATATGAGATCTGGGGTCAAAAAGACCTCACATGGTTTAGATGAAGCTATTTATTATCAATCAACTGTGTTTACTCTTTTAAAATTGTAACAGAAACTACCCAAATGACCCTGATCAAAAGTTTACATACCCCAGTTCTTAATACTGTGTATTGCCCCCTTTAACCACTTCAATACCCAGCCATAGTCAAATGATGCCCACAGATGGTATCTCCCATCCTGGGTGGGCGTCATTTGACGTCCTCGGCTTTCCGCCGTTACTGCGGGCCCCGGGGGCCCGCAGAGCGGCGATCAGGGACCCCGTGTGTCCCTGGGGACACAGCCATTCCCTGATGAGGGTATTGGATTGGCGGCGGTGATCGGCGGAGCAGCGTTACCGGCTGTGATCCATCACTAGCCGGCGCTGCTTGTCTATCGACGGGAAGCGGCGTGCACTGCGCACGCGCTCCCGGGGAAGAGCAGTGCCGTGATCGGGGCTGAGGCTTTTCCCTTGGATACAGCCCAGCCCCGATCAGTGTAAAAAGCCAATGAAATTGGCTATTTAGTGACTGGCTGTGTCCAATGACAGCCAGTCACTAAATGTAAACAAAAGTGTGTGTGACTCACTGTTGCTGGGTTCTCCTCTTCACACACCGATCCAGTGTGAGGAGGAGATCAGCTAACAGTGAGTTACACATTACTGTACCCCAGTATATGTATTACTGTGCCCAGATTGCCCCCCCTAAATAAAGAGAACCTGTCACCAGAGTACCTGCCACCAGAGTACCCGCCACCTCACCACCTGCCACCAGAGTACCTGCCAGAGTACCACCAGAGTACCCGCCACCTCACCACCTGTCACCAGAGTACCTGCCAAAGTACCCGCCACCTCACCAGAATACCCACCACTTCACCACCTGCCGCCAGAGTACCCCCCACCTGAGTACCCACCACCTGCCGCCAGAGTACCTGCCAACAGAGTACCACCAGAGTACCCGCCACCAGAGTACCTGCCACCTCACCAGAATACCCGCCACCTCACCACCTGCCACCAGAGTACCTGCCATCAGAGTACCTACAGCCACTATGTCCAGAAGAGGCATACCAAATACTTAGTCTGAGTGATGAGAGCAACGGGGAGCTCTCACCGCTCAGTTCTGTTTCCGATTCTGGTTCGGAATATGAGCCCCCTGAAGGCAGCACATCAGGATCTGAATTGGAGGAGGAAGTAGTCCGTCCTAAAAAAAATCAGATAAAAAAAGATGGTCTGAACACCAGGCAGCTACCAGCAGTGCCAACGGCGGTAGACCCCAGGAGGAGAGGCCCGATACAAGCGCTGCTGGACCCCAGGAGGAGAGGCCCAGTACAAGCGCTGCTAGACCCCAGGAGGAAAGGCCCAGTGCACGCCAAAGAATTAGGGCCCAAACGCAGCTTCCAGAAGGCTTGGCAAACCCATTGTGGCTGCCTTCTACCAGAGTGCAGCCACGATCCCCCCTTTTACAGCACAGCCAGGTGTGCAGATCAACACTGCAGGTTTTTCACAAATGGATTTTTTTAATTTATTTTTCCCCGACTAATTGCTTTAAAGTATCGTGGACCAAACCAACCTTTTTGCACAACAATTGATTGCAACCAACCCCAGCTCCAGCTATGCCGGCCCTTTTGAATGGCGACCCCTAACAGTGGTGGAGCTTAAAATTGTTTTTAGGCCTAATGCTCAACATGGGGCTTACAAAAAAAAAAAAATTAAATGCATAAGTATTGGTCGACCAAACCCATCCATCATATGCCAGTTTTTTCATCAGCCAGGTCCAGGTCCTGATACGAACTTATAATGCGCTTCCTGCATTTCAGTGACAACTCACAGTGCCCCCCACCCCCCGAAATCACCAAAACTTTGATAAACCTTTATAAAATTCGCCCCCTAATAAAAAAAAATTCCAATAAGTTTTCCAAACTTTATGTCCCCGACAAAAACATGCGTGTGGACGAATCCCTGGTGCATTTCACAGGCCGGCTGGGAATCAAGCAATATATCCCCAGTAGGAGAGCGAGGTACGGCTTGAAGCTCAACAAGCTCTGTGAAAGCGCCACTGGTTATGTGCACTCATTCCGCGTGTACAAGGCAAAGATTCTGAGCTCCAGCCCCCTGAGTGTCCATCGTACATGGGAATAAGTGAAAGATAGTTTGGGAGTTGGCATTCCCACTCCTCCAAAAGGGGTATCTTATTTATATGGACAACTATTACACTAGTTTGCCCCTTCTCCGCCACCTGTACCTAAAAAAAAAAAAACTTTGGCCTGTGGTACAAGGAAAAATCGAAAGGGCTTCCCACAGCATCTTGTCACCACAACCATTCAAAGGGGGGAATCGGCAAGCTTGAGGAATGAGGAAGTGTTGGCTGTGAAGTGGAGGTATAGGAAAGACGTGTACATGATGTCCACCATCCACAATGACAACTCGGTGGAACCTCACAGAAGATGCAGTACCATTCAAAGCCTTCCTGTATCAGCGAGTATAATACATTTATTGGGGGGGGGGGTGGATTTAAACGACCAGATGTTGCAGCCCTAGCTTTCAACAAGAGAATCCCTTTTTTGGTACAAAAAAGTCGCAATTTACTTTTTTCATTTGCCCCTTTTAAATTCTTTCATAATCTACCAAAAATCAACAGAAAAACCCACCACCTTCATAAAGGTTTATTGAAGACATTGTCACTTTCCTTATCTACCAACAAGTATCCCCCCCAGAAAGCATTCGCTCAGATTCTGGCAGCAGACTACATGAGCGTCATTTTCCGGACCATATTCCATCAGGATCCGGAAGACGACGCCAAAAAAAATGTCGGGTGTGCACGAAAAGAGGAATTAAGAAAGACACCAGCTTCCATTGTCCCGACTGTCCCTCCCAACCTGGCCTTTGCATCGGAGAATGCTTCAGGCGATATCACACTCTGGAAAACTATTAGCCCATATTTCTAATACTGCCATTTCCCCATTTTCAATTTCTGTCATGAATATTTCCCTGCCTCAACCAACCATATCATTGTCTTCCATATGAACTGACCCTGGCCTGTTTCTCGACTATGCCTCTGCCTACCGTCTGCATTGTTTATCTGCCATGTTTCTGCCTTTCACGTGAACTGACCCTGGACTGTATCAACTATGCCTCTGCCTACCGTCTATTTCTGCCTTTTACCTGCACTGACCTCGGCCTGTTGACCATGTTTTTGCCTGTCCATTGGACTGATCTTTTACCCTGCTACACAGGGGTCTCACATATGTGAGGGGCTCCAGAATAGTGTTCGGAGTTCAGAAAAAACGTTTTTGGTTTTCTGTGTTCCCAGAACAGGGTCTGGTTGTCCGGAGGCTTCAAAGTGATTTGGGTGGGAGAAGCTTCTACCCCTGTCCCCATTCTTTCCTGACCGATGCCCTAAGCTTGATGGTCCTGCCTGCTCCCTGGACAAATACTCTGGCTGTGCTGACCATACCTCTGCCTGCTGCATGTACTAACTATGGACAGTATTCCTGCCTGCTGCATGGACGATCCTTTTGCTGCCCAATGCATTGGCTGTGCTGACATCTCTACCTGTACTGACTATTCCTGCCTGCTGCCTGTTTTGCTGTCGCTGTCCACGTTCCTGCCTGCTGCCTGGACCGATGCTCTCCTCTCTGGACCACTGCACTACTAAAACCACAGGTAATCTTTTCTTTACCCTTTCCTCAGCAGAATGTATTTTGGTTTGTAATTGGTATGTACAGTACATGCTATGTGTTAGAAATATGAAGGGCTTTCAACAATGTGATAGGTTGGCAGGAATTTATGTGTGTAATTTATGCTCCTAGAACACCCGACAGTGCTACTTGGATGTTGGGCCTCTGTATGTGGCCAGGCTGTGTAAAAGTCTCACACATGTGGTATCGCCATACTCAGGAGGAGTAGCAGAATGTATTTTGGGGTGTCAGTTTTGCTATGTACATGCTATGTGTTGAAAATATCTTATAAATAGACTTTGTATAAAAAAAAAATGCGTTTTAATTATTTTTTTCCACATATTCCAAAAACTTTGGGAAAAAAAATGAACCATTCAAAAGACTCATTATGCCTCATAGATTATACCTTGGGGTGTTAGCTTTCCAAAATGGGGTCATTTTGTGGGTGTTTCTATTGTCCTGTGCTCCAGGGTCTTCAAAACTGTAATAGGTGGTTGAGAAATGAGATGTGTCATTTATGCATGTAGAACGCCTGATGGTGCTATTTCAATGTTGGGCTTCTGTATGTGGCCAGACTGTGAAAGTCTCACACATGTGGTATCGCCATACTCAGGAGGAGTAGCAGAATGCATTTTGGGTTGACAGTTTGGCTATGTACATGTTATGTGTTGGAAATCTCTTATAAATGGACAACTTTATGTAAAAAAAAAAAAAAAAAAAAAATGTGTTTTAATTTTTTTCCACAGTTTCCAAAAACTTCTGGAAAAAAAATGAACCATTCAAAAGACTCATTATGCCTCATAGATTGTACGTTGGGGTGTTAGCATTCCACAATTGGGTCATTTTGTGGGCGTTTCCATTGATCTGGTGCTCCAGGGCCTTCAAAAACGTGTGATAGGTTGTCATCAAATGAGATTATATTTATTTATATATATATATATATATATATATATATATATATATATATATATATATATATATATATATATATATATACATACACATACACACACACACACACATATATACACTCGTAGAATGCCTGACGGTGCTACTTGGATGTTAGACCTCTGTATGGGGCCAGGCTATGTAAAAGTCTCACATCCCCAAAACATCAGTGATCCACCTCCATTTTTTACAGTAGGAATGGTGTACCTTTCATCATAGGCCTTCTTGACTGCTCTCCAAATGTAGCATTTACGGTTGTGGCCAAAAAGCGCAATTTTGGTCTCATCACTCCAAATGACTTTGTGCCAGAAGGTTTGAGGCTTGTCTCTGTGCTGTTTGGCGTATTGTAAGCAGGATACTTTGTGGCATTTGCGTAGTAATGGCTTTCTTCTGGCGACTCGACCATGCAGCCCATCTTTCTTCAAATGTGCCTCCTTATTGTGCATCTTGAAACAGCCACACCACATGTTTTTAGAGTCCTTTATTTCACCTTCACCACAAGTTATTTGTGGGTTTTTCTTTGCATCCCCAAAAAATTTCCCTGCAGTTGTGGCTAAAATTTTAGTTGGTCTACCTGACCATGGTTTGGTTTTAGAACCCCTCATTTTCCACTTCTTGATTAGAGTTTGAACGCTGCCGATTGGCATTCTCAATTCCTTGGATATCTTTTTATATCCCTTTCCTGTTTTATACAGTTCGACTACCTTTTCCCACAGATCCGTTGACAATTCTTTTGCTTTCCCCATGACTCAGAATCCAGAAACGTCAGTGCAGCACCGGATGAAAGATGTAAGGGTCTGTCAGGAGTCCAGAAACTCATTGACCTTTTATACACACACACTAATTACAAACAAACAGATCACAGGTGAGGATGGTTACCTTTTAATAGCCATTCAAACCCCTTTGTGTCATTTTGTGTGCATGTCATCAGGCCAAAATCACCAGGGTATGTAAACTTTTTATCAGGGTCATTTGGGTAGTTTCTGTTGTGATTATGATTTAAAAAGAGTAAACAGTTGATTGATAATAAACGGCTTCAGCCAAACACTAACCATGGGTGAAAAAAAGTTTTTGTGTTATATCCTCTGAAAAATGGCCAAGAAATCATAAAATTCTGCCAGGGTATGTAAACTTATGAGCACAACTGTGTGTGTGTATAATAATCTCAAAAATTGCGTTTTGAAAGACCGCTGCGCAAATACTGTGTGACATAATTTTTTTTACAATGGTCGCCATTTTATTCTATAGGGTCTCTGAGATTATATATATATATATATATATATATATATATATATATATATATATATATATATATATATATATCTCAGAGACCCTATAGAATAAAATGGCGACCATTGTAAAAAAAATTATGTCACACAGTATTTGCGCAGCGGTCTTTCAAAACGCAATTTTTGGGGAAAAAAGACTTTCATGAATTAAAAATAAAAACATAAGCCCAATTTCTTTGTAGAGTGTGAAAGATGATGGCACACCGAGTAACTAGATACCCAACATGTCATGCTTTGAAATTATGCATACTCGTGGAATGGCGACAAACTACGGTACGTAAAAATCTCCATAGGTGGCGCTTTAAAAATCTCTACAGGTTACTAGTTTAGAGTTACAGAGGAGGTCCTGTGCTAGAATTATTGCTCTTACTCTGACAACCGTGGCGATACCTCAACATGTGTGGTTTGAACACCATTTACATTTGTGGGCGCGACTTACATATGCATTCGCTTCTGCGTGTGAGCTCGGAGGGATGGGGCGCTTTAAATTTTTTTACACTCTTTCTTTAAAAAAAAAAAAAAAAAAAATTCTGATTATTTTTATTGCTGTCACAAGGAATGTAAACATTTCTATAAGACCCCAAATCCTTCCTTTGCACTTAAAAGTATTCAAAACTTCAAAATCTGCGTTTTGAAATACTAGTTTTTTTTTTTTTAAATCGGCGCCAATGGCAGCCGAGAAAACCGCATATTTGCGTACGGTCGGCATGAAGGTGTTAATATTCAAATAGTATGGTTTTTTTTCTAATTTTCTTGAGTCTTCAGGCACAGGTGTTTTTTTTTTTTCTTTGTTTTCTTTTAGGACTTGGTTTTGTCACATCACAGGACGTAATGGGGTGATGGGGGATGATGAAAGGGGGAGGACGAGGGGATGGTGGGGGTATGGGGAGCTTAGACAAGGTATATCTGCCAGAGTTTATGTATTTAGAAAAGGGTGTCTCCACCTCTCATGCTACCTCTTGCCTCCTCCTAGGGGAAGAATTTTGATTTACTTGGTAATTATGATAAGGTTCCAAAGTCTAATGCCCTGTACACACGATAGGATTTTCCGATGGAAAATGTGTTGTCGGAAATTCTGACCGTGTGTAGGCTCCATCTCACATTTTCTATAGGAATTTCCATCACACAAAATTTGAGATCTGGTTCTCAAATTTTCTGACAACAAAATCCGTAAATTGCACAAAGTGCCGCGCATGCTCGGAATCAAGCAGAAGAGCAGCACTGGCTATTGAACCTAATTTTTCTCGGCCCGTCGTACGTCACTGCGTTCTTGACGTTCGGAATTTCCAACCAACTCTGTGTGACCGTGTGTATGCAAGACAAGTTTAAGCCAACATCTGTCGGAAAAAATCCCATGTATTTTGTTGTGGGAAAATACTATCGTGTGTACAGGGCATTAGAGATACACCTTTTATATATATTTAGGCTATTGTACAGGGGAAGTCTGCGTATGACGTCACCCGCTGCGGAATCTGTTTGACACATGTTTGTGTTTTTTATGCCTGTACCAAACTGCGGAAATGTGAGTAGTCCGTGTATGGACACATTTATAACTTTATTAAACGTACAGTGAGCACTTAGATCTGTTCCTTTTTTTTTATCATTTATGGTCGGATGTCCGCATTTGGTTCTGAGGAGTCTGGAGATAAGAGTGCGATCTGCTTTAACCTATTTGGTATATTGGGATCTGCTTGCATGACTACCTGTTAGTTCAGGAGTCCATGCTTTGAGGTGAGAGTAGACCGGAGGTGGAGGGACTGTCACCTTTTGTGGATTTAACATGACTAGTGAAGGCTTTCTGGGACTTGTTGTCCACCAATTATCTGGACTTTTTCTCATCATTTTTTGAAAATTATATTCTGGGACTTGTTGTTCACCAACCTTTTGGATTTTTTCTGTTTGCGCTGCACCCTGTTTAACGTTTACTATTTTGGATTTTTGTGAAAATTCTTTGTGTTCAGCTTGCATACAAAAGGGGGGGGGGGTTGTTATTGTTATTTTTGCATTGATTGCACCCTCTGCTTTTTATATTATTGTACTTATGTCATGTCTCTGAGATTTTAACGTCTTTTGTACTTTATGATGTATTTTATGGTGATGTATTGTGTTTTGTAACCCTCTGTTAAATGATTAAAAAAGAACTTAAAGTGGGGTGCCCCTTAAAACAAAAAAATTAAAAGTCAGCAGCTACAAATACTGCAGCTGCTGACTTTTAATAATCAGACACTTACCCGTCCCAGGGTCCAGCGATGCGGGGGAACGAAGCCATGCTCGTTCCTTGCTCCGCTCGGCGGCGCCAGCATTCGTACATGGCTGTGGCTTCACGCCGCGCAGTCATCTGGGACCTGTCACGTGTCCCAGATGACTGACTGCGCCGAGGAGAAGTGATGTCACCAGCCCAGGCACTGAAGGAGGCAGACTACAAGGGACCCCCTAGCAACAGGCATTTAGAGGCAAGTTAAAAAAAAAATTTAATTTTTTTTATTTTTTTTAGGAATTTTAAGCAATTTTTTGGGGGGGAACCCCACTTTAAAAAGACAAAAAAAAAAAAAGATAGTATTTTATTGTGTAATAATTTTTTTTATTAAAAAATTATTTTATAGGAATGACCCAAACAAATCAGCAGTAATCGCCCTACCTGCTTAGTGTACTGTTTCCTTTTCTATATTCCCAGATAATATCCCTATTATTTTACTAAACTGACAAATGGTTGTCAGGAATGGCCATCCTGCATAAGTCCATAACAAACCTAAGATGAAAGAAGAAATGTATGTATGATGGATCAATAGATAAATGGGTTTATGTGTGGACGCACCGCAAGCAAATACTTGTATGCACGCACCCTACTTGGACATGAAGGCGCATGTGCAAATCACACACCCAACACCATATGTGCAACCATCTACACATAAGTCAGCCTCAAATCTTGCTGATGTTCATTCAATGCATAACCCCATGTATCTCAAGGTTCTCATTGAGACCTCCAGGGACTGGGGACCCAAGCGTAAATATCCAATAAGTCTCTCTTTTACATCATTTCTGGAATTTTCCATTTACGGATTCAATACCAAAAGTCCCTCGTGCCACCATTGTGATTTTGCCTAAAATGTCGAGGTACTGAGTATTTGTTTTTCTCATTATTACTACACTTTTTTTCCCCAAACCCAACACTCGGGGGGTGTATGGTGCATCCCACATATAAAATACCACATGGGCAGATTAGCCCGTATACAACATATGATGTGCTACAATTGATGCATTTTTGATCTCCTGCTTGCAACCGTCAGTACCTAAGACTTATTTTTTGTGATGCCACATGAACATGCAGGCTCTGCAATTTTTCACTCCGCATCTAGTTACCCTTCTGGTCTAAAATTGTAAACCAGGGGCCCATACTACTCCTACCCAGTATGCGTGGATTGCGAATTCTGCTGGGTGCAATATCGCTCCTAAGGTGTCTTGGTTTTCCTAAACCCAATTTCTGGTCTAAGGGCTAAACATCAAAATGTTCCAGTTCCGCTGGAAAATGCGTTGTATATCAAAGGCCTTGGTATTGTACCTCGTGCAGCGTTGTTTGTATTTCTATTAATGGACCTGGCATGTTTGCTAGACTCCTGTGGTTCCAATAGGGAACCTTCCCTATATTGCGCCCAGTATTTCAAATAGGCCTCCTCCACAAAAACTCCTCCTTTCTCCAAAAACTTGCTCCTCATAATCCACCCTTCTCATACAGGTTCTTTTCAGTCTACAGAATTTACCAAATGGTACATGTTTCAAATCCACCTGGGATAGTGGTTACTACTACCGTGCAGATAGGAATTACCAGCACTTGGCTTGAAATGGGTGTAATGCCCCATACACACGGTCGGAAAATCCGACCACAAAATCCATCGGATTTTGTCCGACGAATTTAGTCCGACACTGGTGTTGCATACACACGGTCGGACAAAGTTGTCGGAAAATCCGATCATTCTAAACGTGGTGACGTTTGTTGCCTACGACGGGACTACGTAGAGGCTAGTAGCCAATAGCTTTGGTCTTGTAATGTGATCTGAGCATGCGTGGCACTTTGTCCGTCGGAATTCGCTACACACGATCGGAATTGGTGTGATCGGACTTTGTTGTCGGAAAATTTTTAGAGCAGGAGATACAACTTTGTCCGTCAGACAATCCGATGGAAAATGTCCGATGGTGCCTACACACGGTCGGAATTTCCGACAACATTGTCCGATAGGACAGAATCCATCGGAAAATCCGACCGTGTGTATGGGGCTTTAGAGTACATACTCCCATCTGCCTCTGCTCGTAATTCCAAGTCCAAGGAGACTAGGCAATTAGCATCCTCTACACAAATCAGATTTTGAAAGGATTGCTGTTGCAATATGCGAGAAACCCACTTAGATCTTTATCTGACCCATCCTAGATGATCAAAATGTCATCTATATACCTGGCGTACAGGGTCAGATTGGCCCGGTATATGTTTTGGTCCATATGAACCGATCTTCCCAATATCCCATAAACAAATTTGCATAGCTTGCTGTGAACCTGGCCCCCATAGCAGTACCCATACCTGTCTGTAGAAATCCCCTTAGTAGGAAAAATAATTGTGAGTGAGAGTGAATTGTATAGCACTTTTTCAGGAAGGTAGCCTGTACTGGATGTAAGTTGCTATTAGTCAGGTAATGTTCTACCGCCATCAACCCATATTGGTTTTCTTTTGACGTGTAAAGTGATGTCACATCTATGCTCTTTAGAGTGGTGCTTACTTGTATTTTGGGCACCAGGTGAAGGTGGAAAAGATGTCCAACATGTGCCCTGAGTCTTTTGACATAGGACAGAAGCTGAAGGACTAGTTCCTGCAGGAAATAATCTATATAACACCCGAGTTTGCTGGTGATACTCTATATCAGCTACAATAGGTCTCCCAGGAGGGTTGACCGAATCTTTATGGATCTTGGGTATATGGTAAAAATGTGGGGGTAAGTGGATGTTTTAGCAGGAAATTATATTCATTCTTAGAAAGTACCTTGTATTCAGGGAGGTGATCTCTGCGAGCTTCTCAGATGAACTGGAGTCCCCTATTAATCTCAACGCCTCTGCCAGGTAAGTTCCCCTATTCTGTATGCCCCAATTCCCCTTCATCCACTTGTCTAATGATATGTTCATTGTTTCTTTGGTTTTTCATTACTGCCTCTAAAATGTCCCCCTGAACTTTACTTAGGGTGTTACTGTTCTTATTTTTACAGATCTTTTTCAGCTCCTCGAAAAATGACAGTTACTTACCGATAACTGTTTTTCTGGGATATCTTCCAGAACTGCATAACCTGAGAGATGACTGGTCCACCTGACAGGAAACACAATCAACACACAAGGTTAAAGGCCTTCCCCCTGCACATCAGTTCTCCCAAAGTAATAGGTTATCCGGGTGACAGAGAGAAACTCTTCCCGTAGTACTTACATTAAAACATGGGTGGGAAGTAGGCCTGCCGTCCTGGAAGATATCCTAGTAAAACCGTTATCGGTAAGTAACTGTCAATTTTCTCTAGTCATCTTCCAGGACGGCATAACCTGAGAGGATGGACAAGAAGTTCAAGGACTACCTCAGGGCGGGACCACCGCTTGTAGCACCTTCCTTCCAAATGTCAGATCCTGAGGCGACAGCAGTTCCACTTTATGGTGCTTCAAAAAGGTATCCTGCTTCGCCCAAGTGGCTGTGCGACAGACCTGTTCTATCGAGGCCCCAGTTCTCTCTGCCCAAGAGGCTGCCAAGGATCTCGTTGAGTGAGCTTTAAGATCCACTGGTACTGGGGAACCTGTCTGCTCATAGGCCAATGCTATTGTCTGCCTAATCCATCTAGCCACCATAGATTTAGATGCCTGCCCTCCCGTTCTGGGGGCGCTAAATACAATTAAGAGGTGATTGGACTTTCTGTAATCTTTCACCCTATCCAGATACGTCAACAGACATTTCCTAACATCTAATAAAATTTAATTTTCTCTCCTTCTCATTTTTTGGATTATCACAAAAGGAAGGCAAAATGATCTCCTGCGATCTTGACTTAGATGCGACCTTGGGAAGATATAGTGGATCCTGTCTCAGAACCACTATCTTCTAAAACCAACAAAAAAGGCTCCTTAACTGACAGGGCCTGTAGGTCGCTCACCCTTCTGGCCGTGGTTATGGCCAGTAAGAAGGCTAACTTCAGAGTCAAAAACGTAACTGAAATTTCCTGCGCTGGTTCGAAGGGCGCTTTCGTCAGTGCCTCCAAAACCAGTGTTAGGTTCCATGGCGGGAAAACATTCACCCTAACAGGGGTTACCCTCTCCCTTGCCAGAATAAATCTCTTAATCAGGGGCTCTAGCGCGAGCCTCTGATCCATAAATACAGATAATGCTGCTATCTGTACTCTCAGGGTGTTCGTGGAAATCCCCTGATCCACCCCTGCTTGTAAGAATTCCAGGACCACTGGTACAGAAAGGACAGACACCTCCTTATTCTGGCACCACTGTGAGAAACAATTAAAAACTTTAGAATAGATTCTCCTGGTGACCAGCTTCCTGCTGCCCAAGAGGGTCTTAATTACCCTATCAGAGCAACCTTTACCTCCGAGGATCTCCTCCTCAAGTACCATGCCGTCAGACAGAAGAACCCCGGGTCGGGTTGGAATACTGGCCCTTGTAGGAGAAGATCTCGCCTGGCTGGAAGACGGAGCGGAGGAGAGATTGACCACTCTTTGAGAGTGGCAAACCACTTCCTCTTTGGCCACCATGGGGCTATCAGGATCAGTCCGCAGTCTGAGTGGGCCAGCTTTTGTAGAACCCGTGGTATCAACACTAGTGGGGGAAATGCGTATGCAAGACGGAAGTCCCAGTCCTGAGACAGAGTGTCCACTCCTTGAGATCCCTCTCTGTTGAGTGAGAAGAAACGATCCACTTTTTTGTTTCCTCTGTGGGCAAAAAGATCTATGTCTGGGAACCCAAACTTCTGACTTATCTGCAGAAAGACCTCCTGGCTTAACTCCCATTCCCCCTGGAGGATGGGTTTCCGACTTAGAAAATCTGCCACCACATTGGCGGTTCCTCTTATGTGAACCGCCGATATAGATTGAAGTCTTTCTTTGGCTCAATTTAAAATGTTCAGGGCTAGATTTAGTAGCTTCCTGGATCTGGTGCCCCCCTGACGGTTTAGGTAAGAGACTGTCATCACATTGTCCGACAGAACCTGAACCTCTAACCCCTGAATACTGTCTCTGAAGACTCTTAACGCCTGGCCCACCGCCAGAAGTTCCCTGTGGCTGGAGGAGGCCCCCGCTTGGGAAGAAGTCCAGGCCCCCTGTGCCTGAATGTCCCCCAGATGAGCTCCCCAACCGCTTGCATCGGTAGTGATTCTTGTGGGATTCCACGGGTCCCAGGGTAAACCCAACATGAGCCTGATCCAACCATCAATCTAGGGAGGCCTCTAACTCTTGCCTGGATAGACACCTTTCCGTCCAATGACTCCCTCTTTTTGTCCCAGGAAGAAAGTAGGAAGAACTGCAGCTCCCTTGAATGGAGCAGAGCCTAGGGGACTGTTGGAGTACACAAGGTCATCAGACCTAACACCCTCACCCTCACGATCTGCCTGTGAGAGCACTTTTAACCGTTTCTCTTCTGGAAGTTCTGAGCCTCTGTATCCACCAGATATCCCAGAACATTTTTTATTTGGAATGGTGTTAGAGAAGATTTTTCACTATCCAGCCCAAGGTTTCCAGGGTAGAGATCACTCTGTCTACGTCTACTTCCACCTGTTCTTGAGACTGTCTGTACACCAGTAGGTCGCCTAGATAGGGTATAAGGGACACCCCCTGAAGATGTAAGTAAGCTACGACCTCCGCAAGGACCTTTGTGAAGATCCTTGGGCTTGCTGTCAATCCAAAGGGGAGAGCTTGGAATTGCCAATGCTGAATACCTCTGCTCGTTAGGACTGCGAACCTCAGCAGGGACTGGTGTTCCTTGGCAATCTGAATGTGGAGATAAGCATCCCTCAGATCTATCGTGGCTAGAAACGCATCTTTTAATAGATGTCTGCGCACCGTATAAATACTCTCCACCCGGAAGGTCTTTTGTCTCAAAAACCTGTTCAGTTTCCTGAGATTTAATATCAGGCGAAATTTCCCCGACGGTTTATGGACGACAAAAACATGGGAGTAAAATCCCTGGTAATACTCTTCCGATGGAACAGGAAAGATTACCTCCTGGAACGCCAGTCCCTGCACGCTGTCCAACAGCCCTGCGGCCCTTGAAGTTTCCTTGGGAAGAAGGGTCAGAAAAAAGTTTTGAGGGGGAGGGGATAGAAGTTCCAGACGATATCCCTCTGTCAAGATCTGTAATATGTAGGGGCTTCCGGAGATCGGACAAAGTGAGCCAGTCTCCCCCCTACCCTGACGCTGGCGTCACTTTGACTGCTTGGTGGCATCTTTAGGACCGGAAAAGAGCAGGCTACCTTTTTGCATGCTCTTTCCCTTCCCCCACCTGGTTAGAGGGGGGACGAAAAAACTTCCTGCCCCTCTCTCTCAGCTTTGACCGGGAACTTTTTCCCCTTTTCTGCTGACCTTGACAAGACCTGATCCAGGCCTGGTCCAAAAAGTTGGGAGCCCTCAAAAGGCAACCCACATAGTCGTGATCTAGACTAGAGGTCGACCGATATATCGGCCGGCCGATATTTGGCGTTTTTTAATTAATCGGCATCGCACGATTGTGCTGATAAAAAAGACATTATAACTTCAGCCGCGACTTGCAAAAGACTTCTGTAATAGAAGTCAATGCAAGTTGCCTCAGTCTTCCCCTGGAGTGACTTCTCCTCTCTGGGCATTCTGCCAAGAAAAGACCAAAGCGATACAATGTTTACACTTATGAATGAACTGAACTCAGTGTGTAGGAGTTCTCAGTTTAACCATTTAAAGACTAAATCTTTTCTGACACTTGATGCTTACAGGTAAAAATCCTGTATTTTCTGCTCGAAAATCACTTGGAACCCCCAAAAATTATATATATATTTTTTAGCAGAGACCCTAGGGAATAAAATAGCGGTTGTTGCAATATTTTATGTCACACGGTATTTGCGCAGCAGTCTTTCAAACGCAATTTTTTGGGAAAAAAATACACTAAATGATTTTAAAAAGAAAACTAAAACAGTAAAGTTAGCCGATTTTTTTTTTTTTTTTTTTTTCGTCCAAAAGTTTTGATTACCTGTTTTTGTGTATTTAATATATAGTTTTTTTTATTAATCTAAATTATACATACAAGTGAACTGATTGGAGGTTTGTTTTGTTTAATAAATGTTTAAATGTAGGAAATTTTCTGTATCACTTAAGGCTGCTTTCACACTGGAGTGGAAAGGCGTTGACAGTAAAACGCTGCTAGTTTTAGCGACGCTTTACTGTTATTTTAGCGACGCTATTCGGCTGCTAGTGGGGCACTTATAACCCAGCTAGTGGCCGAGGAAGGGGTTAAATGCGCCCGTGAATCGCCGCTGCCAAGTCGCATTGCAGGCGCTTCAGCAGCGGTGCCCATTCATTTCAATGGGCAGGAGTGGTGGAGGAGCAGTTAACACCGCTCCAAAGATGCTGCTTGCAGGACTTTTTTTTAACGTCCTGCCAGCGCATCGCCTCTGTGTAAAAGCACTCGGGCTTTCACACAGACTGCAGGGGAGCCATTTTGCAGGCAGTTTACAGGCACTATTTTTAGCCCAAAAGCGCCTGAAAAACGCCCCAGTGTGAAAGGTGTCTGTTAGATTTTATGAGATGAAGGAATCGGTCTAACATATCGGGCAAAAAAAAAAAAAAATCGGCATCCTATATCGGCCGCCGCGATTTCTAAATATCGGCATCGGCCAGAGGAAAACCCATATCGGTCGACCTCTAATCTAGACATATGGTCTCCCATGACTTGACCCAGACGGCCCTTCTTGCGGAGTTAAGGAAGGCCGCAGACTTGGTCGTGTTTCTGATGGATTCTACTACCATATCTGCTAGATATGCCACAGCCTTACCTATTAACTCTAGAGAATCTGTGACTTCTTTAGAATTACTCCCTCTAGAAACATGGGTGGAGAGTCTACCTAACCATGTAGCCACATTCCTTGCCACGCAAGCTGATGCCAAGGCAGGAGCCATGGCTGCTGCATTTGCATCGAACGCTCTTCTCAAGAGCGTCTCAGCCCTTCTGTCTATTTGGTCTTTCAAGTTACCAGAGTCCTCAAAAGACAAATCAGATTTCTTTGAGACCTGTGACAGGGCTGCGTCTAACTTGGGGGTCTTGAAAAACTTCTGTTGTTCTTCCTCCCTAAAAGGAAACCTCCTCTTCCAAGTCTTAGACTTAAGAACCTTTCTTTCTGGGTCTTTCCACTCTCTCAGTATCACCTCGTTTAGGGCCTGATCAACTGGGAATACCCTGGATTGAGGTTTTCCCTATGGCTGAGTGGTTAAGTGGGTGTATATCATTGTATTTGTTTCTTTGTTGAATGGTTCGAGATCCCACTCTGGGTCTTTATCTTCACATGCCTCTTCTTGTAACAGACTTTCCAGAATAGAAAGAACCGGGTCATTACAGGTATAGCTGGAATCTTGTTGTTCCTCTACTATGGAGAGAGCTATTTCAACAAAGGGTTCTTTTTTTAGGGCAAAGTATCTTTTTACAGTTACGTTCCTTATGTATTTTTTCAGGTCTTCAAATAATACAAATACATTTGGGGGATTTTTATAGGCAAAATTGAGGCCTTTGCGCAACAAATTACGTTTCTGTAAAGAGCGAACTGGAAAGATTGTACATAGTGGAGTACATCTGAGTTATCGCCTACCTCTTTTTAGCATTCTTTTCTCCTGTTTCCCCATCTTCTCGCACTCCCTTCTCGAAAATAATTTTTATTTACTGTATATACTCGAGTATAAGCCGAGAGTTTCAGCCCTTTTTTTGGGCTGAAAGTACCCCGCTCGGCTTATATTCAAGTGGCCGCCGTCTGCCTATCTGATCAGTGTGTCATGCAGACAGACTGCGGCCTTGGCAGTGTTCAACCGCCGCGCCTCCTTGTCTGTGATAGGCGGAACACATTTCCCAGCAGTCAGTGTTCCGCCTATCATCCTCGTCCATGGTATGAGGATGAGCGGATGTCCGTGATAGGCGGAACACTGACTGCTGGGAAATAGAGTGTCCCGCCTATCACAGACGAGGAGGCGCGGCTTTTGAATACTGTTATGGCTGCCGTATGTAATTATTGCACACTGATCGGTGCAAATGCGAGGGACAAGGAGGCTGCAGAGGGACAAGGAGGCTGCAGAACAGGACACAGGTAGGCTGTGACCCTCTTTTCCACTGCATTTCTCACCCTCGGCTTATACTCGGGTCAATACGTTTTCCCAGTATTTTTGTGGTAAATTAGGGCTTCGGCTTATATTCGTGTCGACCTATACTCAAGTATATACAGTATTTTTTTTAAATAAAAAAAAAATAAAAAAAAACAACTTTTTTTTTTCTGCTGCTCCTAGGGGTAGTTGGCATTTTTTTTTTCATGCCTATAACGCTGCATTCACACCTGAGCATATCGTTTTCGGCAAAAAAATCGTCGTATTTTACCACGATTTCGCAGCATTTTTTACAGCATTCTGACGCAATTTTTTGCAGGGCAAAAGGTCACCAATGTAAAAAGAAGAAAAACGCCCAAATCTGCATGATTCGAGCGACAAAAAAGGGTCCGGAACTTGTTTGAACTTCATGCGTTCAGCTTCAGGCGACATGGAGTGGAGATGTGAACCATCTCCATTGAGAATAATGGATTTTTTCCCCTCTAGCGTTTTGTAGCTTCAGGCTTCAAGCTAGAAAACGCTCAGGTGTGAATGCAGCCTAAATGCCCCTATATGTTAGCCTATGTGTCCACACAAAGGCGTTTAAAGGCAAAAACAAAAACCCACAGCCAGTACGTCCAGAAACAATAGAAAAAAATGCTTGATGCGTGTAAACGGGTCTAAACGCAGCTAGGAGCATTTAGTGCTAAAACTTTAATTCATTCCAATGGCCCAAATAAATTAACATTCTGGCCAATCTTGACGTGCCTAAATGTGTTACACAAGTTTACATGCAGCAAGAGGTTTTTTTGTTGCCAAAACGCTGCTGCCAGGAGGAAAGGAGTCTAGGAGAATTAGCAAAACGTCCAGTGTGCATGAGGCCTAAAATTCAGCAGCTACAAGTACTGTAGCTGTTGACTTAATAAGCAGACATGCACAAGCCCAGTAATCCAGCACGGTCTTCACCGAGGCTGGTTCTTTGCATGTCTTTGGGTCCCCAGCTTCGCCATCTTGACTGTGGAAGTTGACTATAACTTCCTGCTAGAATTAAATGGTTAAAGGAGTAAAAGGCAGAAGGTTTTTTATCTTAATGCATTCTATGCATTAACCACTTCCGGACCGCCCACCGCACATATGCTGCGGCAGGGCGGCCTGGCTGTGCGAAATGACACACCTGTACGTCGTTTCGTCCTTGAGGCACTGTTGGCACGTGCGAGCCTGCCAGCGGACTCTATCGCCACCCGTGATCACTCCACAGAGGCAGAATGAGGATCTGCTTATGTAAACAAGGCAGATCCCCATTCTGACATGGGACAACACTGAGATTGGCTGTTCCTAGTAATCAGGAACAGCGATCTCTGTGTTGTCCCAGTGAGATCATCCCCCACACAGTTTAAACACCCACTGAGGAAACACAGTTAACCCTTTGATCCCCCTAGTGTTAACCCCTTACCTGCCAGTGTCATTTATACATTGATCAGTGCATTTTTTAGCACTGATCACTGTATTGGTGTCACTGGTCCCTAAAAAGTGTTACTTAGGATCAGATTTGTCACAATGTCGCAGTACCGCTAAAAATAGCAGATCGCCGCCATTACCAGTAAAAACAAACAATGAAAAAAAAAAAATTATTAAAAGTCCATAAATCTATCCTCTGTTTTGTAGACGCTATAACTTTTGAGCAAACCAATCAATATATGCTTATTAGGAATTTAACAAAAATATATAGAAGAATACATAGAAGAATAAACTAATACATTTTTTTTTTTTTTACATTTATTTTTTGTATATGTTTTTTTTTTTCAAAATTGTCGCTTTTTTTGTTTATAGCGCAAAAAATAAAAAACGCAGAGGTGATCAAATACCAACAATATTTTTGGGTACAATATTGCAGGACTGCTCAATTGTTAGTTAACCGCTTCCCGACCGCCTAACGCAGATATACTGCGGCAAAATGGCACGGGCAGGCAAAATCACGTGCCTGTACGTGATCCTATAAATGCCTGCCCGCGGGGCGCGCTTGCGACCCGGTCGGGAGCTCCGTGACCCCGGCCGCGGGACCAGCGGACCCGATCGCCGCTGGTGTCCCGCGATCGGGTTACGGAGCTGAAGAACGGGGAGAGGTATGTGTAAACAAACCTCTCCCCGCGCTTCCTACTCTGTCTGTCATTGATTGGCTGTTCCCGGTCATCGGGAAAGCCGATCAATGACGTCAGACGTCAGCCCCGCCCCCTAATGTAAAAAAACACACACACACGTCACAGCCCATAACCCCTCCCCTCCCCCTAGTGGTTAACCCCTTCACTACAACTGTCATTTATACAGGAATCAATGCGTTTAAATAGCATTGATTGCTGTATAAATGACAAACTCCCAAAAATGTGTCAAAAATGTCCGATGTGTCCGCCATAATGTCGCAGTCACAATAAAAATCGCTGATCGCCGCCATTACTAGTAAAAAAAAAAAAAAATATTAATAAAAATGCTATAAAACGATCCCCTATTTTGTAAACGCTATAACTTTTGCGCAAACCGATCAATAATCGCTAATTGCGATTTTTTTTTTACCAAAAATATGTAGAAGAATACGTATCGGCCGAAACTGAGGAAAAAAAATGTTTTTTTATATATATTTTTTGGGGATATTTATTATAGCAAAAAATATTGCATTTTTTTTCAAAATTGTCGCTCTATTTTTGTTTATAGCACAAAAAAGAAAAACCGCAGGGGCGCTCAAATACCACCAAAAGAAAGCTCTATTTGTGTGAAAAAAAAGGACGCCAATTTTGTTTTGGAGCCACGTCACACGACCGCGCAAATTGTCAGTTAAAGCAACGCAGTGCCGAATCGCAAAAAGGGGCCTGGTCCTTTGGCTGCCAATTGGTCCGGGGCTGAAGTGGTTAAAGCAACAGTGCCAGATCGCAAAAATTGTCCTGGTCATTAAGGGGGCAAATTCTTCCGGAGCTGAAGTGGTTAAGATAAAAAGCCTTCTGTGTGTAGCAGCCGCCCCAGCACCCCCTAATACTTACCTGAGCACCATCTATGTCCAGCGATGTCCATGAATCCCTCGGCGGTCCAGGACTCTCCCCCGATTGGCTGAGACACAGCAGCGGTGCCACTGGCTCCCATGGATGTCAAAGTCAGTTAGCCAATCAGGGGCGAGAGGGGGCGGGGCTGAACGGCAGCAGCTCAGTTAAAGTGCCCCCATAGCAAGCTGCTTGCTGTGGGGGCACTCGACAGAAGGGAAGTATAGGAGCAGCAAAGAGGCACCCGAGAATAGAAGGCTCCAGGCTACCCTGTGCAAAACTGAGGTATAGCATGTATAGCAGTATAACATGTTTGTTATTTTTTAATTTTATTTTTTTTTAAACAAGACTTTACAATCACTTTAAATAGTTTGTCTTTTTTTTCTGTAAAAACGTACATTCCTGCTGGAGAAGTTCCTCTTTTAAAAAACATTTACTGGCAGGATCACCAGACGAAAATAGAAAAAAGCCAAAAAAAATAAAATGAATGCAGACATCACATCTAAAAATTGGTAGGCTGCAATATAAGAATTGCTTGCTTTTGGGTTTAAAGTGTTACTAGTCCCACAACAGTAAAATCAGTCTGTATATGCAGTAAAGCCTGCTTGTTATACTCCCTGTGGATACTAAGGGGTTAATCCTGCACATTGTTTAACATTGTGTAACACTGCACATTGTGTAAAAAGGCTGTTTGATCCTGTGTAGTCTGATCCTCCCCTTCTCCCACAGTCCTAAATTCATCTTATGATAGTACAGAGTAGGGTTGTCCCGATACCGATACTAGTATCGGTATCAGGACCGATACCGAGCATTTGTGCGAGTACTTGTACTCGCACAAATGCTCCCGATGCCTAATCCGATACTTGTAACCGGAAGTCGGCGGGCGGAGAAGGCGGAACGGGCAGAGCGGGCAGAGCGGGCGGAGCGGAGATCTAGCTGGTAGCAGTGGAACAGGGGGTAAGCTGGCCAGGGCAGGGATGAAGAGTGCCACCGTATATATTGTGTTCAAAGCCGTCCCATTCGGAACAGGAAGTGACGGCTCTGTGTCTTCATCGGAGGATAAACATCACGGCACCCATCTTGGTACACCTTTGTACTCGGCTGCAGTAAGCCAGCAGCGGACATCTTGTTACACCAAGCCCATTTAGTTCGGGCTGGGTGTAACAAGATGTCTGCTGCTGGCTTACTGCAGCTGAGTAAAAGGTGTAGCAAGATGGGCGTTGCAGCATACTAAATGTTAAATGACATGAATGATGAGAGGCAAGGGAGGATTTTGCAATGCTATATGCCATATAGCATTGCAAAATCCTTCTTTGCCTCATCATTCATGTCATTTATTATGCAGTTGC
Organism: Lithobates sylvaticus; assembly: GCA_028564925.1. Taxonomy (NCBI): domain Eukaryota; kingdom Metazoa; phylum Chordata; class Amphibia; order Anura; family Ranidae; genus Lithobates; species Lithobates sylvaticus. Next base: position 433,751,208 of record CM053026.1, read on the forward strand.
AAATCAATGCTGCATTTTCGTGCTCATCAGTGCCTGCCCATAAGTGCTGCCTATCAGTGCCCATAAGTGCCAGCTATCAGTGCCAGCCACCTATCAGTGCCCATAAATGCCTATCAGTGCCATCTATCAGTGCCCAAAAGTGCTGCCTATCAGTGCTCATCAGTCAGTGCCCTTCAGTCAGTACCAGCCATCGGTGCTATCCATCAGTGCCCATAAGTGCTGCCTATCCATGCCATCTCTCAGTGCCCATAAGTGCTGCCTATCAGTGCCATCTATCAGTCACCAGTCAGTGCCCATCAGTCAAACAGTCACATGACATTAAAAAAAAGTATCGGTAATCGGTATCGGCGAGTACTTGAAAAAAAGTATCGGTACTTGTACTCGGTCTTAAAAAAGTGGTATCGGGACAACCCTAGTACAGAGCCTTGGGTGCACTCCGCACATGCTCAGTTTGGTGTTTGTGTATATATATATATATATATATATATATATATATATATTATATATATATATATATATATATATATATATATATATATATATATATATATATATATATATATATATATATATATATATATTATAATTATTTTTTGGGGGGAGGGTACATGTGATTAGCAGAGGGCCAATCATCACTGTCCAGACAGAGGATCAGGGGTCATGCAGCCTCATAGGACAGTCAGAGGAGAATGAGAACTCCTCTTACACGCTTTAACCAGTTCTTGGCCAGACACTGATAGAAGTCACAAGACTGCTATATATTGCTGATGGAAAATGGTATTTATAGTTGCATTTCCATGTTCTGTGTACTGTGGGAGACCAAATTCAGTGAAGGCAGGGTCCCAGGCTTAGTAACACTTAAAACAAGGTTGCCAGTAGCTTTGCAGTGAGTTTTTCAACTTTTTTCAATGGATCAAAAACGTTAAAAAAAACGCTGGTGAGCAAAGTTTTTGAGCGTTTATCAGCGTTAGAGTGTTTTTACAGCTGAAAAATGTCTCTCAGAACCCACTCGTTTTGGGGTTTTTTTACTGCTCAAAACTGCTGATAACAGCATATGTGTGCATGGACACATAGGATAACATGCTGGAGAGTTTAAGGACTGTAGAAAAAAACGACTACAGCCAAAAACAGCTGCTGTAAAAACTTCAAAAAACATCCAGTGGAGGCTGCCTGCTAGGCCACTGTGAGCTTTAGTTGCTAGGGGATTCTATGTTGTTGAAAAAGATGTGAAAATTGTGAAGATACAATTGCAGATGGCAGGGATTCCACAATCTTGCTGGCAGAGCAGGATTGTCAGGTATGGGAAGTGTCAGAGGAGCAGATGGAATATGTATTTTTCTTACCTATCAATTGTGGCTGGTATTAGCAGGTAAGGCTTCATGTACACTGCTGCTGGTAAAACTGACGTTCAGAGGCATTTGGATGCTTTTTTCAACTGCCCCTGAACTCATCCAATGTTATCTTATGTGTACATGTTACATAGGTTCGAATAATGTAGTTTTTAGGCAGTTGCGTTTATAGGCTTTTCTTTGAAGGCAAAAAAATGAGTTCAGACGCCAACGTTTCCAACGTTTCAGACGCCAAACGCGGCAACTTGCGTTTAGCCACGCTTCGTTAGGCATTTTTCATTTTTGGCTATTTTGAAAATTAAAATAAAAAATAAATTCTAACGCTTCTTAACGCAAAACGCGGCTAAACGCGACATGTAAACGTGGCAAAACTGATGTTTTAAACGTGGGTTACTATCTGTAAAGTTAAATCATTCAGGAGAGGTTGTAAAAACATCACCGTGTACATTAAGCCTTAGGATGTGAGATTTGAGTGAGGTTTTCATTTGGAGGTTCAAATGACAAATAAATTACAAAACATAACAATAAAAGTTTATATAGTGCTTTGATTCAATATCGCAATGATTCCTTTAACCACTTCAGCTCTGGAAGATTTGGAGGCTCAATGACCAGGCCGTTTTTTGCGATACGGCACTGCGTCGTTTTAACTGACAATTGCGCGTGACAATTGAAGCCCTTTTTATAGAGCTTTCTTTTGGTGGTATTTGATCATCTCTGCGGTTTTAATTTTTTGTGCTATAAACAAAAAAAGAATTAAAAAAAATAAAATAAATAATAAAAAAATAAATAAATAAAAACACAATATTTTGTACTTTTTGCTATAATAATTATCCTAATTTTTTTTTAAAAGTCCTCAGTTTAGGCCGATATGTATTCTTCTACATATTTTTGGTAATAAAAATCGCAATAAGCGTATATTTATTGGTTTGGGCAAAAGTTATAGCATTTACAAACTATGGGAAAGATTTATGGCATTTTTATTATTTGTAATTAGTAAGGCCCCTTTCACACTGGGGCGTTTTTCAGGAGCTACAGCACTAAAAATAGCGCCTGTGTAGCTCCTGAAAAAAGCGGTTCCTTTCACTCCAGTGTGAAAGCCGGATGGCTTTCACACTGGAGCGGTGCGCTAGCAGGACGGTAAAAAAAGTCCTGATAGCAGCATATTTGGAGCCGGGAAGGAGCGGTGTATTCACCGCTCCTATACCGCTCCTACACATTGAAATCAATGGAATACCGCTGGCAAAGCGCCGCTGGCAAAGCGCCGCTGCAACGGCGATTTGCGGGGGTTTTTAACCCTTTTTCGGCCGCTAGCGGGGGTTAAAACCACCCCGCTAGTGGCCGCATACCGCGGCTAAAACGACGGTAAAGCAGCGCTAAATATATCTGCTTTACCGTCGCCACCCGCACCGCCCCAGTGTGAAGCCAGCCTAATGGCGGTGATCAGCGATTTTTATTGGGACTGCAACATTATGGCGGACAGATTTGACACTTTTGACACATTTTTGGGACCATTGGCATTCATGCAGAGATCAGTGCTATAAAAATGCACTGATTACTGTGTAAATGTCACTGGCAGGGAAGGGGTTAACAGTCGAAGGGGATCAAGGGGTTAACTTTGTTACATAGGGAGTGATTCTAACTGTGGGGGGATGGGACTGCCTGGGTGAGGAGACCGATTGTTGCTCATACTTAGTATGAACAACAGATCACTCTCCTCACCCCTGACAGCACGGAGATCTGTCGGTTTACATTGACAGATCTCTGTTCTGTGAGTGGAGCAATCAAGGGTGACTGGCAGTCATCGCGACCGCCGGGCAAGCACATCGGCTCAGGCGTCGTGCCGCGGGTGCGCCCCCTAGTGGTCAAAAGGCGAGCCAACGTATAGCTACGATGGTTCGCTCAGGGGGGCCAACCTGCCGCAGTATAACTTGCGGCAGCTGGTCGGGAAGGGGTTAAAATGCCATCCGTGCAGAAAAAAACGAAGTTACTTACGGTAATGTTCTTTCCGGGAGTCTTTCAGGACAGCCACCTGAGAGACCTTGGCTCCTCCCCTCTGTAGGAAACACCTGCGCCAGCTTGCTATAAATTTCCTCCTCCCCTGCTGCTCCTCAGTTCTTTAAAGAGCACCTCCAGTTTGCTGGGGAGACACAAGAACATATGATACACATAATAATTTATATCACATTTCCTGTAAGGAAACCTTATGCTTTGATATACATCTGGGTGGGTACCCGGCTGTCCTGAAAGACTCCCGGAAAGAACGTTACCGTAAGTAACTTCGTTTTTCCCTTATCGTCTTTCAGGACAGCCACCTGAGAGGATAACCGAGCACTTAGGGCGGGACCACAGCTTGTAAGACCTTACGTCCAAAGGTCTGATCTTTAGCTGACCATAGGTCCACTCTATAGTGTCTTACAAAAGTGGCAAAGCTGGACCATGTTGCCGCTTTACAAATCTGTTCCGGCGTTGCTCCAGCTCTCTCTGCCTGTGACGCTGCCATTGCCCTGGTGGAGTGTGCCCTGATTCCTTCTGGGATCTGCATACCCCCTAACTTGTAAGCCTGTTCTATGGCTTCTCTTAGCCATCTGGCTATTGTACTCCTTGAAGCCTTGTGCCCTTGCCTGGCTCCAGTGTATAAAATAAATAAAGACTCCGTCTTTCTAATTGACTTTGTTGCCTCTAAATAATGCAAGATGCATCTCCTGACATCTAAATTATGAAATTTCACTTCTTTCTCCTGAGAAGGATTTGGGCAAAATTATGGTAATACAATTTCTTGACGCCTGTGAAACTTTGAGGCCACTTTAGGTAGAAACCCCGGATCCATTTTAAAAATTATCCGGTCCGGGAAGATCTGGCAGAAGGGGGGTCTGATAGATAGGGCTTCCATCTCACAGACCCTTTTGGCTGTAGTAATTGCCACTAAGAAGATTGCTTTAAGCGTCAGCATCTTCAAGCTACAATCCTTTAATGGTTCAAAGGGGTCTGCTGTCATAGTCTGCAACACTAATGACAGATCCCACTTTGGAAAGGCTGTACACTGTAGCGGCCTTTGTCTACTCACGGATCTAAAGAGTCTGATTATCCAGGGGTTTGAAGCTAAACTTCTTTCCTGGTAAACTGACAGTGCTGACACTTGACTCTTTAACGTGCTGAGGCTTAGCCCTTTGTCTACACCACTCTGTAGAAACTCCAGGACTGCTACTGAGCTTTGTGTTTTAAAATTGTTCTCTGAACACCATCTGTTAAAACACTTCCATACACTCTGGTAGATATTACGTGTCTCAACCTTCCTGCTTTTCAGCAGTGTGTCTATCAGACGGCTTGAGAACCCTTTCACTTTTAGTAGCTGCTCCTCAGATACCAGGCGGCTAACTTCCACCTTTCCACCTGTGGACAGTGCACTGGGCCCTGGGCTAGCAGATCCTCTTGGATTGGTAGCAACCAAGGAGGCTCTATGGCTAGTTCTTTGAGCATAGAGAACCACGGTCTCCTGGGCCAGTGAGGTGCTATGAGGATCAATGACGTGTCTTCTGTACGCAATTTCCTTATTACTGCGGATAGTAGCACTGGTGGGGGAAAGGCATAACATCTGCTGAACGCCCACTTCTGTGCTAATGCGTCTACTCCGAGTGCTCCCTCCTCCCTTTTGAGGGAGAAGGCGGCTTGGACTTTCCTGCTTTCTCTGGAAGCAAATAAGTCTACCTGAGGTATTCCCCATTTTTTTGTAATCTGGTCGAATACCTCCTGTTTCAGCACCCAGTCTCCTTCTCTTACTTTCTTTCTGCTGAGAAAGTCTGCCACTTTGTTTAAGTCTCCTTTTAGGTGTACTGCTGCAAAGGAGAGTATGTTTTTCTCTCCCCATTTCAGGATCTCTTCTGCTAGGGCCCACAGAACTCCGCTTCTGGTTCCCCCTTGTTTGCTTATGTAAGCTATAACTGACGAGTTGTCTGATCTGCACATGATGTCATTTCAACTCCTTCTGGAAGGACTGGAGTGCAAACCATACTGCTTTCAACTCCTTCCAGTTGGACGATCTCGTCCACTCTTCTCTCCCCCAAGCACCTTGTGCTATCTGGGAGTCCAAGTGTGCTCCCCACCCTATGCCGCTTGCGTCTGTGGTTAGGATTCGGGAGATGGGTAGGATCCACAGTCGTCCTACGTCTATGTTTTCTGTCCTTCTCCACCACCATAAGGACTCTTTTACTTTTGCTGGTATTGATACCTGAAAAGCCAGAGACTCCTGCTTGTGGTCCCATACCTTTAATAGGAACATTTGCAGTGGTCGGAAATGCAGGTTTGCCCACTGAACTGCTGGGATCGCAGATGTTAGCAACCCTAATGTTGACATTATTTTCCTTATAGAACAGGGAACATTGGTCTGTATTGCTTTTATTTCTTTTTGAATTTTTCCTATCTTCTCTTTGGGTAGAAAAACTCTTTGCTGGACTGAGTCTATTATATACCCCAGGTACTTTATCTGTTGCGTGGGTTGTAGACTTGATTTCTCCACATTCACCAACCAACCTAAACTCTCTAGGAATGCCCGAGTATACTTGAGGTTTTCTAATAACCTTTCGGGTGTCTTTGCAAAAAGGAGAAGGTCGTCTAAATAGGCAATAATGGATATGCCTTTTAGTCGTAGAGGTGCCAGAGCTTCTGCCAGAACCTTGGTAAAGATTCTTGGCGAAGATGATAGGCCAAAGGGTAGAGCCTGAAACTGAAGGTGTACAGTTTCTTTCCCTGTTTCTATTGCTAGCCTTAGAAACTTCTGGTGATTTAGGTGTATGGGTATGTGCAGGTACGCATCCTTTAAATCTAGCGACGCCATATAACAGTTTGGGGGCAACAGAGCCTTCACTGAGTATATGGAGTCCATCCTGAACCTTTTGTAGGTTATGGATAGATTTAGTAGTTTGAGGTTGAGGATTGGTCTGACCTTTCCTGAGGGTTTCTGTACTCCGAATATATGGGAGTAGAAGCCCTGTCCTCTTTCTACCCTTGGTACCTTGATGATTACACCTTGTTTCCTGAGGTCCTTTATGGATCTCATTAACCCTCTGGCTTTTTCCTTGCTTTTTGGCAGCTTGGTGATGTACAGTCTGTTTGGGGGGAATTTTGAGAATTCTAGGGAATACCCGTCTCTTATTGTCCTTAAAATGAATTGACTGGAGGATATTTTTTCCCATTGTGAGATGAAGGCCCCCAGTCTTCCTCCCACTGAGAGTACTTCATTCTTTATTGCGGGTCTGCTCAGGAGGGCGAAAAATTGCTCCTCCTTTGCTATTCCCTCGCTGACCCCAAGGATTCTTTTGATTAGTTGCCTTGGGTGTTGAAAAACGGGACTTAGCGTCCCTCTTTTGCCTCTTTCTGTTTTGTTGAGGCTGGGCCCAAGGTGCTTTCCGTTTCAGCGGAAACACCTTCTTTTTGTCCGCTGTATGGTCTAACACCTTCTCTAATCCTGGCCCAAATAGCAGGTCCCCCGTAAACGGGATCCCGCATAACTTGGCTTTGGACGCACCATCCCCTTGCCAAGTCTTTAGCCATAGGGCCCGTCTGGTAGAATTGGCTAGAGCCGAGGATCTGGCTGCCATGCGTACCAGTTCTGCTGATGCATCTGCGATATAAGCGATGCCTTTGAGAAGAGTGGGAAAAGAGGACAAAATCTGCTCCTTTGCAGTTCCTTCCTCAATATGTGCCTGTATACGGTTTAGCCAGAACTCTACATTTCTGGCTACCACCGTGACCGCCATGGCTGGCTTTAGGCTTCCCACTGTGGAGTCCCATGACTTTTTTAATAGGGCATCCATTCTTTTGTCCATTGCTTCCGAAAGGACCCCCATATCCTCAAAAGCTAGATCGGTGTGCCTGGAGACTTGTGAGAAGGCAACGTCTAGTTTTGGGGTTTTGTTCCACACTGATGACTCATCATCTGAAAATGGGAACCGTCTCTTTAAGGCTTTAGAAAAGAATGGTTTCCTTTCAGGTTCCTGCCACTCTTTCTTAATTGCCTCTATTAAGACGTCATGAACAGGAAAATTCTTCTTTTCCTGTTCTCCTAGACCCTCATACATCTGATCATGCAAGGATAAAGGCTCCTTTTCCGTCTGTATACCCAGCGTGGTATGAATGGCTCCCAACAGCTGATCTACCTCTTCTAATGAGAGTTTGTATCTGGAGGGACTTCTGGAATCCCCTTCCAGTGTCTCACCCTCAGATTCTTGGGAGCCGGACGCTGCGCTGTCAGGCTCGTCCTCTGCCTCCTCTCTAGGAGTTACTAAAGGACCGGCACTAGTGGAGGGTAGTGCCTGTGCTTTTGCTAGCACTGGTAGTACTGGTGGGGGAGCAGTCTGCAGTTGAGGGATCTGAAATCCTTCAAAAAAGATTTTGAAAGATTCAAAGGTACTCGATAGTTCCTTGACAGATGCCGCTAAATCACTGCCCTGCTCTGTGGAATGTTCTTGCACTAACTTGTGAATACATTCCTTACATAATGCTTTCCCCCAGGAATCTTTAAGTGTGTTTTTACAAGAAAAAAAAAAAATCATGTTTACTAGTTTGTTTGGTGGGCACAGATGGCCACTGATAGATGGCACTGGGGAGCATCGCAGTGATCGACCCCTTACTCGGATCTGTGATCCAGCGATTCTCACAGACCCCGTCCTTACAGGATGAGAGAGAGAGAGAGAGAGAGAGAGAGAGAGAGAGAGAGAGAGAGAGAGAGAGAGAGAGAGAGAGAGAGAGAGAGAGAGAGAGAGAGAGAGAGAGAGAGAGAGAGAGAGAGAGAGAGAGAGAGAGAGAGAGAGAGAGAGAGAGAGAGAGAGAGAGAGAGAGAGAGAGAGAGAGAGAGAGAGAATCATTTTGCCCCTCATTAGTAAGACCTCATGAAGGATATTAGGGAACTGGAGAAAGTGCAGAGAAGGGCAACCAAACTGATAAGAGGCATGGAGGAGTTCAGCTATGAGGAAAGATTAGAGGAACTGAATTTATTTCCTCTTGAGAAGAGGAGATTAAGGGGGGGGTATGATCAACATGTACAAATATATAAAGTGGTCAATACAGGGAACCTGGTATTGAGTTATTCACGTCTAGAGCAGGGCTTGACAAATTTGCTTGGAATCTAGGAGCCAGCTAAAAATGTTAGGAGCCAGGTTTTCTTTTTTTTTTTAACGACATGGAGACGAGTGAGGGGAAGATGGCCCCCGCCTCTCTCCAAGTCATTGCAGGGCAGAAGCGACTTCAAATCGTCACTTCTGCCCATAGCTCTTAAAAAGGGACATTTTTTATTTTTTTTTTTCAAATGGCAATTATTTTTTTTTTGCATTTTAGTGTAAGTATGAGATGTGAGGTCTTTTTGACCCCAGATCTCATATTTAAGAGGTCCTGTCAGGCTTTTTTCTATTACAAGGGGTGTTTACATTCCTTGTAATAGGAATAAAAGTGACACCATTTTTTTTTCAAAAGAACAGTGAAAAAATTAAAAGTTAAAATAAATAAGAAAAAAATTATTTTAAACGCGCCTGTCCCGCCGAGCTTGTTTGCAGAAGAGTAGCGCCCGCATATGAAAGCTGTGATCAAACCACACATGTGAGGTATTGCCGTGATCGGTAGAGCGAGAGCAATAATTCTAGCCCTAGACATCCTCTGTAACTCAAAACATGCAACCTGTAGAATTTTTTTTTTAAATGTCACCTATGGAGATTTTAAAGGGTAAACGTTTGTCGCCATTCCACGAGCGGGCAAAATTTTGAAGCGAGACATGTTTGGTATCAATTTACTCACCGTAACATTATCTTTCACAATATAAAAAAAATTGGGCAAACTTTACTGTTGTGTTATTTTTTTAATTAAAAAAAGTATTTTTTCCCAAAAAAGTGCGCTTGTAAGTCCGCTGCGCAAATACGGTGTGACAGAAAGTATTGCAACGACCGCCATTTTATTCTCTAGGGTGTTCGAAAAATAAATATATATAATGTTTGGGGGTTCTAAGTGAAAGAGATAAGGCTGTTTTGTTTTCACTGCCTGCCTATTAGTATTGCTGGGTGTCATACCAACGGCCACCACAAGAGGGCGCCAGATTATAGAAGGTACCATAGGACTGCACAAGGCCGCAAAGCCGGGGCCTCAATTACCGGCCGGCGCGGCCCATCGCGATCGCGCGCGGCGGGGGGGGGGTGCACTAAAGACAGGATACCCTCAGCTGTGCTGCCCCAGTCGCCAGGTCGCTAATTCTAGTCGCCAATGCGACCTGGCGCCTGGTATTCGTCGAGCACTGGTCTAGAGGATGTACATATTATAACTGGGTACCAACCTTCATAGGTAAAGTTGTTGCAGGGTGCAGGGAAAATCCGATTGCCTCTCGGGGGGGGGGGGGGGATCAGGAAGGAATTTTTTCCCCTGTTGTAGCAAATTGGAGCATGCTTTGCTGGGGTTTTTCGCCTTCCTCTGGATTAACTGTGGGTGAAGGATTGTGTATATGGGATTGTTTTTGTTTTTTGCTTGAACTAGATGGACTTGTGTCTTTTTTTAACCCGACTAACTATGTAAAGATCGCCTTCGCCTGTACTGGTGCAATATATCTCCAAGAAATGGTGTCACCAGAAGTCTCCATACCCAAAGCACTCCACTCCACCCCGGGAGCGTCAGAGGCTGGAGTCTTCCTGGTGGCTAGTGAATTATATATCACTAACCTCTTCCAAAGCTCCCTCTGGCCCTCCTACTACACCCATGGTGAGCTTCCACTTATCTGAATGGTGGCCACTGGTATACAAATTGTGGGTCGGTATTCACCTGCGGTTTGGTCTTTATAATTTGCACCAGAACATATTGGGTTTAAAAAAACTATAACAATATGACAAAAATAAAAAATAAAATATAAAATAAACAATAGAAGAACTTAAAAAAATTGAAATATAAATAAAAAAACAAAAAGGCAACTTCTCCACTAGTGCAACTCCAAAGCTGCACGACTTGTGCAACCCTGACACGATCCCGAGTGCAGCACTGATCCAACTCAGGGTCGCACTCTAAGTCGTGCAGCTTTTGAGTCGCACTAGTGGAGAAGTAGCCTTTGTGTATTTTTAATTTATATTTCAATTGGTTTTATGCTGTTCTCATATTGTTTTATTTTTAATTTATTTTTATTTTATTTTTGTCATATATTTTTAAACAAAATATGTTCTGTTGCAAATTGTAAGGACCAAACCGCAGGTGAAAACCGCCCCACAATCCATATACCAGTGGCCACCATTCAGATAAGTGGAAGCTCACAATGGGTCTAGTAGGAGGACCAGATGGAGCATTGGAAGGGGTTAGTGATACATAAGTCACTAGCCACCAGGAAGACTCCAGCCTCTGATGATGCTCCCGGGATGGAGCGAAATGTATTAGTACAGAGACTACCGGTGTCACCATTTCTTGGATTTTGGAATGCAAACCGCAGATTGCAGTGTTTTATATGCTTTTCATGAAAGACCAACATGTAAATGGACCTTTTTAAGCAATATCATGCCATGTATGCTCTATTTCTTATCCTATGAGTATGTCTAACTATTGGGAAGATGGATAAAGACACATCTATAAATTATATATTTCACAAGTCCGGGCGATCTTTACATGGATAGCTGGTGAGTGAAGGCACATATATTGCACTGATTGCATTTTTAACCATTTCCCGACCAGCCGCCGCAGTTTTAGTGCGGCAGAATGGCATGGGTGGGCGAAATGACATTACAATACGTCGGACACCACGATTGGATTTGTTTCAGAACCGATCAGTCTCCAGGCCAATGATTTCTGGCCTGGACCTGCTGATCAGTTCTGACAAATTAAATGCTTCCCCTGCCTGTAAGTGTAAACACAGGCAGAGGAAGTGATGTAATCTCCCTCTCTAGAATTATTTTCCGTTCCAGAGAGGAGAGAGGACATCCAAACGTGAGTTGAACCAACACTACACTGACACAGTACATGTAGGCACACATTTCACCCCCCCACAATCGCACCCCAGTTAGCCCCTTCACTCCCTGTCACTGTGTCACCCAGGGCAGTGTTCATATTTTTCTTTGATCACTGTACTGGTGTCATCAGTGTTAGGGTACTTGGTAGTAGGCCCAGAGAGGTCTAGGGACCCCCCCTAAACCCCCCAATCAATGTGTAACCCCTCGATCACCCCGTCACCAGTGATCACTGTATTAGTGTCACGGGTGACGCTGGTTAGTTATTTTTTATAGCGTCAGGGCACCCACCGTACATTACCTAATAAAAGAGTTTTAACTCCCTGATCACCCAGCAGGTGATATCAGTTAAGTTGTAGCGTCATTAAGGTCTGCATCGCTCCAGGGAGCATCAGATTAGTGCCATAATGATGCCTGTAGGTTTAGGTATCATCTTGGCATCATTCTCTTCAGCTAGCGGTCGGTTTTCATGTAAAAGCAATCCTAGCGGCTAATTAGCCTCTAGACTGCCTTTACAGGCAGTGGGAGAGAACGTCCCCCCACCATCTTCTATGGTTTCTCGGGCTCTCCTGTCCCAACAGGGAACCCGAGAATGCAGTCGGTGGTTCCGCCAGCTGACGATAGAGATGATCGGAGACCAGAATGGCTCCAATCATCTATATTGCTTAAGAAACCGGAAGCTACAAGCATTTCATGACTTAGGTTTCGCCGGACATAAACAGCACCATTGGAAAATTGGGGAAGCATTTTATCACACCGATCTTGGGGGCAGAGGAGAGATCTAGGCTCTAATGGACCCCAATTTTTTCAACAAAAAAAATAAAAAAGGAGTACCTGTTTTTACCTATTGCTATCATAGAGGATATTTACATTCCCTGAGATAATAAAAAAAATGAAAAAAGGAACAGTTTAAAAATAAATAAAAAGCACCCCTGTCCCCCCGTGCTCACGCGAAGTATCGGTCTGGTGTCATATGTAAACAGAAAGTGCACCATGCATGTGAGGTATCACTGCGAAGGTAAGATAGAGGGCAGTAATTTTAGCAGTAGACCTTCTCTGTAAATCTAACATGTAAAGGCTTTTAAAAAATGTATGTAGTTTGTTGCCGCTGCACGTTTGTGCGCAATTTTAAAGCATGTCATGTTTGGCATCTATGTACTCGGCATAAGATCATCTTTTTTATTTCATCAAACATTTGGGCAATATAATGTGTTTTAGTGCATTAAAATTCAAAAAAAATAGTTTTTTTTCACCACAAAATTGCGTTTGAAAAATTGCTGCACAAATACTGTGTGAAAAAAAAATTGCAACACCCACTAATTTAGGCTCCATGCACACCGAAGCTCAAAAAAGCTTTTTCTGGACGTCAGATTGCTGGCAGAAAACGCTGGTTGAAAAACTTGCTTTTAACAGCATTTTGTACTAGCGTTTATGAGCGTTTTATAGTGTTAGCTTTTATGGGTGTTTTTAATAAAAATACACAGAGGACACTCCAAAAATCCCACAATGCATAGAAAAAATAGAACGCCGAACGCTCATAAATGAGTGTTCATCGGCATATGGCTTTTTTTGGCAGTGAAAAACGGCACTTTGAACGCGAATTTCTGGCATTCAGAAAGAAGCCCATAAAATCCACTGCTCATTAAAAGCTAAAAAACGTCCATGTGTGCATGGACACATAGGCTAACATATGCCCCGTACACACGGTCGGATATTCCGATGGAAAAAGCCTGATCGGATTATGTTGTCGGAAAATTCGATCGTGTGTGAGCTCTAGCGGACTTTTTCCGTTTGAATTTCCGACGGAAAAAATTTGAGAGCAGGATCTCAAATTTTCCGACAACAAAATCCGATCTGACTTTTTCCGATCGTGTGTCGAGAATTCCGACGGACAAAGTGCCACGCATGCTCAGATCAAATTACGAGACCAAAGCTATTGGCTACTAGCCTCTACGTAGTTCCGTCGTACGCAATGAACGTCACCACGTTCGGAACGATCGGATTTTCTGACAACTTTGTCTGACCGTTTGTATGAAACACCAGTGTCGGACAAAATCCGTCGGAAAAAATCCGACGGATTTTGTGGTCGGAATTTCCGACCGTGTGTACGGGGGCTTAGAGTGAAGTTTATGGACTTTTAAAAAAAAACGCCCAAACTCCAATAAACTGCAGTTTATGAGCTTCAGTGTGCATGGAGCCTAAATCTGTAGGGCCTTTGTTTAAAAAATAAATAATGTTTGGGGGTTCAAAGCAATTTCCTAGCAAAAAAATTTTTTTCTTCATGTAAACAAAAAAAAAGTGTCAGGAAGTGCCTTGTCTTCAAGTGATTAGAAGAGTTGGTGATGTGTGACATAAGCTTCCAATGTTGTGCATAAGATGTCAGGACAGTTAAACCCCCCCCACACCCCCATGACCCCTTTTTGGAAAGTAGACACCCCAAGCTATTTGCTGATAGGCATGTTGAGTCCATGGAATATTTTATATTTTGCCACAAGTGTTTCGGGAAAATTACAAACTTTTTTTTTATTTTATTTTTTTTGCACAAAGTTGTCACTAAGGCTGGTTTCACACAGGAGCGGTGCGGGCGGCGGCGGTAAAGCAGCGCTATATTTTTTTTTACCTTCCTGCTAGCGCACCGCTCCAGTGTGAAAGCCCTCAGGGCTTTCACACTGGAGACACAGCAACAGCTGTTTCAGGTCGGTTTGCAGGTGCTATTTTTAGCGCAATAGCGCCTGCAAACCGCCCCAGTGTGAAAGCAGCCTTAATGATATATTGCTCAAACATACCATGGGCTTATGTGGAATTACACCCCAAAATACATTAAAAAAGGGGATTTAACTTCCTCACTACCTATCACAGTTTCAGAAGCCATGATAGCACAAAATCCCCAAAAATGACACCATTTTGGAAAGTAGACACTTCAAGCTATTTGCTGAAAGGCATGTTGTGTCCATGGAATATATTTTATATTTTGCCACAAGTTTTCGTGAAAATTAAAAAAATATATATTTTTTATTTTATTTGTTTTTAGACCCTTTTCACACAGGCGTTTTAGGCGCTTTTGGGCTAAAAATAGCGCCTGTAAAGCGTCTGAAAAATGGCTCCCCTGCAGTCTCAGAAGCAGCAGAATGTATTTTGGTGTTTAATTCCACATATAAACCATGGCATGTGTGAGCAATATATCATTTAGTGATAACTGTGTAATTTTTTTTTTTTTTTGTCATTTTTTAATCACTTGTGACAAAAAAAAATATTTAATGGGCTCAACATGCCTCTCAGCAATTTCCTTGTTTGCCTTACTTTCCAAAATGGGGTCATTTTGGGGGGGGGTTGGACTGCCCTGCCATTTTAGCACTTCAAGAAATGAAATAGTCAATCTAAAAGCTGCATAAATTCCAGAAAAAGTACCCTAGTTTGTAGACGCTTTACCTTTTGCACCAACCAATAAATATACGCTTATTAACATTTTTTTTTTTACCAAAGACCTGTGCCTGAATAAATTTTGGCCTAAATGTAGGACTAAAATTTAGTTTATTGGATTTTTTTTTTTTATAACAAAAAATTGTCTTTTTCCATTTAGATCGCAAAAAATAAAAAAAATAAAAAAAATAAAAAAACGCAAAGGCAATCAAATACCATCAAAAGAAAGCTCTATTTGTGGGAAAAATAGGACGCAAATTTTGTTCGGGTACAGCATTGCATGACCGCACAATTACCAGTTAAAGCAGCGCAGTGCCAAATTGTAAAAAGTGCTCTGGTCATTGAGCAGCCAAATCTTCCGGGGGTGAAGTGGTTAAAATAATTTTCTGCACGGTGGCACTTTAAAGGAATCATCGCAATATTGAAGAATTACAGCACTATATAAAAACTTTTATTGTTAGGCCTTGTCATTTGTTATAGCAGTCATTGCTGATTATGTGGTAGATATTGTAGACTACAGTAAAACCTTGGTTTGAGAGCGTTTTGAAAGACAAGCAAAATATTTTAATAAATTTTGACTTGATATACAAGTGATGTCTTGATATACAAGTAGCGTCATGTCACAACTGAGTATAAAAGAGAGGGGACGTGGCTTAGCTAAGCATGGAGTAGGACGTGGGAGAACTAAGCTCCGTCCATTACTCCTTATTTCACCAGATCCAGCATCATCCTGACCAAACCTGTCGGCTCCCCCCGGGGACCCTCCACACTGTACTACCCGGATCCACCGGCTCGCGACCGGGCGGAGGCTCTAACGGAACTCCGCACTCCCGCCCGGCAACAGCCCCCAGCAAAGACTGCGGCTTCGGCCTAGTCTCTGGAGCCGTCAGTCATCTTGGTTCACCCGGGCCCTCTCGGCTCTGTGCACCAGCCTTCCTATCACTCCAATAGCCTCCCTCACTGCACCGACGGTGGGTCTGCTTGTCCGCCGAGACATCTATGTGTACTGGCCTGCGGGCAAAATTACCGGATCCACTGGGTAAGTGGTGGCCATCTTGCTACACCCCAACGGCCACCCCAGCCTCCTGGCCTCTCTCCTTGTTTTGGGCCCCACTCAACCACCACAGCACCCTAGCCTTCCTGACAACTCCCCCCATCTGAGGCTATAGAGGGTATCCAGGGAGGTAGCAAATGACCGGAATATGAGGGGTGCCTGAGTTCCATCCACGCCGCACACATCCTTGAGAGATACCGCACACCCGATCGAGCTCCGGGGGGCCCCATCTGCTTTAAAAGACACTCTGGACCCCGCAACCCATCAGGGGATGGTAAAATACGGCCCTGTGATGGAGGTAGCACCAGGATTCATGCCACCATTGCCGCAGCCTCCCCAGCAAGATAGCGCCGGCCAGCTTCACAGTCGAAAGCATGGACAGCCCTCCTCTTCTTCCTCCTCCTCAGTGCGGCGATCTCCAGGGAAGGGTGAGTCACAGCAAACCCAGGCTTCCAGCCCTGCTGACCCCCTCCTATTCTCCTCTCCTGATGACATGGACACTGACTCCCCTGCAATTCTACTCCATGATGCAGAGCACACAGAGCCTACCCTGGCACAGATCATGGAGGCTATACAGCACAGCCATGCTTCCCTCACTACACAGATGGACTCCATTAAAACGGATCTCTCTTTCGTGAAACATGATGTTCATACCCTCCGTCATAGAGTAACGAATGCAGAACAACGCATAGGGGACTTGTAAGATGAGACACGTCCCTTACAGGGCTCTGTTGGGGAACTGCGTCAGGCTAAAACCTATACTGCTGACAAGCTCACGGACATGGAAGACCGCTTGAGGCGCAACAATTTACGCTTCTTGGGGTTCTCGGGGGGCTCAGAGGGCAGAGACCCAGAGGCCTTTATGGAGCGCTGGCTGACCATCACGTTTAGCGCTTTCACCTTCCCTGCCCTCTGGAGCCCCGCCACATGCCACCCTCATGAAATTACTACACTTCAGAGACAGGGAAGCTGTTCTCAGAGCTGCCCGAGAAAAAGGCAGCGTATCCTTTAACGGCATTGGAATCACTATCTTTCCTGACTACTTAGCAGCCACTCAGAAACAAAGGGCTACCTTTCTGGCCATCAAAAGGAGGCTAATTCCACGTACACAGGAGCGGAATTTCCAGCGGAAAGAGTGGGAGCTTTTCATCGTATATTCCGACCGCGTGTATGCCCCATCTGACTTTTTCCATCGAAAATTCAGACGGAATTAGATAGAGAACACGTTCTATATTTTTCTGTATGTATGTATGCTGTTCCGACGCACCAAAAACGACGCATGCTCTGAAGCAAGTACGAGATGGAAGCTACTGGCTACTGAACTTCCAATTTTCTAGTCCCGTCGTACGTCACCGCGTTCTTGACGGTCGGACTTTAGTGTGACCGTGTGTATGCAAGACAGCTTGAGTGGAATTCCGTTGCAGAAACCTTCAGAGTTTATTCCGACGGCAAAACCCGCTCGTGTGTACAGGGCATAAGAGAGCTTCATTTACCCTGTGGTATGCTTTATCCTGCAAGATTGAGGATCATCAGGACAAGGCCTACTTCTTCACGGATCCTAAGGAGGCATTGAATTGGGTGGATACCCTGGGATGCCCGGATCACAGGGGGTCAAAACCGGAGACCACCTCCTCATTGAAGTTGCTTGGTGCAGAACACATTTGACTACCCCTGGCCTACACCTCCCCCACTTAATTGAGGTAGATTGGGGGAGGGAGAGGGACAGGGACAGGGACAGTTTCTCTCATTTGTTATGGCCCTCTCACTTATTTTGCTACCCACTGGATGCTGGGGGATCATCCTCAATTTTATATCATGGGCCACGCGGGATGACGGCTGATGTTGACTTTATGTGTAGCGCTGGCTCCTAACGAGCATGCACTATGTGTTTTTCAAAATTTATATTCCTGAAACCACAGTTGGATTTTAGTTGGGCTAATTCTGCTAAATTATGATTTCAGTACCAGTCTAGCTGGATTGCACTGAGTTCTACTTGGCCGCAGGTGTCGCTGTCACTGCCGGCAAGTATGAGAACGCAGTTTAGCTGGGTGTATTGGATGCCCTTTCTCTCTGAACCAGCCCAGTGGGAGTGTTTATCCTGCTGTGCATTCTGGGGGGGGGGGGTATTTAAGGTACTGAGATCACGTCATCCTCCTGACCAGCCCTCACGGCCCTCCTGGCCTGGGGTGCGGATCCATGCAATTCCAAGTCTCGGGGCTAGATAGCCCGAGGCGAAGCAACTGCAGGTACAGGCCTGAATGGATATCGGGGCCTAATGATTCAAAAGGTGGTCCGGTGCAGTCTCATCTAAAGGAGAGGCCCTGCAACTGGAGGAGCATCCAGGGGAGGATTCTTCAGGAGAAGGCCACTTTATGCATCTACACTCATACGGTATCGCCGGACCGGCTGAGAGATACTGGTACCATATGATAGCCCTCTAAATTTGTTTATGTCCCTCAGTTACACTCAAGTCTGTGGCAGAGACTTTTTCCTCAAGTGTTCTACATTCATGTCTGTGGCAGAGACTTTATCCTCAAGTGTTCTACATTCATGTCTGTGGCAGAGACTCTTCTTTACTTAGCACCTTGTCGGCTGCTAGGCCTAGTGAGATGAGGTCTTTCCAGGGGGTTGTGAGAATCCAGCTGTGATACGGTTATTCTCTGGATCTCTTCTACATTAAGAGACTTCTTATTCTTGCAGTCCAAAAGTACCTGAACTTTCCTCCTAACCCTCTATCCTACATTAAGAGACTGTGTTATCGTTTGAATAAATAACCCAAAAGGAAGATTCAGTGTCAGTTTCTGCATTTCTTTGGGCCATCTACCATGGGAAATGCTAGACGGAGACGAGGCAAAGAAGGTAACGGTAATCCCAAAAAAAAAAAATCAGCTCCTTCGGGGGTTAGTGTTACATATGTTTCTCCTTGATCGTTTGCTCCTACTAACTCCAAACATTTTTTTCTAGAGTTCGGGTTACTACATATTTTTGTTTTGTGCGGACATGGATGGAAGACCACGGCTATGGACTTTTCTTCACATCTCAGGGTTTGTTGGTTGAGGGACTGTGCCATGACCCTCTTGCTTTTCAGTTTTGGGAATAAAGCTCTCATGTGTTTGGGAGCTGGGAGGGTTAGGGTGGTTATGAATGTTCTGGGACTGTTTATCTCTTTTTTGTTCTATTTTTACTCACTAATACATGATTAATCAGAGTAATGTCAGAGGGAGATTGAGAACCACATTAAAGACGTGGACCAGTCTTCCGATAAGAGGATCTAGGTTTATTTTGATATAGGAGGAGATTGGGTGTTGTATCATGACCCCCAAATATCGGAATATATCGGAATCCGAATTTACAAGAATTCTCCCGCAGAACTGATGGGGGGAGTCTGGTCTAAATGGGGGGTAAAAACAATCAAGCATTTATTTTCAGATATGTTCCGCCCTTTAGAGGAATTTCGTTTATGAACATAATCTACCCCGTATGGCCTACTTCCTATATTTGCAGATACGCCAAACAGCGGCAATGCAATTTGGCTTTCGTAACATAGTTGTTCAACTTTCTCTGCTAGAACGATTACTGACTCTTCTCACATCCAACTAGTTTCAACATATTATAGGACCCTCTTAAATTCTACAACTCATAGGCTCAGCAGTACGGCCAATAAATGGAGTGCTGACATCCCCGAATTGACGGAGGACATCTGGCAGGAAGTTCTTCCCCTCCAGGTTCCCTCTGTCATTTCTTCCCGTGACAAGGTGATACAGACGAAATTGCTATACAGAGCCTACTTTACACCATGTTTACTGTACAAGTTAAATAGATTACCCTCTGCATTGTGCTCTCGATGAGGCATGGCTGATGGCACATTCTTTCATCTGATGTGGGAGTGCACACTGATTAGGAAGTTCTGGTAGGAGGTCATGGTCTTCTTTAGCTCCCTAACTCAGATACCCAATATGTGTAATCCACGGTGTTTACTGGTATATATTGATGATGAATGTATATCTAAAAATGTACAAACCTTTATGCGCATAGTATTGTTTTATGCTAAGTAATCGATAACCATCCATTGGAAGTCTCAATCCTCTCCCACTATAGCCTTTTGGCTCACTACCATTAATCATGCTATACCATTATATAAGTTGATGTATGAAGCCAGAGCATGCCCTAAAAATTCCTAAAGATTTGGGGCTCTCTCCCTATACACCTAATTTAAACACTTGTATTTTGTATAAAAATTACGAGTACCAGGTAATGCTTCCGCGTACCTCACTTCTGGTTTCCCGTCAGCCTCTGCTCACGTGAGCGTATAAAATATAGAATATCGGACTCCATCTATTTTCATACTTAAATGAAATCACATTTTTTTTTTGGAAATACTTTATGTGTGTGGTTATATGAAATTGGCATAAGTTTGCATGTCTAATTTATTGCTTATTTTGCAGAGTTTATTGTTGTGTAAACACGGTTATTGCAGAGCTTGCACATTAACTTTATATTATTATTATCTAAATTGACTCAATTTATAGGTAGTGCAATATATTTTATATATGGGAAGTAATCACCTTATTTACATAAACTCTTTGCTTCATTAATGCAGAGGTTACACAGTTTATACAAATTATTTTGGCACTGGATTTTATTCATTTTAATCACAAGCAACGCAGCACCATTCACTTTATACAGGTGTAGTTAAAAAAAAATGTAAATATCAAAAAGTTAATTTCAGTAATTTACCGTATATACTCAAGTATAAGCCGACCCGAATACAAGCCGAGGCACCAAATTTTACCACAAAAAACTGGGAAAACGTATTGACTCGAGTATAAGCCTAGGGTGAGAAATGCGCAGCTACTGTAAGTGGAAAAGAGGGTCAACAATGCCCATTTGCATGCCTCACTGTGCTCATTTGCATGCCTCACTGTGCCCATTTGCAGCCATAGGTCCCCCGAACTTCAAACTTGGTAGTTTTCCTAGATGCTCCCTAGCTGCAGCCAAAATTTGGGGTCTCTGGACCCAAAGGGTCCCAAAATGACATTGCTGCAGATGGGCACAGTTGACCGAATTTGGGGCCCTGTATCTCAAGGCCACTTGATGCTAGGAACCCCAAATTTGGATATTGTAGTGTTGGTTCCACTTGGTTTGCACACCAAATTTGGGGTTCCTAGCACCAAGTGGCCCCAAGATACGGGGCCCCAAAGTTGGGTCGGAAAATGTCAAGCACTTTTCTGCAGCAGAGAATGAAAATTTTCCGAACCAAATTTGGGGCCCCGTATCTCGGGGCCACGTGGAGCTAGGAACCCCAAATTCGGGTCGGAAAATGTCATTCTTTGCTGCAGAAAAGTGCTTGACTCGAGTATAAGCCGAGGGGCACTTTCAGCACAAAAAAAAATGTGCTGAAAAACTCGGCTTATACTCGAGTATATATGGCATTTCAAAAAGTGAAACTCTTATTACATAGATTCATTACACACAGAGTGATATATTTCAAGCATTTCCTTCTTTTACATTTTGAGGATTATGGCTTACAGCTAGTGAAAAACACAAAATTCAGTATCTCAGATAATTGGAATATTACATAGACCAATATAAAAAAAAAAAAAAGATTTTTTAATACAGAAACGTTGGTTTACTGAAAAGTATGTCCATGTACAGTATAGTATGCACTCAATACTCGGTTGAGCTCCTTATGCATGAATTACTGCATCAATGCGGTGTGGAATGGAGGTGATCAGCCTGTGGCACTGATGAGGTGTTATGGAAGCCCAAGTTGCTTTGGATAGTGGCCATCTTCCTCTTGACAATACCCCACAGTTTCTCTATGGGGTTTAGGCCAGGCGAGTTTTCTGGCCAATCAAGCACAGTGATACCATGATCATTAAAGCAGGCATTGCTACTTTTGGCAGTGTGGGCAGGTGCCAAGTCCTACTGGAAAATTGAATTAGCATCTCCATAAAGCTGGTCAGCAGAGGGAAGCATGACATGCTCTAGAATTTCCAGGTAGAGGGCTGTGCTGACTTTGGACTTGATAATGCACAGTGGACCAACACCAGAAGATGACATGGCTCCTCAAATTATTACTGACTGTGGGAACTTCACACTGGACCTCATGCCACTTGGATTATGTGGCTCTCCACTCTTCCTCCAGACTCTGGGACCTTGACTTCCAAATTAAATGCAAAATTTACTTTCATCCAAAAAAAGAAGACTTTGGACCACCGAGCAACAGTCCAGTCTTTTTTCTCCTTAGCCCAGGTAAGACGCCTCTGATGTTGTCTCTGGTTTGGGAGTGGCTTGACACAAGGAATGCAACAGTTTAACCCATGTGCTGGATACATCTTTGTGTGGTGGCTCTTGAAGCCCTGACACCAGCCGTAGTCCACTCCTTGTGAATCTCCCCCAAATTCTTGAATTTGCTTCACAATCCTCCCAAGGCTGCAGTTATCCCTGTTGCGTGTGCACCTTTTTCTACCACTCAACTTTCCATTAATATGCTTGGATACAGCACTCAGCACAGCCAGCTTCTTTAGGCAAAGACCTTTTGTGACTTACCCTCCTTGTGGAGGGTGTCAATGACTGTCTTCTGAACAACTGTCAAGTCAGTCTTCCCCATGATTGTGTAACCTACTGAATCAGACTGAGAGACCATTTAGGCTCAGGAAACCTTTACAGGTGTTTTGAGTTAATTAGTTGATTAGAATGTGACACCATGGGGGTTTATTTACTAAAGCTGGAGAGTGCAAAATCAAGCTCACTTCTGCATAGAAACCAATCAGCTTCCAGGTTTTATTGCAAAAAGCTTAAAGCGGTTCTGCACTGACAAAATCATTTTTTTTTACGGTCTATCAATGTGCAAGATATTAATCTTAGAATAATCTTGTTTCAGTGCTGCAGCATTTCTACGTCCGTTTTTCTCTCTAAAGATTTCTTATAAAAAAATATCCTGACCGATGTCATTTTGCTTGTGGGCATTTGAAGCCCACAAGCAAACACTTCCTGGTTCCCTTCGTTTTGAGGAACCAGCATTCATTGCAGGTTCCCGCGCATGCTCAGTGGCTTCACAGCTACGAGCGGCGCCATCAAAATCACTTAAAAATCCCAATAGGCGACGCTTTAAAATTTTTTACTGGTTACATGTTTTGAGTAACAGAGGAGGGCTAGGGCCAAAAGTATTGTTCTCGCTATAACGTTCGCAGCGATACCTTACATGTGTGGTTTGAACACCGTTTTCATATGTGGGCGGGACTTACGTATGCGTTCGCTTCTGCATGCGAGTACACGGGGACAGGGGCGCTTTAAAAAAAAAAATTTTATTGTTCATTTTACTTTATTTTAGGTTGACACTTTTTTTACCCCCCAAATTTTTTTTTGATCACTTTGATTCCTAATACAAGGAATGTAAACATCCCTTGTAATAGGAATATGGCATGACAGGTCCTCTTTACAGTGAGACCCCACATCTCACCTCTAGGCTGGAAAGCCTGAAATAAAAAAAAACGATCCTGGCTTTGATCGTAGGGGGTATGGCTGGGTCTCGCAGGGGGTATGGCTGGGTATTGCAGGGGGTATGGCTGGGTACTGCTGGTTATCTATCCATCCATGCTCAGCAATCCCTCCATACCCTGCAATACCCAGCAATACACTGCAGGCTATTGCTGTGTATTGCAGGGTATGGAGGGATGGCTGAGCATGGATGGATGGATCGGTGGTGACTGCAGAGCAGGCTGTGGGCACTACAGATCGCGCCCACAGCACTGCTGCCACCGATCCCTCCCCCTCTCCTCTCACACTGTACCGATCGGTACAGAGAGAGGAACCGACATCATGAAATTACGCCAGTTTGCTTACATGTGATCGCTCCGTCATTTGACGGAGCGATCACGTGGTAAACGGCCGTGATCTGCAGGGTCCAGAGGATGTTCTCGAGTGCGCGCCCCAGGGGGCGCGCAAGAGGGGAATTCTGGGAGGACGTCATAGTACGCCCTCCCAGAGTTAAGCAACCGCCCTGTAGCTGTCTTTTGGCTATGGGCCGGTTGTTAAGCGGTTAACAGATGCAGAATTGAACCATCAATTGTGTCATTTAAGATGTTCTGGAAGCGATAGAGAGGAACTTGATCTAATGTGTGCAGAACCGCTTTAACTGAACAAGCCAAGGTTAGAAGCCGATTGGTTTCAATGCAGAAGTAAGCCTAATTTTGCACTCTCCAGCTTTAGTAAATAAACCCCCATGAGTCTACAATAATTGAACTTATTCACAATATTCAAATTTTCTAATCTGAGATACTGAATTTTGGGTGTTCACTAGCTATAA
This sequence comes from Lithobates sylvaticus, assembly GCA_028564925.1. Taxonomy (NCBI): domain Eukaryota; kingdom Metazoa; phylum Chordata; class Amphibia; order Anura; family Ranidae; genus Lithobates; species Lithobates sylvaticus. The sequence goes on from CM053026.1 coordinate 433,775,295, forward strand.
GCCATAATCATCAAAATTAAAAGAAAAATGCTTATCTATAGAATACACAAGTTTCACCTTTTGAACTGAATTACTGAAATAAATATTCAAATTTTTTAAGATGGGGCTCCGGTAAGTATTAGGGGGGGCCTGCTGCACACAGAAGGATTTTTATCTTAATGCATAGAATGCATTAAAGAGGAAGTAAACCCTAATGGGTTTACTTCCTCTTTGTTTCCCTGCAAAGGTAAAGCATAATGGACTATGTGCATCGCATAGTAGTCCATTATGTGTCGCCTGACACAGGAGCCTGCGAAGTCACCGCTGTCCTCTTGTGTACGGAGCCTCCATCTTCTTGGTGGGTCTCGCGGCTCCGGCACTGTCATTCGACGGCGCCACGATGACATCACTCCCGCGCATGCGCACGGGAGCCATCACTCGTGGCATATCGCCGTTGAGATCGGCGCAAGTGCGCCTGCGCGCCGTAGACAGCGGTGCGTGTCTTTTGGCAAGTATCTCCTAAACCGTGTAGGTTTAGGAGATATTTATTTTGACCTACAGGTAAGCCTTAATCTAGGCTTACCTGTAGGTCCAAGTGGTTTGTAAGGGTTTACAACCACTTTAACCACCTGAGACCCAGTATACGTCATATGACGTCTTTTTGGTCTCAGGGGTATATCTGAATGATGCCTGTAGCTACAGACATCATTCAGATATTGCCGGTTTCAGCCGGCGATTCCCTGCACCATAAGAACGATCATAGCGGCTGTTCCGCCGCTTGATTGTTCTTACGGGCGGCGGGCGGGGACGCCCCCCCCCCTCCCGCCGCCCTCCGGTGCTTTTACCGACTCACCGCTTCCATCGGTGAGTCGGACTCGGGATCTGCCGGCACCGGATGATGCACATAGAGATTTCCGGCGGACCAGATGGTCGCCGGAGTCTCTATGATCGTTCGGAGGCCGGGCGCGATGTTATGACGTCACGCCCGGCCTCTGCATTCAAAAAACGGCGCCGCCTCTGCTGGGAAGCGGTGATCGTTTTTTTTTTTTTTTTGATTTTAGGCTTCCCAGCCTAGAGGTGAGATGTGGGGTCTTATTGACCCCATATCTCACTGTTAATAGGTCCGATCGTGTCATATTCCTATTACAAGGGATGTTTACATTCCTTGTAATAGGAATAAAAGTAATCAAATATTTTTATTTTTTTTTTAAAGTTGTTGAACTAAAAAAATAAAATAAAATGAACAATAAAAAGAAAAAAAAAAAAATTTAAAGCGCCCTGTCCCCGCGAGCTCGTACGCAGAAGCGAACGCATACGTAAGTCCCGCCCACATATGAAAACGGTGTTCAAACCACACATGTGAGGTATCGCCGCGAACGTTAGAGCGAGAGCAATAATTCTAGCCCTAGACCTCCTCTGTAACTCAAAATATGTAACCAGTAAAAAATGTTAAAGCGTCGACTATGGGGATTTTTAAATACCAAAGTTTGGCGCCATTCCACAAGCGCATGCAATTTTGAAGCGTGACATGTTGGGTATCTATTTACTCGGCGTATCTTCATCTTTCACATTATGCAAAAAAATTGGGCTAACTTTACTGTTTTGTTTTTTTTTAAAGCAGGAAACTGTTTTTTTTCTGAAAAAAACGCGTTCGAAAAATTGCTGCGCAAATACCGTGCGAGATAAAAAGTTGCAACGACCGCCATTGTATTCTTTAGGGTCTTTGCTAAAAAAACATATATAATGTTTGGGGGTTCTATGTAATTTTCTAGCAAAAAAAAATTTGGAATTTTACATGTAGGAGAGAAATGTCAGAATTGGCCTGGGTCTCAGGTGGTTAAGATAAAAAAAAAAAAATCTTCGAACTTTACAACACCTTTAAATTTCATTATAATGCCTTATATAGGGCTGAAACAACTAATCGATTACGATTTTCATACTCGATTAATCGGCCAGTAACATAATGGGGTTAAAAAAAACTAAAATGAGCCCTTTATATTACAAAGAGTAAATAATTGCTACTGTAAAAAAAAAAAAAAAAATGAACCCCTTACAGTAGTGATTATCTACTCGTAAGGGCTGTTTTTTTAGCTCCATTATGTTACTAAACGTCTTATACCTGGTTCATATCTATGTGTTTTTGGGTGCTTTTTGTGGGAACGTACTACAGTTCATTTAACATGGTTTCCTATGGGACACGTTCACCCAAAACGGTGCTTTTTTGGTTCAATATACTTCAATGGAGAAGCTGAAGGAAAACATGTAATGCGTTTTTTGCAGAAATTTGTGTTTTTTTAATCTGCGCAACAAATTAGCCAAAAAAAAACCCAAAAAAATGCAAATTGCAGCAAAATCATGTGCGCAAAAATCAAAACCCACAGCAAAAAGCACTGCAGAAACAGATCAAAAGCAAACTGCATAGGTGTTTACTGAGCCTTATGCTGGCCACACGGATCAATTTTCAGACGAGAATATTCTGATGAAAAATCTTTATACATTCTCGCTGAATGAAAGGATGTTGTTTAAAATTTCACTGGTTTTTAACATTATGATTTTAAAATTAATGTAATTTCTGAACGAAAACCACATACACTGTCTGAAAATTCCTTTGTCCAAGACATTTTCTATTTCCAAATTTTCCCGTCACTGTGGTTGAAAATGAACGTCGATCTGACCCCACTAACGATTAGAGAATCAAACAAACCTTCTTAAAATTACATTTTTTTTTGAAGGAAGACATTGTTTGTTTTTTTAATAAAAAAATTTGATCTCTGAGTCTGATATTTACCAGATTCCCCCTTTAATAGTATATATAGTATACCTCTTCTGTCTGTTAGGCCCCTTTCACACTGGGGCGGGAGCGGCGGCGACGGTAAAGCAGCGCTATATTTAGCGCTGCTTTACCGTAGTTTTAGCCGCAATATTCGGCCGCTAGCTGTGCGGTTTTAACCACCGCTAGCGGCCGAAAAAGGGTTTAAATCCCCTGCAAAGCACCGCCGTAGCGACGCTTTGCGGCGGTATTGCTGCTGTATTACCGCAGTGTCCCATTGAAATCAATGGGTAGGAGCGGTAGGAGCGGTATAGGAGCGGTGAATACACCGCTCCAAGGATGCTGCTAGCAGGACTTTTTTGACCGTCCTGCTAGCGCACCGCTCCAGTATGAATGGGACCCGATTTTTTCAGTCGCTGAACAGGCGCTATTTTTAGCGCTGAACTGCCTGAAAAACGCCCCAGTGTGAAAGGGGCCTTATTCTCAGTGGATTCGAGATTTTGCTCCCTAACCATATAGTTGGTTATTTATATTTACCACTGAATAGAGATATTTAAGAATAAATTGCATTTTTTTTTAAGTTTACATATTAACTAAATTATACACTACACTTTTTTTTAAGGTTATTAACCGATTAATCGAAACAATCGGCCAACTAATCGATTATGAAAATAATCGTTAGTTGCAGTCCTAGCCTTAGACCCCTTTCACACCGATCCGCCTATAGCGTCGGCGGTAAAACGCCGCTATTTTTAGCGGCGTTTTACCGTCGGATTTGCGGCGCATTTCGACCGTTAGCGGGGCGCTTTTACCCCCCGCTGGCGGCCGAGAAAGGGTTAAAACCCCCGGCAAAACGCAGCAATGGCGGCGTTTTGCCGGTGGTATTACAGCGCTGCCCCATTGTTTTAAATGGGGAGCAGCGCTGAAGGAGCGGTGAGTTCACCGCTCCAAAGAAGCTGCTGGCAGGACTTTTTGTGACGTCCTGCCAGCGCACCTCTGCAGTGTGAAAGCCCTCTGGCTTTCACACTGCAGACAATGTAGCAGCAGTTTGAGGGCGGATTGCAGGCGCTATTTCTAGCGCTATAGCGCCTGCAATACGCCCTCGGTGTGAAAGGGGTCTTATACTGTATTACCTCTAGTCTATCAGCCTTCAGCTTCTTCGGGTTCAGATGCTGATCTTCCGTGCACAGATCCCTTATAGTGATTGTAAATATTGGATTATTTTTTTTTTAAACAAAAAAAAATAAATAAAACTTTCGCACAAAGCAGCCCCAATTCCCCTCTGCAGGGGTCCCCCACTGGCACTTCTGGTTCCTCCTGCCTTCAGAGTGCCTGTACAGCAAGCCATAAAGTATAGTATAGAGTGTCCCTATTGTAAGGTAAAAAAAAAACGTCTGCCTTTAGAATCACTCCTTCTGTCCAGGACTACAAGTCCCATGTGGCATTGCTCCTCACACATTCACAAGCACTTACTGACATTTATGAATGGTGTACTGAGCGGTATGTGTGCTGCACTGTATTTCCTAGGGGTGCAACGGATCAAAAAACTCACGGATCGGATCGATCCTCGGATCAGGAGTCACGGATCGGATCATTTTCGGATCAGCAAATAATAAATTGAATTTGCAAAAACCTGTGAAAATTCCGCCACCATATAGTCCCCACTGTAATATCCACATCCTCTCCCCCACTGTAATATTGGCTGGGTATCGCAGAGTATTGGCTGGGTATCGCAGAGTATTGGCTGGGTAATGCAGAGTATCGCAGAGTAATGCAGAGTATCGCAGAGTAATGCAGAGTATCGCAGGGTAATGCAGAGTATCGCAGGGTAATGCAGAGTATCGCAGGGTAATGCAGAGTATCGCAGGGTAATGCAGAGTATGCAGGGTAATGCAGAGTAATGCAGAGAATGCAGAGTATATGCAGGTAATGCAGAGTATATGCAGGGTAATGCAGGATATTGGCTGGGTAATGCAGGGTTTACAAGTGATCGCTCCGTCATTTGACGGAGCGATCACATTAAAAACAGTGGCCGGGTGTACCCAGATGGCCGCCGCTCCGGAGCTAGGCCGAAGCCGCGGCCTTTCCTAAGGCCGCCGGGTGTACAAAGATGACCGCCGTCGCTCCGGAGCTAGGCCGAAGCCGCGGCCTTTCCTAAGGCCGAGGAGCGTTCCGCGGATCGCGGGGTGTGCCGATCCGAACGGGGTGGCCCGTTCGGATCACGGATCGGCGACGATCCGTTGCACCCCTAGTATTTCCTGATATGTAAACAAATAATGCATTCTGTATGCAGGCCAACTAATCGATAATGAAAATAGTTGACAATTACAATTGTTTGTTTCAGTCCTACATCAGTCTCATCATCAGGGTCCCCCCCCCCTTCCATCAGTCTCATCATCAGGGTCCCCTCCCCTTTCCATCAGTCTCATCATCAGGGTCCCCTCCCCTTTCCATCAGTCTCATCATCAGGGTCCCCTCCCCTTTCCATCAGTCTCATCATCAGGGTCCCCTCCCCTTTCCATCATCATCAGGGTCCCCTCCCCTTTCCATCAGTCTCATCATCAGGGTCCCCTCCCCTTTCCATCAGTCTCATCATCAGGGTCCCCTCCCCTTTCCATCAGTCTCATCAGGGTCCCCCCCCTTTCCATCAGTCTCATCATCAGGGTCCCCTCCCCTTTCCATCAGTCTCATCATCAGGGTCCCCCCCCCTTTCCATCAGTCTCATCATCAGGGTCCCCTCCCCCTTTCCATCAGTCTCATCATCAGGGTCCCCCCCCCCCCCCCTTTCCATCAGTCTCATCATCAGGGTCCCCCCCCTTTCCATCAGTCTCATCATCAGGGTCCCCCCCCCTTTCCATCAGTCTCATCATCAGGGTCCCCCCCCCCCCTTTCCATCAGTCTCATCATCAGGGTCCCCCCCCCCCCTTTCCATCAGTCTCATCATCAGGGTCCCCCCCCTTTCCATCAGTCTCATCATCAGGGTCCCCCCCCCTTTCCATCAGTCTCATCATCAGGGTCCCCCCCCCCTTTCCATCAGTCTCATCATCAGGGTCCCCCCCCCTTTCCATCAGTCTCATCATCAGGGTCCCCCCCCCCTTTCCATCAGTCTCATCGTCAGGGTCCCCCCCCCCCTTTTCATCAGTCTCATCATCAGGGTCCCCCCCCCCCCTTTCCATCAGTCTCATCATCAGGGTCCCCCCCCCCCCTTTCCATCAGTCTCATCATCAGGGTCCCCCCCCCCTTTTCATCAGTCTCATCATCAGGGTCCCCCCCCCCCCTTTTCATCAGTCTCATCATCAGGGTCCCCCCCCCCTTTCCATCAGTCTCATCTTCAGGGTCCCCCCCCCCCCCCCCCCCCCTTTCATCAGTCTCATCATCAGGGTCCCCCCCCCCCTTTCCATCAGTCTCATCATCAGGGTCCCCCCCCCCTTTTCATCAGTCTCATCATCAGGGTCCCCCCCCCCCCCTTCCATCAGTCTCCCTCATTTACATCAGTGTCCTCATCAGACTCCCACCCCCCCCCCCCCTTCCATCAGTGTCCTCATCAGACTCCCACTCCCCCCCCCCCCTCCCCCTTAGCAGCAGGAGCATTACTGTTGCAGGAGCAGGTCAGAACATAGAAAGTTTTATCCCCCTGTCATTGCTGGGAAAAGTGATTGGAGGGATTGAAGCAGAGACCATAGCCAGCCTCTGCTGACTGTCCCCCAATCTGCGCACTATGAGAATATATCATTGACCCTAGCCACAGGCCGTAGTTTGGATACAGACCCCTCTATCTAAACATATAATAAAATTAAAAATAAAATGCTAGTTTTCTCTATAAATTGTCCTTTCATAGTAGGCGCATTCAGCACCCATTCCAACTGAACAGATTTGACAGTTGCCAGGTATCCCTGCCACACTCCTTGCACATCAGGCCTCCAATTGGTAAGATGGGGAACTATCACAAAATCTAGATACCAATGCATAGCCTTATATTTCCAAAAGTAGGTTCGTAGGTATAAGCCTTGCCCATCCAGTGCTCTAACCTCATGATTTCCATTACTCTGTTGGCTCCAAGCCCTCCGTACAAACACAGAGCACTTCGCCCAGCTTCCCACACCAAACAAGGGACGACTACAAGCCCAACACAGGCGAACCCCAAATCACCGCACTGACCTGGCTAGCTTTGTAGAACTGCTTCTTAAGCCCAGCCACCGACATTCCTGCAATTGTCCCCACCGTATAACTCCAGAAGTTCCCTCAACTAGTCCAACTAAAGCCGTTCTCAGATCCCGGCTCAGGAAATTACAAGAGTTCACTTCCGGTATGGGGAAAGGAAACGGGGGAGGGCTGTGCAATGTGTACTACTTAGGACCAATGGCTTGAGCCTGCTGCGAGTAGCCTGCTCAATGCATCTCTACGTGACGGTGGCTTCCTTCTATTTCCCGGGGACGTGGCAGGCTCACCTACAAACTATGAGCTGAAATTGTCTTATGCTTCTGCTGCAGCGCATAACATTCATATCTTCCAATCTCATGCCTTTTTTTTTCGGTAAAGGGTACTGAGAGGTAAAGTACACAGCAACTAAAAATGTTTTCTCTCACAGGATGGGGCCAGCAGGTTTTAGTAGGAGAAGTGCTGTGCTGAAGGACAGCCTGAAGTGTGCCTTGGTAAAGCGGACCTTCAGTCAGTTTTTTCATCTCTCCATCTATTTAAATCTTCTGCCCTTGTTGTTTTAACCGTGGATAGTAAAACATTTTTTTTCTGCCAGTAAATACAGCCCACTTCCTGTTTCTTGTCTGGTCCATGCCCAGCTCTCTCTCTTTTTCTCTCACTCTCCTGTGAGTTTGCCAGGAAGGCAGGGGGGTGAGTCATAAGAGGGTCAATGAGAGCTGCAGAGCTGGAGGTGTGCAGGAAGTGACCAGGCAGCAGCTTCAGCTGCACACAGTTAAAATGATTACCGCTAGACCCAGTGGAGGGAGATTTGTGCAGCATATTTGGCAAGTACAGAATCACAGTATATATAAAATAATATGCAAAGTGGTTGGAGGGAAGCTTCGGAATGGCAAAGATGTTTTTATTACAAATTATGTGAGCAGACTGCAGTTCCTCTTTAAAGCCGACTTCCAGGTACAAATCAGAAATGTTTAACCACTTCAGCCCCGGAAGTATTTATCTCCTTAACCACCTCAATACAGGGCCCTCCCTGCCCAAGCCAATTTTCAGCGCTGTCGCTGTTTAACCACTTCAATACTGGGCACTTAGACACCTTCCTGCCCAGACCAATTTTCAGCTTTCAGCGCTGTGGCACTTTGAATGACAATTGCGCGGTTATGCTACACTGTACCCAAACAGAATTTTTATCATTTTGTTCCCAAAAATAGAGCTTTCTTTTGGTGGTATTTGATCACCTTTGCGATATTTTTTTTTTTTTTTTTTTTTTTTTTTTACGCAACAAATAAAAAAAGACCGAAAATTTTGAAAAAAAACAAGTTTTACTTTGTTTCTGTTTAAAATTATTTGTAAATAAGTACAATTTCTTCTTCAATGACGGGCTCTGATAAGGCGGCACTGATGGGCACCGATGAGGTGGTACTGATGAGGTGGAACTGACATTCACTGATGATGGGCACTGGTATGCAGCACTGATGGGCACTCATAGGCGGCATTGATCCGCACTCATAGGCGGCACTGATGGGTACTTATGGGTGGCACGGATAGGTGGCATGGATGGGAACTGATGGGCACTGATAGGTGGGCACGGATGGGCACTGATAGGTGGCACTGCTGGACACTGATGGGTGGCACTGCTGGACACTAATGGGTGGCATTGCTGGGCATCACTTTTTTTTATTGGTACATAAAGGTGCCAGTCAGTGCCCATTTGTGGGCACTGACTGGCACAGATTGGGCATCATTTGCACATGTGGATGGCCAGGGGGTACATACCTGGCCATCCACATGTTGCCCACTTCCCTGGTGGTCCTAGTGGAGTCCCTGGTGGTCCAGTGTGGGCATCTGAGGGGGGGCTGCACTGATGAACAATCAGCGCAGACCCCCCCCCCCGTTCAGGAGAGCCGCCGATCGGCTCTCCTCTACTCACGTCTGTCAGACGCGAGTGAGGAAAAGCCGGTGAACGGCTTTTCCTGTTGACATTGTGATTAGCCGTGATTGGACACGGCTGATCACGTGGTAAAGAGCCTCCGCCGGAGGCTCTTTACCGAGATCAGTGTAGCAGTGTGTCAGACTGACACACCGCTCCACCGATTGCCACGATGCGGCACTGATGGGCACTGATATGCAGCACTGATAGATGGCATTGATAGGCATCACTGATGGCACTGGCAAGCATTGTGGATGGGCACTGATTGGCAGCTGCCTGGGCACTGATAGGCAGCTAAAAAAAAGGGGGAAAGGAGCTGCGCTAAAAACTGAAAAGACAACACTTAGTGTAAATGAATACAGTGTGTCTGATACAAATATTATCGTGAGTTATGTGCTCATATATCGTAACATATATGAAAAAATGGTTGATATCACATTCACCAGTAAGTGGATCAAAAAAGAGTGAAACTCAAAATAAATTAAAAAAAATGAACATCTGTGGTGTACAGTATTGGTGAACACCTGGCTGGGTCTGCAAAACCACCCTTATGACTCTGGGGGGCAGGACTCTGAAAGGTGGATCTAAATTATATAGGTGAAAAACAAATATCACAAGGCTGACATTGAAATACCCAAAAAGAGCACAATCTGTAGTGAATACCAGGCTGGGCTTGTAACCCAAATTAAAAAAGGTCACAAAATAATCACAGTCTGGCACTCAAGTTGGTGCATGAAAAAGAGTGAAACACAAAATAAATAAAAATGAAAAAATGAACACCTATAGTGCACAATAATTGGTGAACACCTGGCTGAGTCTGCACAACCAACCTAATGGCTCTGTGGGGAAGAATTCTGAAAGGTGAATCTAAATCTTATATGTGAAAAACAACTATCTCAATGTTAGCATTGAAATACCCAAAAGAAGCGAAATCTATAGTAAATACCAGGCTGAGATCGTAACCCAAATTGAGAAAAATGGTCACAAAATAGTCACAGTTTGGCATTCAAATTGATGCGTAAATAAAGTCCAAGTGAAAGGTATATAATGTCCAATAATCACAGCAGACAACGAAGACTTGGATATTCAAAGAATCATCTGATATTAAAAACAGGAGTGATTTTCACAGCACGCTGTAGAGTGAGAGAGACCTCCACCAGAAAGCACACTTGTCCGCTTACCGGAAATACGTGGTCCCTTATTATAGGGGACCCGTATGGGCAGATGGCTCTTAACCCCAGCCAGGGATGCAAACGGAATCCTGGGACTTTACTGGCAATATTCTCCTATGGCTACCAATCGGGGAAGTCTCCAATGTGGGGTCAGCTCAGGATCAATCAGAATGGCATACAGCAAATTAGTACCGGAAAGGATAAAAGTACTCGCATAGTGTAAAATCCTTAATGAGTTTTAATTTTTAAAAGAAGCAGCAAAGTGTGCACTTGCATGTAAATAGAACAGTCAGGACAAATAGGCGAGCCAGACGGTCTCGCTAGCAGCCCGTGGTTCCGGGACTATGACAGAAAGCGGTGACGTCAGGACGTAGCTCCTCCTCCCTACGCGTTTCGTCACTATGCGGACGTCGTCACGGGGCACGGGCGGCGTCCTGACGCACCGCATTAAATACTATACACATTAGCCAAGCCTCGATGTAAATCGAAACAGCGTCCGCCATCTTAACTATGGTAAACCGCTCTGCTCAAATTACAATAGTAAGGGAAAGGGTGCGAACCTATATTTGGCAGGTTGGAAATGATCTAAAAGGGCACATATACAACAGGAAACCATTTACTATTATGCCTACATAGCAAGCAACTAAAGAGGCTTGCTGTTATGTAATCTCCGGAACGGAGTGGTGTTTAAAAAGGGAAAAGAAAGTTACGTTTGCAACATTCAAAATGTCAACAAACATTTTAAACCGTGATGGAGAACATAGTCCCTCAATGTCCACCATTGTATATACAGAATCTTAATGTGGTGTACAGGGACATGGATATAATTTTATATCTATTTAATTCAGTTATGTCTAGATGATATACTCTAACTGTCAAAGATTAGGTTGTATCTAAACTAACCAATCCTATTGTCAGAGATTCACACCGAATAACAGATTCATACATTTGAACATAAAAACAAATATAAGAATTTTTTTTAGAAAATATCTAAAAAAAGGGTTTAGCCTATTATAATCAGACTACATATAAAAAGCACTAAGGAGACAAGGTCACTAGGAATTGTCAATGAAACAATTTATATCGACATCAATGTTGAGTCCAAAGGGGGTATAACTTTTAATTTTATGGACCCAAGCCATTTCTAACTTAGAGATGCTGTTAACAAGACCACTACCTCTCCAGTGTGGTCGAAATTTGTCTATACCCAGAAAAATCGTGTTGCTGGGATCTCTATTATGAACTAAGAGGTAGTGCTTATACACTGAGTGTTTTGTAAAACCTCTACGGATGTTGTTTATATGCTCGTTAAGACGCACTTGGAGTGGTCTTTTGGTCCGGCCCACATATTGAAGCCTACAAGGGCATTGGAGCATATAAACAACACCAGTAGTAGAACAGGTGATAAAAGGTTCTATAGCATGACTGTGTGAAGTACAGGTAGATGTAAAAGAAAGAGTTCTTCTAGTTCTGCATCGATTGAGAGTACAAACTTGACACAGTCTGCACTGGTAATAGCCCGTGAGTGTAGAAAAGAAGCTAGTTTTCACAGTGGGAGGGTTTAAAGTGTTAGGGGCCAATTTGTCCTTCAGAGAGGGGGCTCCTCTAAAAACAATCTGAGGCCTGTCAGGAAGAAGGGTCTTTAATATTTTATCATTCTTCAAGATATGCCAGTGTTTACTGACTATGTGCTTGACTCTAGAATGTTGACATGAATAGTTGGTGATGAACGGATTCCGATAGTAGTCTTTCTTCTGGTCTGATGGTCGATCAATCAGCAGGGTACCTCTATCCGTCATGTCTACAGTATTAAGGGTATCTCTGAGGAAATCAGATGTTTATCCCTTAGCTATGAACCGTTTGGTAAGAACTTCTGATTGTAAGAGGAAAGTGTCCTGGTCTGTACAATTGCGCTTAAGTCTAAGATATTGGCTTTTAGGTACAGACCTCAGCCAGGATGCATGATGACAGCTATCCTTTGGAATAAAAGCATTACGGTCTGTGGGTTTAAAGTATGTAGAGGTGATGAACATATCTCTACCCACTGTGATAGAAAGATCTAAAAAATGTATACTCTCCATGCTGGCCTCATAGCTGAGATGTATCCCTCTATTATTGGAATTAAGATGGCACATGAAACTGGCAAGTTCTGCCTCACCACCGTTCCATAGGAGGAGGATGTCGTCTATATAACGAGCCCACAAGACCACTTCTGGTCTTGGCTGGGCATAGATGACATCCTCCTCCCACTTGGCCATGAAAAGGTTCGCCTAGCTGGGGGCATACTTTGCCCCCATGGCGACTCCCTTATCCTGCCGATAAAATCTACCATCAAACCAGAAGAAATTATGACTCGCAGCATACTCCAATAGTTCCATAATATAGTTGATTTGTATATTGGGTAATTTGGAATTCTGGTATAAATAAAAAGACACGGCCTCTAATCCCAACTGATGCGGAATTATTGTATAGAGAGAAGTAACATCGGCAGTTACCAACCACATTCCTCTACAAGGTTTAATTTTGGAGAGGAGGTTGATAACATGCCTAGTATCTTTTATAAACGATGGCATAGACCAGGGATCTCAAACTAGCGGCCCTCCCAGATGTTGCGGAACTACAAGTCCCATCATGCCTCTGCCTATGGGAGTCATGCTTGTAACTGTCAGCCTTGCAATGCCTCATGGGAATTGTAGTTCCGCAACAGCTGGAGGGCCACCAGTTTGAGACCCCTGGCATAGACTGTACCAAAGGCTGCAAAAAGAAGTCGATGTACTTGCCCACACGGGAAGTGACAGAATCAATTCCGCTCACTATCGGACGTCCCGGGGGGCAAGTTTGACTCTTATGCACCTTAGGTAGTAGTAAATGATGGGGATCCTAGGTACTTTAGGTACCAAAAAAAGACTCTCCTTTTTATTTAATATTTTTAGACTGACTCCCCTAGTGACCAATGACTCCAAAGTGTTCCTATTTTTTTTTTATTTGGATTGCATGACAGTAAAACATATGTGGCATTATCGGACAAAATTCTTTGCATCTCTTGCATGTAGTCATCCTTATTCAGGATGACAATACCGCCTCCCTTATCGGCAGGGCGGATCACTAAATTGTTATTCGAACAAAGAGTTTTAATGCCCATGTCAATATCTTTTTTATTTCTGACTAATTTAACCTGCATATGCTCCAAATCTTTTAAAGCGAGGTCCCTGAATACTTTCAAAGAAGGGGGCAAGTGACCAGGAGGGTTAAAAAGAGAGGCATTCCGTAATCCAGTATGGACATATCCAAGGGATGCTGTGAGCGATGGGTTGAATGGATTTGAGGCCATATACCGCTGTACATTTAATTTACGGACATATCGATGGATATCCATGTATGTTTGAAATTTGCTGATATTACGGGGTGGGGCAAATTTTAGACCTTTGTCTAAAACTTTTAATTCGGGTTCTGAAAGAGTGTGGGAACTAAGATTATAGATGCCGGTGCCAACTACTGTATGTCCGAGGTGTTTTTGGACTGAGCGAGCCACCCCCCTCTAGTTCCTCTCTTAGTTCGACCACTCTTTTTGTTCCTTGGCTTGGCCTGGGAAAACCCCAATACTGGTCAGTTTTAACACCTGTGTGATCTTCTCTAAGATCAGCACGGTCAAAACCGTAATTGTCGTTTTGATTGTTGGTTGAACCTGTCCCATTAGGGTTGTTTTGAAAAAACTCCTCATGGGGAGTCTCCAAGTCTCTTAGCGGTAGATAACTATTTTGCGTATTTACGCCATAGTCATGTTGGTAATCACCATTATATTGCATTATTGAAGAGTCACCATATGAGTTAGGCTGGCCATAACTATTAGGCCGAATGTAACCAGAATTATATTGGTCGTGGTTCCCACCATAAGGACGGGTCTGAACAGCATCATGCATCATGCATGACTGATAGGCAGCTGCATTTCCCAGGTGGTTTAGGGAGGTGAAAATCCCTGCTGGTCCTGGGTGGGCATCTGAGGGGGGGCTGCGCTGATAAACAATCAGCACAGACCCCCTCTGTCAGGAGAGCTGCCGATCGGCTCTCCTCTACTCGCGTCTGTCAGATGCGAGTGATGAAAAACCGATCAACGGCTCTTCCTATTTACGTCGTGATCAGCCGTGATTGGACATGGCTGATCACGTGGTAAAGCGTCTCTGTCAGAGGCTCTTTATCGAGATCATTGTAGCGGTGTGTCTGACTGACACACCACACCACCAATCGCCACAATGCGCGCCCCCATGGGCGCGCAAGAGTGGTCGTTTTGGGAGAACATCATATGACGCCCGCCTAGAACAAGAGCTGTGCCACCTGGCCGTCATTTGACAGCCGGCGGGCGTGAGCAGGCCATTTTTTTTATTTTCGATACAGCCCTGCGTTACTTTAACTGACAATTGCACGAGCGTGCGACACTGTACCCAAATAGAGCTTTCTTTTGGTGGTATTTGATCACCTCTGCGGTTTTTATTTTTTGCGCTATAAACAAAAAAAGACCAACAATTTAAAAAAAAAAAACTCTATTTTTAGCTTTTTGTTATAATACATATCCAATAAAAAAATAAAAAAAAACAAATGTATTTATCAGTTTAGGCCAATATGTATTCTATATATTTTTGTTAAAAAAAATCGCAATAAGCATACAGTGGTGTGAAAAAGTGTTTGCCCCCTTCCTCATTTCCTGTTCCTTTGCATGTTTGTCACACTTAAGTGTTTCGGAACATCAAACCAATTTAAACAATAGTCAAGGACAACACAAGTAAACACAAAATGCAATTTGTAAATGAAGGTGTTTATTATTAAAGGTGAAAAAAAATCCAAACCATCATGGCCCTGTGTGAAAAAGTGATTGCCCCCCTTGTTAAAACATACTATAACTGTGGTTGTCCACACCTGAGTTCAATTTCTCTAGCCACACCCAGGCCTGATTATTGCCACACCTGTTCACAATCAAGGCATCACTTAAATAGGAGCTGCTTGACACAGTAAGGTCCACCAGAAGATCCTTAAAAGCTACACATCATGCCGAGACCCAAAGAAATTCAGGAACAATTGAGAAAGAAAGTAATTGAGATCTATCAGTCTGGAAAGGGTTATAAAGCCATTTCCAAAGCTTTGGGAATCCAGCGAACCACAGTGAGAACCATTATCCACAAATGGCGAAGACATGGAACAGTGGTGAACCTTCCCAGGAGTGGCCGGCCGCCCAAAATTACCCCAAGAGCGCAGCGACGACTCATCCAAGAGGTCACAAAAGACCCCACAACAACGCCCAAGGAACTGCAGGCCTCACTTGCCTCAGTTAAGGTCAGCGTTCATGCCTCCACCATCAGGAAAAGACTGGGCAAAAATGGCCTGCATGGCAGAGTTCCAAGGAGAAAACCACTGCTGAGCAAAAAGAACATCAAAGCTCGTCTCAATTTCTCCACAACACATCTTGATGATCCCCAAGACTTTTGGGACAACATTCTGTGGACCGATGAGACAAAAGTGGAACTCTTTGAAAGGTGTGTGTCCAAGTATATCTGGCATAGAAGGAACACTGCATTTCAGAAAAAGAACATTATACCAACAGTAAAATATGGTGGTGGTAGTGTGATGGTCTGGGGCTGTTTTGCTGCTTCAGGACCTGGAAGACTTGCCGTGATAAAAGGAACTATGAATTCTGCTGTCTACCAAGAGATCCTGAAGGTGAATGTCCGACCATCTGTTCGTGTACTCAAGCTGAAACGAACTTGGGTTCTGCAGCAGGACAATGATCCTAAACACACCAGCAAGTCCACCACCGAATGGCTGAAGAAAAACAAAATGAAGACTTTGGAGTGGCCTAGCCAAAGTCCTGACCTGAATCCTGTTGAGATGTTGTGGTATGACCTTAAAAAGGCCGTTCATGCTTGAAAACCCTCTAATGTAACTGAATTAGGACAATTCTGCAAAGATGATTCCTCCAGGACGCTGTAAAAGCCTCATTGCACGTTATCGCAAACGCTTGGTTGCAGTTGTTGCTGCTAAGGGTGGCCCAACCAGTTATTAGGTTTAGGGGGCAATCACTTTTTCACACAGGGCCATGATGGTTTGGATTTTTTTTCACCTTTAATAATAAACACCTTCATTTACAAATTGCATTTTGTGTTTACTTGTGTTGTCCTTGACTATTGTTTAAATTGGTTTGATGTTCCGAAACACTTAAGTGTGACAAACATGCAAAGGAACAGGAAATGAGGAAGGGGGCAAACACTTTTTCACACCACTGTATATTGATTGGTTTGCACAAAAGTTATAGTGTCTACAAAATAGGGGATAGATTTATGGCATTTTTTTTTTTTTGTTACTAGTAATGAAGGTGATCAGCGATTTTTAGCGGGACTGCAACATTGTGGTGGACAGATCGGACACTTTTGACACTTTTTTGGGACCAGTGACATTATTACAGTGATCAGAGCTAAAAAATATACACTAATCACTGTATAAATAGCACTGGCAGGGAAGGGGTTAACACTAGGGGGCGATCAAAGTGTTAGGCTACTTTCACACTGGAGCGGTGGGGGCGCTGTCGGTAAAGCCGCGCTATATTTAGCGCCGCTTTACCGGCGTTTTAGCAGCGCATTTCGGCCGCTAGCGGGGTGGTTTTACCCCCCGCGAGCGCCCGAAAAAGGGACAATACCGCCCGCAAACCTCCGCTGCAGCGGGTTCGGTGGGTTCGGAGCGCTGCCCCATTGTTTCCAATGGGAATGGGCGCTATAGGAGCGGTAAATATACCGCTCCTATAGCGAGCCAAAGATGCGGCTTGCAGGACATTTTCCAGCGTCCTGCAAGCGCACCGCTTCAGTGTGAAAGCCCTCGGGCTTTCACACTGAAGACACAGCAACAGCTGTTTCGGTTCGGTTTGCAGGCGCTATTTTTAGCGCAATATCGCCTGCAAACCGCCCCAGTGTGAAAGGGGCCTTAAGTGTGTCCTAAGGAGGTGCTTCCTAACTGGGGGGGAGTGGACTGACTTGGAGTACAGAGAGATCGCTGTTCCTGATCACTAGAAACAGTAGGGCTGCCCTGCCACAGTATATATGTGGTGGGCGGCCTTAACCACTTCCCACTTCCCACCCGCCATATAGCAATATGACGTGTGCAAAGTGGTTGTGTTATCCTGACCGGACGTCATCATGTGATCAGGATAACAAGCCGGCGCGCAGCGATCAGTGATGCTGTGTGTCAGTCTGACACACTGCAACACCGATCTCAGTAAAGAGCCTCTGACGGAGGCTCTTTACCATGTGATCAGCTGTATCCAATCACAGCTGATTATGATGTAAACAGGAAAAGCCGTGTATCTAACAGACGCAAGTAGAGGAGAGGAGGAGGATGCCCACCCAGGACCACAAGGGATGCCCACCATGGATGACCACCAGGTATGCCACCCATGGCCACCAGGGATGCCAACCAGTGCCCACCAGCAATGCCTGTCAGTGCCTCCATATCAGTGATGCCCATCAGTTCCATCTATCAGTGTTCATCAGTGCCACCCATAAGTACCCATTAGTGAAGCATTTTAGTGCCCATCAGTGTTGCCTATGAGTGCCCATCAGTGCTGTATATCAGTGCCACCTATGAGTGCCCATCAGTGCTGCTTATCAGTGCCACCTCATTGGTGCCGTCTTATCAGTGCCCATCAATGAAGGTGAAAACTTACTTATTTATAAAAATTTATAACAGAAACGGAAAAAAACTTTTTTTTTTTTTTTTTAATTTCTGTCTTTTTTTATTTATTTAGCAATACCACCAAAAGAAAGCACTATTTGTGGGAACAAAATGATAAGAATGTTGTTTGGGTACAGTGTAGCATGACTGCACAATTGTCATTTAAAAAGCGACAGTGCTAAAAATTGGATTTGGCAGGAAGGCAGGAAGGGGGGAAGGGGGGAAGTGCCACGGAGCCACGGGAGCTGCAGTTCACAGCACAGGGCTCAGAAGGAATGGCACCAGTGGCCGTTCCTTGAGAGCGCATGAGCCAGTGATGTCACTGGCTGGATGTAATGTAAATATATCCTGAACGGTACAAGTTGAGGATATATTTACACTACCTATAGGTAAGCCTCATTATAGGCTTACCTATAGGTAAATGTCAGCAGAGGAAGTTTACTTCCTCTTTAAATATTTTCCTCAATAGCTATACTTGAGGTGATTGTTACACAGGTCAACAGCGACATCTTCTTTCTCTCAAGATGCAAAAACAGGAATCTCATACCACAAGGTCTCCGGATTAAAAATCCTTGTGCAAATACACTGAACTCTCCTTATGCAGAAGGACTCTGCAGATGTACCAGCGAAAGGTTAAGGAACAACCTGATTCATAAACTGTATGGTAAAAGGGAAACAATCAGGAAACAAAAGCAGTTGGTGTTTGAAACCTCAACATCATTGGACCCTACAAGCATCAACCTAATTAAAGCGGGATTCCAGCGACCAATTATTATTTTTTTTTTTAAGTTAATGTATCAACTGACATCATCCAAATACAATACTCACAGTTTCGCGTTAGAATAGCCCTATATGTCATATTTCGTCCACCAGAAGAAGTTAGATAACAGTGTCCTGGCGGTTGTCATTTTGCTTGTGGGCAATTGAAGCCCACAAGCATTTCGTTCCAGGATGCAGTGAATGCTGTGCTCCTAGAATTCAGCGCTCGTTCCCGCGCATGCTCATTGCTAACAGTGAGCAGCGCCCTCAAATTCCAGGTTGCCATCACAACGGGCGTCGTCGTCGGAAGTTCCCGCCCCGTTGTGATGGCAACCAAACACATACAAAACAAAGAAGAAAGAAAAAAATAAAGCTCACTACGGGAGATACCAGCATTGAGCACGGTAATTCCAACCAAGTGCTCATTATGAAATTACTGTATATTTTTAAACAAATTTAAATAATATATAGTCATATATTGAAAAAGCATATTTAAAAAAATAAATAAAATCTCAATATATTTTTTAATAAAATTGTAAAAAAAATTGAATTGATATATACATTTTCATAGCACTGCACAAATTAATCACTCTCCATCCATATTTATAAATATCTAAATATATATCCATACATATATGTGTAAATATAAATATATATGTGGTGTGTGTGTGTGTGTGTATATATGTATATATATGTGTGTTTGTATATAAATAAATAGAGGTGGAGAGAGATTAATTTGTGTAGTGCTATGAAAATCTATATCTCCAACCTAAATTATTATATATAATTATTATTTTTTTAATTATTCATAAAAAATTTATAAAAATATTGAGTAATAAAAAAAAAAATATATATATATATATATATATATATTTTTTTTTTTTTTTCTTTTAACTAAATATATTTTTCATTCTAATTTATGTAACATAACATGCACGTTTATGACTAAATGGCCGAGTTACAAATTTTTTCTATTTTTTTATTATTTAATTTAAAAAAAACGTATTTATTTAATATACTCTATTTAACTAATACATTAGCTGCGTCAAACATTATTATAAATTTTAATTTTATATAAAAAAAATAGGAATCATTAACTTCAAACAAAACATGTTTATTAATGTAATAACATTTTTGAAATATATATAATATATTAAACTTTAGATCAAACAAACTATTGAACAGAAAACACATCAATTTAATTGTATTTTATATATATATATTTTTTAAAATAAGTTATAGTAAACAACAAAGATTGTAGACATATGACAATTACCATTTTTAATTTTCAAGTATGGGAAAATGTGTCATGTGTTTCTTGACAGCAACACTGGTTTCCGGCCTTTCTACAGGAGCTATGTTTTTAGGCATTTCTGGATTTTTGGGTTTCCAAGAAGTAATTAGGGTTCCCTCAACAATGCTAATCATCTTAGAAATAATGTGAATGGCATGTTCATTGTCCATTTTTTTGAAAACATTGCGAACAATCCACTTCTTTCTACCTCTTGGAAACTCCATTTTTTTTTTTTTTAACCCAAATTTCTTCTCCTCTTTCATCTATTTTTTTTATCAAAGCGGTGTTGCGTATCACATTATGATTGTGGCACAATGCTGCCAATTTAGTTCTGGCTTCCATGGAATCAAAGCGATAATGAATTTGTTTTGGGTTATATTTAAGAATCATACTGTGATACGTTTCTATTAACCCGGTTTGACAAAAAAAAGTTATATGTTTCATGTCCTTTTCCAATTGTGCATCTAGTACAATTGTGGACAATGCATGAAATGCAGGTGTCTGTTGGATTAACCAGGGAACAGTCGGAGAATCCTCATCAATGGCATTGTGCAAGCATTTGTGCTCTACATCTCCAATTTTCCATACATGGACATTTACAACATGATGTAGTACAGATTGCCAAAGTTCTTTGAAAACAATCTTGTTTCCTTCAGAAGCTCTACTACACCAATAGAAATGAGTCAGTATGGATGGAACCCAAGGCAAAATTGCACAATGAATTTTATTTTTTGAAATTTGAAGCAATTTTCTTATTACATTTTTAACGTAATGCCAAATGTCGAATTGATGATTAATATTTAGATATTTTTCATTTGCTGCAAGTAATTTTCAAATGCCAGTGTCGATCTGTTCCCACCATTGAATATCCAAATTTTTGCCAATTATGCGATCTAAACTTTTGGTAAATCCAAACTTCTCCATAGCAACTGATGAAGTTGTTTGAGACACCTGCACTAATTCAAAGTCCACAATTTTTTTGGAAAAGAGATCCATGAAGGTGTAAGTGGAGTACTTGGCTGAAAAACCAGGGCTGTCACATTGACCATCCCCTACAAGAAAAATTGGTTTTGCAGTCAAATCATCAATCACATTTGAAATATTCTCTTGCCAACTGTGATCAATTGCTTTAACCGCTTCAATACAGGGCTTTTAAACACCCTTCCTTACCAGAGCACTTTTTGCGATTCGGCACTGCGTCGCTTTAACTAACAATTGCGCGGTCGTGCGACGTTACACCCAAACAAAATTGACGTCCTTTTTTTTCCCACAAATAGAGCTTTCTTTTGGTGGTATTTGATCGCCCCTGCGGTTTTTATTTTTTGCGCTATAAACAAAAGAAGAGCGACAATTTTGAAAAAAAACACAATATTTTTTACTTTTTGCTATAATAAATATCCCATTTTTTTTAAAAAAAACAATTTTTTTTCCTCAGTTTAGGCCGATACGTATTCTTCTACATATTTTTGGTAAAAAAAATCGCAATAAGCGTATATTGATCGGTTTGCGCAAAAGTTATAGCGTCTACAAAATAGGGGATAGATTTATTGAATTTATTTTTTTTTTTTTTTACTAGTAATGGCGGCGATTTGCGATTTTTTTTTTCGTGACTGCGACATTGCGGCGGACACTTCGGACACTTTTGACACATTTTTGGAACCATTCACATTTACACAGCGATCGTTGCTATAAAATTGCAATGATTACTGTGTAAATGTGACTGTCAGGGAAGGGGTTAACACTAGAGGGCGCTGGAGGGGTTAATGTGTGTCCCTAATAGGAGTGATTCTAACTGTAGGGGGAGGGGACTTAAGGGGAGGAGACCGATCATGTGATCCTCTGTACTGGGATCACATGATCGGTCTCCTCCCCGCTGACAGGACGTGGGGCTGTGTGTTTACACACACAGCTCCACGGTCCCGCCCGGTCCCGTTGTTTTAACGGGCAATCGCGGGTGCCCGGCGGACATCGCGGCCGCCGGGCACTCGCACCGGTCCCGAGCGATGCCGCGGGCGCGCGCGCGCCCCCCAGGCGGCCGGGAACCCGAGGACGTCATATGACGCCCACCCAGGATGGTAGATCCACCTTGTGGGCGTCATATGACTATGGGCGGGTATTGAAGTGGTTAAAGATGTATACATTTTGAGTACTGTTGTAGGAAGATTTTCCAAACATCTGTATGCCGCATAGATCGAACATTTCGCAAACATTGGCATAGCTGCCTCCACTTACACATAAGGCCCCAGACAGCAAAATGTTACCCGCCGGATAATGCTTGATTTTGGGCTGGCTTTCCCACAACTTCAAGCGATGATAATACAAACAGGTGGAATATACATAAACCATCGTTCCAACAATTTGTTTCTCTATTTTTACAATCCTTGAAAAACATTTTTTATCAGGACAACGCATTTCATATAGCAGTTTATCAAGGCTGCTTTCAAACACAATACATTTTTTTTCTTTAACCACATTTAATGGATGAGGAAGTGTTTCTTCACTTTGTCTTTCCTCTATACTCTCAGGTCACTTTTTTGTGGAGTTTCACATTCAGACTCATGAAAACTTGGGTCGTCTACATAGGACAATTTTCTTCTTTTCCTAACAACGTGTGGACTATCAACATACGGGTCCAAACTTGCCTTTGTTTTCTTAGGTATTTGTGAAGGGGTAGAGAAAACAGATGAGGGTGATAGAGGGGACAGTGGTTGCACTTCAGATGTTTTTGAATGACTTTTAGGTGTTGACATATATGGTGTCATTGAACCCATAGAATACGAATGATCTAAGCTTAGAGATTGTGGACTGGCTCTTTTTGAATAGCTGCCTTCAGATTCAGACATTGGGAATTCAAAAGGGTCAGTTTGGGTTCCAGCTTCATTCATTGTCACATTTGGACTTTGATTAAGTAGATGACTTTGGCATGTACAATTACTGCTCACTAAGGAAGTATTCAAAGTTTCTGGCGTCATGGAACCTGCTTTTCGAATTTTTTCAAGTCTGCTGATCCATTTATTTCCCATCGATTTTAGTGGTGGTAATTCGTTGAAAATTGTGGGCATAGATTGTGGTATTAGTTTCCTTTGTGTTCCCTGTAATTGGAAACAATGACTTTCGAAGTGAACCGAACACATTCGATACAAGTCTGACCGAATGTCTGCCTTGATAATTGGAATGTAATCTTCTATCATTCCTGGCTCCATTCTGGCATTTTCCAGCCAAACTTTAATTTGCTGATCATCCCTTGGAAAGACATGATAGCTAACGTTGGATTGTTTTTTTTCGAAGTGCTGTAGTTGTTGCAAAATTTTGCAAAGCAGGCTGGCATTTCTACTGAATACATAAAAAGATTAAGTTAGCATATACATTATTTGTTAGCTTTGTTAACGCTGTATAAAATAGGTATGTAATTAAAAAAACCTAGAAAATTAAAAGAATGGTTGTATATTGAAAAATTATTATTGAAATATATTTTTTGGAAAGTGATTATCGAAAATATTGTATGCTATATTGATGATACACTCTAAAAACAATAAACAAAATTTCTAAAAAAATATGATTATTTAGTATTTTAATAACAACATCCACAAAATAGTAAAATAAAAAAAAACACAAATAAAAAAAAATATATTTTAATAAAAAGCTTTATTTAGTATATTACAATACAATATATTTCATATAGATAAACCAAAAAAAAAAAAAAAAATTTTTTTATTAAATTTATGACTTTTATTTTGGATTTTATGAGGGGGGAGAGAGAGAGAGAGAGAGAGAAAGAGCACATTTACATAATACATAAAACAATATACAACAAATAAATGCATGGTTTTGAATAAAATCAAAAACAATAGTTTTTTTAAAGTGAGAGAGAGAGAGAGAGAGAGAGAGAGAGAGAGAGAGAGAGAGAGAGAGAGAGGAGAGAGAGAGGAGAGAGAGAGAGAGAGGAGAAAGAAAGAAAGGGGGGAGAGAGAGAGAGAGAGAGAGAAGTGAAAGAAAGAGGGGAGAGAGAGAGAGAATGGAAATAAAGAGGGGAGAGAGAGAGAGAAGGGAAAGAAAGAGGGGAGAGAGAAGGGAAAGAAAGAGGGGAGAGAGAAGGGAAAGAAAGAGGGGATAAAGAGAGCTAGAGAAAGAAAGCGAGAGAGCAAAGAGAGAGCGAGAGAAAAGAGAGGAGAGAGAGAAGATAGATGGGAAAGAGAGAGAGAGATAGAGATGGGAAATAAAGAGAGAAAGGGAGAGAGAGAGAAGAGAGAGAGAGAGAGAGAAAAAAAAAGAGAGAGGGAGAAAAAATAGAGAGATGGAGAGAGAACAGAGAGAGAGAGGGGAAAGAAAGAGAGAGAGAGAGAAAAAGAGAGAAAACATAACACATGAAACATTATACATCTAATAAATGCATGGTTTTGAAAAAAATCAAAACCACTGTTTTTTAAAAGTGAGAGAGAGAGATGGGAAAGAAAGAGAGAGAGAGAAAAAGAGAGAGAAAGCATAACACATGAAACATTATACATCTAATAAATGCATGGTTTTAAAAAAAATCTAAACCACTTGTTTTTGAGAGAGGAGAGAGAGAGGGAGATAAAAGAGAGAGAGAGAAAGAGATGGGAAAGAAAGAGAGAGATGGGAAAGGAAGAGATATAGAGAGGGAGAGAGAGAGAGCATAACACATGAAACATTATACATCTAATAAATGCATGGTTTTGAAAAAAATCTAAACCACTTGTTTTTAAAAGAGAGATAGGAGAGAGGAAAGGAGAGAGGGGGGGAAGAAAGAGAGAGAGAGATAGAGGTGAGGGGGAAAGAAAGAGAGAGAGAGAGAGGGGGGGGGGGATGAGAAAGAAAGAGAGAGAGAGAGATGGGAAAGAAAGAGAGAAATATGAGAGAGAGAGGGAAAGAAAGAGAGAGAGAGAGAGAGAGAGAGAGAGAGAGAGAGAGAGGGAAACAAAGAGAGGGAACGAAAGAGAGAGAGAGAGATGGGAAAGAAAGAGAGAGAGGAGAGAGATAATTTATATATATATATATATATATATTATGAATACATCACAGATATATAAAACACCATTATAATTTTTTTTTTAGGATAAATAAAAAAAAATAATACTTATTTCTTGTGTGTAAATATTTTATTGTAATGTATATATAATATATAAAAATGTATATTACACAAGTTTAAAAAATATTTTAATTATCTCACCTGAATTAAAAGATGAAGAATAAAAAAGTTAAGTGTATTACCAGATCTTCTATCTCTCTAAAAGGTTATCAATATATATATATATATATATAAATAGATGAAGTAAAT
Organism: Lithobates sylvaticus; assembly: GCA_028564925.1. Lineage (NCBI taxonomy): Eukaryota > Metazoa > Chordata > Amphibia > Anura > Ranidae > Lithobates > Lithobates sylvaticus. The sequence continues at coordinate 433,800,360 of CM053026.1, forward strand.
ATAATAAAATATTTAAGCATTAATAATTACAAAATACAAAAAACAAAGGAATTTTTTTTTATATAGTAATTAAAATATTCAAGCCTAAATTTAATAAGTAAAATTTTAAAAATAAATTTACATTTTAACATACCTGTAAATATTGTTCATTTGAGTTTACAAAAATAATGATATTTGCCATACCAAATCAAAGTAGAAGATTATGTAAAAAAAATAAAATAATAATGTTGGTGTTAAAAATTTTGTTAAAAATGTAATTTGATTATTATATGTTAACGTTTAATAAAATATACAGTTGAAGATAAAAAAAAAATTATAAAAATAAAAAATATAAAATAAATGGGAAGATAAGTTAGCTTAAAAATTTTAGCTATCAAGGACAAAAAAAAGAAAAAAACAATTACATATAAAGAAAAAAGATGGAACACTACTTCAAACAAAAAAAAAAAAAAAATTGCTAGATGGAGGACTAACATTAAAAAAAAAAAAAAAATACTCAGTTTTACAATAATAATATATGTATAATTAGACACACAATGAGTCTAATTATACAGTGTAAGTTTCTTAACTTTTGTTTGGATGTAAAGAGCAGGTTCGAAGTTTCTCTGTGTCCTCTTTGTCTGCGCTGATGGATGAATGGCAAATGCACAAGCATGCCCTCATTTAAAATGGCGATTTCGGACACGCCCTCATCACGTGACCGACGTCCATTGTTCCAAGATCTCCCGAGATTTAAGAATGACGGCGGTCCGCAATGATTCTTGGGAGGCCGCATAGTAAGCTCCCAGGAGACATTGCGGGCCGGCAAAACATGCCTACTCCCACGGGAGTAGAGACAGGAAGTGGCCATAAAAATGAAAATAAAAAGGTAATCACAGAGATATTATTTTTTTAAAGCGTCTTAAAAGCATATATGAGGTTAACTAATTGGGGTAAGACAAAGAAAAAATTGGGTGAAACACCGCTTTAACCGCTTCCCGACTGCCTCATGTAGATATACGTCTACAGAATGGCACGGGCAGGCAAAACCACGTACCTGTACGTCCCCTTTAAGTTGCCTGCCCGTGGGTCGCGCAACCCGGTCGGGAGCTCCGTGACCCCGGCCGCGGGACCAGCGGACCCGATCGCCGCTGGTGTCCCGCGATCGGGTTACGGAGCTGAAGAACGGGGAGAGGTTTGTGTAAACAAACCTCTCCCCGCGCTTCCTACTCTGCCTGTCATTGATTGGCTGTTCCCGGTCATCGGGAAAGCCGATCAATGACGTCAGACGTCAGCCCCGCCCCTAATGTAAAAACACACACACGTCAGAGCCCATAACCCCTCCCCTCCCCCTAGTGGTTAACTCTTTCACTACAACTGTCATTTATACAGGAATCAATGCATTTAAATAGCATTGATTGCTGTATAAATGACAATGGTCCCAAAAATGTGTCAAAAATGTCCGATGTGTCCGCCATAATGTCGCAGTCACAATAAAAATCGCTGATCGCCACCATTACTAGTAAAAAAAAAAAATATTAATAAAAATGCTATAAAACTATCCCCTATTTTGTAAACGCTATAACTTTTGCGCAAACCAATCAATAATCGCTAATTGCGTTTTTTTTTTTTTTGTTTTTTTTTAATTTATACTTTATTAACACCAGTTACGGGCAAACACAAAAGTCAACAGAAACCGAAGCATTACAGAATATGCATTGTATTATTACAGTCCATTTCTTAGTCTCTACCATCTACTTATTCATTCTATGTCTATTTATTCAGATTTCTTTCAAACGTATCTGGAGAGTTTTCATATAATCTAACTTCTTATATTCTCTCCTGTTTTCCCTTCTTATCTGTTCCCTTAATACTACCCGTCTCCCTTTTCTTTTTTTCCAATAAAAACCGCAGGGGCGATCAAATACCACCAAAAGAAAGCTCTATTTGTGGGAAAAAAAGGACGCCAATTTTGTTTTGGAGCCACGTCGCACGACCGCGCAATTGTCAGTTAAAGCGACGCAGTGCCGAATCGCAAAAAGGGGCCTGGTCCTTTGGCTGCCAATTGGTCAGGGGCTGAAGTGGTTAAGAATGAAATTGAAACCTTACAAAGACAACTGCAAAAACTTGCCATGAACCCGAAGCAAAAAAAAACTCCAAAAGCTACACCAAGAGCAGACCTTTTGGATACAACCTAAACAACACAAAATAAACACAACCTCTATAACTCCTGCTATCAGCAACTTGGAATCCAATCCAGAATCCCAACGTATCCCTTGTGTAAATGCTGACCTGACGGAAAATGTGGATATAACAGAGGAACTCGGAATCATAAATTTGTCAAATCATAAACTTTTCACACCAGAAATAACAGTCCTCTCCAAAGGCCTCACATTAGGCCCAACCACCAAATTGGATAATTTACAGGTATGGTCAAATATAGAGGAATTCTTCAGGAGATTAAGGCTCAAAGAATATTTTAACTGTAATGAAAGGAATCCTAGGACAATAGGAGGTGAAAAAAAAGAAAAGGAACAGCAACTTCACACCTCCACAAGGACGCAACCCCAAACTGGATACCTATATTGACAGCTTCAGGCTGTGTGTCCCATCCCTGATATCCATCCAACAAAAGAAAATATTATACAACCTTTCACCACTGGAGCGAAGGGCTGTACACGATCTGCACAATAATCAGACCATAACCATCAAACCAGCAGATAAAGGGGAGCAGTCATTGTGATGGATACAGACAAATATATACAAGAGGGCCAGAGGCAGCTGCCAAATATCACTACCAAAAACTGGATTATGATCCGACCCAGGATTTTACTAAGCAATTAAAAGGTCTCATTAAAACAATACCAAGCCACCTACATTCAGAACTTATCAAAGCGATTCCAGATAATCCAGAAATTTGGAGACTTCTACATGCTGCCCAAGATTCACAAGCCAGGAAATCCAGGCAGACCCATTATAACAGATATGAATACACTTACCGAACATATCTCAGGCCTTGTAGAAAACATGTTAAAACCGTTAGTCATGAACACTACTAGTTTCCTGCAAGACACCACTGATTTTCTGAACAAACTTAACAATATACAACAATTACCACCAAAAACACTTCTAGTCACTATGGATGTAGAATCTCTGTACAGTAACATCCCTCACAAGGATGGGTTGGCAGCATGTCACAGATTCTTAACATCCTCAACAAACCACAAATACATTGCTGAGGATGTTACACAGCTCATCAAATTCATTCTTACACATAACTACTTTACTTTCAACAATGACATCTATCTCCAATGTATGGGTACTGCTATGGGAAGTAAAATGGCACCCCAATATGCAAATTTATTTATGGCTGACCTGGAGGACAATTTCCTGAACAGCATACAACAAAAGCCATACAGATATTACCGACTGAATGTGAAGAAAATCTAAAACAAATTTTCTCATTGATCAACACTTTTCAACCATCTATCAAACTAAAAATGGATTATTCGAACACACATGTCAACTTCCTAGACACTACAGTATACATCAGGGATGATAAGCTTCACACGTCAATATACAGAAAACCGACTGACCGATGCAGCTATCTCCATAATTCCAGTTTTCAGTAAACGAGCCATCATACACAGCCAGGCCATCAAATGCCACCGAATATGTTCATATATACGGAATATATTCCTCTTAGGGACTTTAGAGGGAAAAGACAACTACTTGATGTTGTGCTGCGTTGTTCAATATTTATTGAAAAGGTAAAAAGTGAAGTGCGTAGGTGAACAACCTACATAAATGTGCAAAGACAACAAGTGTACATATAAAAAGATATAGGATGCAAAAAACATGAGCATGAATCACAGATACAGGTATATAAGCTGACGCGTTTCGAGTTTTGACTCTTCTTCAGGGAAAAACGATCAGCGTGTGTGTGTATATATATATATATATATATATATATATATATATATATATATATATATATATATATATATATCTATATATATAAAAATATATATATATATATATATAAACAATCTATAAAGAAAAAACAATATGAGAAAAACATAGCTAGTACATATGTGTGAATAACCACAATCAATGAACAATAAAGTAAATTCATATCATGTATAGGTTAAAGCATATATATACTGACCCTGTAATGTATCTTAAGTCATCATAATGCATCCAAACTTTAAAAACAAAGATCCTTGGTGCGATAAACACGAAGGTAGGAAGGATCACTGCTTGGCACCCATGCAACCGGCCCAGAGCTGGAGGCAAGGCCCGTCAACCCACCCGCTGCAAGGAGTCTCCAACAGAGGGCGTCTCAAGGATCCCCTGGGGTTCCGAGGGGCAACCACAGAACAGGATGTGGATGGCTATAAGAAAACAAAGGAAATGCATATAGAATTTAAAGTGTGTATATATGCAATACAAGGGGCATAAAGGCTGTGCTAAGTACTATGCTAGCAGGAAGCCACCAGGAGGAGCCCCCTGGATTCTACCAGGAACGTATAGGGGTCCATCCCGTACCCAGAATGGTAATTGAATAATCAATGAAGGAGAAAGTAAACAGTGTGGAGATATTCAAAGAAAAGCCAATCAAACACATGTACCTGTTATAAACTGGAGGCAGAGCCGATCGGCCCTATAGGCACACTATGCAAGCTGCTTAGGGCCCCACCGCTGTGGGGGGCCCCCCAAGACCCAGCATCCCCCCCTGCACCTCTGGCTGGCCATTTAGAGTGCAGTGAGGAGAGGTGGGAGGAGGTGGAAGGCGGCGATCGGCAGCTCTATAGTGCCTGAGTGGGCGGTGGGATCTCTCTGGGGTTTGTAGTACTCTCAGTGTATACAGTGGAGAGGAGAGGGGAGGGGCCTCTGACCCCGGCAGGTATCAGTTTCATTTTCACTCTGCTTGAACACTGTTGCTGATGCCCCTCCCCTCTCCCCGGTTCAGAGGCCCCTCCCCTCTCCACTGTATACATTCTGAGATAGAACTACTAGCCCCAGGGAGATCCCCCCCCCCCCTGCTTGTGGACACCATATAGCTGCCGATCGCCGCCTCCCACCTCCACCAGCCAGGTACAGGGGAACCTCTGCAAGGGGGGGAGTCAGCTGTTTGGGGGTCCAAATGTAAGAGAGGGGCTTTCTGGGGACACTAATGTAAGGAAGGGGGCCTCTGGGGACACTAATGTAAGAGGGGGGCCCTCTGGGGACACTGATGTAAGGACGGGCCCTCTGGGGACACTGATGTAAGAGGGGACCCCCTGGGGACACTAATGTCAGAGGGAAGGCTCTCTTGGGAAACTAATGTAAGGGGGGCTCTCTAGGGACCCTGGTGTAAGGGGGGGCTCTCTAGGGACCCTGGTGTAAGGGGGGCTCTCTGGGGACCCTGATGTAAGAAGGGGCTCTCTGAGGACCCTGATGTAAGGAGGGGCTCTCTGGGGACCCTGATGTAAGGGGGGCTCTCTGGGGAGCCTGGTGTAAGGGGGGCTCTCTGGGGACCCTGATGTAAGGAAGGGGCTCTCTGGGGACCCTGATGTAAGGGGGGCTCTCTGGGGAGCCTGGTGTAAGGGGAGGCTCTCTGGGGACCCTGGTGTAAGTGGAGGCTCTCTGAGGACCCTGATGTAAGGGGAGGCTCTCTGGGGACCCTGATGTAGGGGGATACCCTCTAGGGACCCTGATGTAAGTAGGGAGGCTCACTGGGGACCCTGATGTAAGGAGGGGCTCTCTGGGGACCCTGATGTAAGGAGGGGCTTTCTGGGGACCCTGATGTAAGGGGAGGCTCTCTGGGGACTCTGATGTAAGGGGGGCTCTCTGGGGACCCTGATGTAAGGAGGGGCTTTCTGGGGACCCTGATGTAAGGGGAGGCTCTCTGGGGACCCTGATGTAAGGGGAGGCTCTCTGGGGACCCTGATGTAAGGGGGGGCTCTCTGGGGACCCTAGGGGGAGGCTCTCTGGGGATCCTGATGTAAGGGGGGGCTCTCTGAGGACCCTGATGTAAGGGGGGCTCTCTGGGGACCTCATTCTGTTCTATATTGTTGTACTTATTCTTTGACTGTTTTGTTTAAAGGAGGGAGGATTGTTTTGGGAGCGCTGAAGTGTCAGGTGTGACTGTGTGGCAAATAGTTTACATAGGTCACGGCATCACGGGTCAAGTAGAGGGCCCCTTAGCAGAATTTTGCTTAGGGCCCCAGGGAGGTCAGGATCGGCACTGACTGGAGGTATGTTCAAAGATAGATGCAGGATGCGGTCATGACAGCTGAATGGAACAAATCGTCCAATATGTCAACGAAACACTGGAAAATATCCAATATAACAAAGATACCAGCAGAGGCCGAATAGTACCTGGAATCTGTATACACCTACCAGGGGGTGAATGGAGCAGCAATCCAGCAGGGATGATCCGACGCAGCAGATGCATGTATGGTGCTGAAGGCAGCCATAAGTAAGGGTGGTGGGCGGGGTTGCCTATGACGGCGGGGAAAAAGGGGTGACACCCCCTGAGTCGGTGGCGCGCGGGCCTGCCCCCTGTGCGTAGATACTACGCAAAAGCTGGAACACGCGGCCGGAGTGTGTGTGGAGACACACCAATCCGGGCGCAGTGGATGACCGAGCTTTGTGACTCTACCCAGTGTGGTGACGTCAGAGTGTGCCGTGGGCGAGGACTCGCACCTGCGTCATCGTCTCGCAGAGCGAAATGGGCGGAGAGACAAGTGACAAGGCAATATCCCTTCCTTTCCATACAAGGAGGGCTGTTGGCGCTGTGGTAGCGCATCTAACAGCTCCCGTGCGCTGAGTGAGGAACACCATGAGGGGAGGGTGGATCGAACCCACGCCAAGTCATCCGGGGCATTAAGCAAGGGGGCGGAGCAGTGAAGCAGGGGAAAAATGCAACAGAAACAGGGGGGCAGCAGATGGAAATTTAAGAACACTACAAAGATAAAAATAAAAAACTTTTCACATAACGAATCAAGGATCAAAATAAAAACATTATTAATGGACACATATGTACAAGGCAGAGACGGACTGACCATTCGGTGACTCGGTGGCCGCCCGAGTGCCCCGTGGTGGGGGGGGGCCGGGCCGGCTCAGTCCGCCCCTGGAGGTGCTCGTAGCTCATCATGCAGTGAGAATTTAAAAAAACTATACCCCCAAGGAAGCAGTGCCAGTGAACCATTAAATCTGGTTGATGTGGCTAGAGAGGCTCAGAGGAGCGAGCTGGCCAGGATGGATCATCAGAGCCATCAGCTGTGCGTGGATGATTTCAGTGACAGGCGCTCTGGCCACCTCTCCCCCTGGGGAATTTAGCTGAGGGGCGGGCCATACATCACTGCCGCAGAGGGGACACACAGAGGGGAGCGGAGTTCACACAGAGGGGAGCGGAGTGTGTGTTGTTATAAGAAGAACGAGCAGTGCCGGGACAAGGTAATCCGGTGCCCAGAGCAAAGATGACAAACTGTGCCCCCCCCCCCTCCCATTTGTAAAGACAGAGCGACTTATAGTGGGACTGTGATAGTGACGCTAACTGTAACTTTGGGCGGCACATTGGTGTAGTGGTTAGCACTCTCGCCTAGCAGTAAGAAGGGTTGCTGGTTCAAATCCCAACCATGACACTACCTGCCTGGAGTTTGCATGTTCTCCCTGTGCCTGCGTGGGTTTCCTCCGGGTACTCCGGTTTCCTCCCACAGTCCAAAGACATGGAGGTAGATTAATTGGCTTCTGTCCAGAAATTGGCCCTAGTATAGGAATGGGGACCTTGGATTGTGGGCTCCTTGAGGGTAGGGACTGATGTGAGTGTGCAATGTACAGGGATAGGGACAATTGTGGACACTCACTCAGGTTGAACTGGATGGACTGGTGTCTTCAACCTTACTAACTATGTAACTATGTAACTGACACTTTGTGGGAACTGACTAACTGCCACTGACATCACCAGTGACACTAAGGCTCAGTTCACACCTAGGCGTCCCGGGTCGTGGGCGGAAACGCTGTGATTCTTCCTGCAATTCCCAAATCGCCGCACAGACATGCTTGTGATCCCCTTACCATTAAAGGCACCCCAATCGCGGTGCGATTTTGTGGCAATTGTCCCCCCGACAAATCGCGTCAAAATTACAGGACGCCTGTTGCCCAAAAGAAGCTCCAGAACGCCTAGGTCCTGAATGTAGCCTTATACACTGATCAGTGCTAATAATATGCACCGACACTGTACTAATGACAATTGCTGAGAAGGGGTTAATATCTAGGGCATCCAAGGGGTTAATTGTTTTCCTAACAATGTGTAATGTGTGTACTGTGTACTCATTTTTACCATAGACTGATTTGTTTATTTTCCCTGCTTTAAAAGTGAACACCCATGCAATCCTATTCCAGTGCGGGAAAAAAAAAAAGTCCCTGCACCTTTTCTGTGCGAGTTCAGCCATACAACTGTATGGCTGAACTTGCATCACACAGACATCGGATGTGATCGGCACCACAGTGCAGGTGCGAATCACATGTGATGTCTGTGTTCGCTACACTGTGACCCTAGGCTGAAACAGGCAGTGATGTATGGGTACATTGCAGTGCTTGTAGCTGCCACCCCATCGCAGTATATGTACTGTGATGGGTTGGCAAGTGGTTAATAACCAATGGTATTTGTAATATGCAGCATGAAGGGGTTAATGTGTATTCTGTATTGTCACTGATGGATTAGTGACAAGTGGCAGTTAATTAACCCCCTTGGGCTGCATTAATGGCGTCAGTGTTAATTAACCCCTTCATGCTGCAGGCCCCCCAAAAAAGAGTTAACAAATTAATCTGCAAATGGCTTACTATTGCTTGATTTCTCCTCCTCCTCTAGATCACACTTGCAGCTCTGGTGTTTCATCAGATTAGGCGACCGGTCAGATTTTGAAACGGAATTGACGTTCCGTCGCGCCATCTTGCTACACCACCCACTCAGCATTCTGTGCTCCTCTCCACTTCCGCCTCCCAGCTGGCCTCTCAGTGACATCACCCTGGGACGGGACTAGAAAACGCCTGTCGGGCGGAGATTGCTCCGCCTGACAGGGAAGTAAACTGAAGGGCGGCTCATTCTAGGCTTGTGCTGGGTGCAGGAGCGCACTCGGCACCATTGTTGCATCTGACCGGCTGTGCTGTATTCTAGCACAGCCTATGTGTACAGTCCAGGCACCACCGGCACTTCTCCTGCGCCCCCCTTGCTCTAGTAAATTGTCCCGCCCAGGGCATCCGTCCCTTCCGCCCCTGCCTTGTACCAGCCCTGAGAACGAGGCATGTGAATGTTCCTTCCTTCTTGCCCTGTGCTGTGCCTATTTACCAGGTGGCAGGTGCTATTCACTAGTGCACACGGATATCTAGTACATTGAATGCCACTCAATGTATAGATATCAGTGTTATATATAGGGAATAGCACTTAGCCCTGGTTCACATTGGAGCAATTTGACATGTGATTTGACATGTCAAATCGCATGACAAATGACTAGCAACTGTTCTACCCGAATCGGTGTGATGCCGCATTTATGGCGCCGCACCGATTCCCAAAAGTAATTTCTGTACAACTTTTGGCGACTTCTGGGTGCGATTTCTATAGACATCTGTGCACAGATGTCTCTGAAATCGCTGCCAAACTTGAACTGACATGCTGGTAGCTGAACTTGCACGATTTCATTCCCACTGTCAGTGTGACCCTAGGCTAAGTGAGTTTATTCCCTATATATATATTATATATACTATATATATATATATATATATATATACCTGGCTGGACCTAGGTCACCCGTGGGGTAGAGAAACTTCATTTAGAATGCAGAATCGCAGAGTCCCTTGGGCTTCGGTACATTGGTGATTCCTCAATAATCTCCAGGTCCAACATCAGTGATAAACAAAAACTTTGTCCCCGTTACATGACACCAGGTGGTCAAAATTTCTCTTTATTTCTCTGCAAGAACTGGCTGAAGAATGTTTGGACCTTCCACCCCAACCCGAGGCTCACATTTCCCTGGTGGGCTTTAACAAGTCAGTGAGAAAGAATGTTCCTTACCCCCATTGGAAGTGGCCCTATTATAGACCCGTGGTCAGTGAGAAGAATTTGTCAAGAACACTCTTATGGAGCAATTTAGGGAGAGCGGGTAAACAGGCAGTCCCAGACATAGACTTAAGGGTCTTATTAAAGCGCTCTACCAACCCATCCGTTTGTGATTTCCTTGGGAAAACCAGTCCGTGTAAAACAACTGGATAATTCCCGAGCAATAGACATACCGGGTGGCATAGTCAAGGATCACCAGTCAAATTGCTATTCTCTCGAATGGGACCTCAATTATGGGCAGAGGGACGCATATCTTCTTACAAATGACTACCACATTTTCTCTCACTTTGGTAACAACCCGTTGCACGGCCAAAGTGGGGTCCTGCATCTGGGGCAGTAACCAAATGTCCCCTGGGGAACACCCCAATATCCGGCAGGGCAGGGGTAGTTTCTACCCGAATCGGTGGAAGAAGGTTGTGTTCAGGGTAGGTCCGCATTTAGTTTCTCCCCAGTCTTGGGATGGCGCCGCCGACCGATTACAACCCGTAAAAGGACCGATAATTTAGGATGAACTGTACAAAGCCCAGGCAGGGGAGGTGGTTTGGCGACTTCATAAATAAGACCCCCTCCGGGTGCGATTTATGGCTATAGACATGAGGAGGTATGGGAGAGTGGACTGTTCCGCACAGATGTCTGGGCTGAAATCGTATATCGCTGCCAAACTTGAACCGTGACAGGACGACCCGCTGATTTGGGGGCCCGGTAGCTGAAGGTCTTTTGAGACACGATTTTACTCCATTGGTGGCACTCGTTGGGCCCGACTGTCAGAGCCAGTGTGACCGTCCTCTGGTGGCAGGTCGAAGTAGGCTTTTTGAGGATCTCCGGTGAGAAAAAGTTTATTTCCCTCTGCCATCCTCTCAAATGTATTGCCTCTATCATACTCAGGGACAATTTCTGCAAAAAATGGCTTGCCCTCATATATTGCTCATAGACAACTGCTGTACTACTTCTTTTAAGGCAGTATAGCCTGTGGGGTCAGTGAGAAGAATGTCCCTTACATTGGTGGTCAGCTTTAACCCAGGACATAAAAATTCACTGTACTGTCCCTTTAAATGTCAGTTTTAAATTCAAATGCAAAAGCCAGCAAAAAAAAAAAAAAAAAAACACGCCTGATAAAGTTCGGGGGGAAGCTAAAACAGCTTCACAGCAGCAAAACAAAAGAAAAAAGGTGATAAAAATGTCCCTTAAAGGGATCACAGACCAAACAGAGGGGAAACATTGGTGGTCAGTGGGAAGAATGTTCCTTACATTGGGTGGTCAGTGAGAAGAATGTTCCTTACATTGGTGGTCAGTGAGAAGAATGTCCCTTACATTGGTGGTCAGTGAGAAGAATGTTCCTTACATTGGTGGTCAGTGGGAAGGAGGAGGAGGACACACCCAAAGAGCTCTCTGTGAGAACCAGCTTTTTTTTCAAGCCTGGGCCTTGCCTGCTAGCTCGGCCCAGGAATAATGCCTGATCCTGGGGGAGGCCCTGGGAGGGATTCCCCTGATTATACAGGGCCTAGTGAGGAGGAGGAGGTGGTGGAGGATCTGACTGTGGGTCCGTGCCCTGGTGTGGATGCCAGTGTCTTCCGCCAGAAGATTTTCAATCGCTTTAGGGCAATTGAAAGAGCGGAAGAGAAACTTAAAGGTTTGAAAGCTGAGCATAAAAACTTCAAAGCCAAATACTTCCAGGCCTGGAGTATGGTTGCCACCTGTACGGGATTCACCCGGACAGTCCGGGTTCTGAATCATCTGCCCGGTTTTCAGACTCTCTGAAACCCAGACAGACCATTCAGATAGGGGGAGCTCCTCTAGCATTTTTGTCACTGTGGAGACAGCAGCAGTGTCACTGCTTCTCCATAAATACACTGTGCTAGTGTGTTTGTTATATATATAATCATTGCTGCCCCCCCCCCCCCCCCTCCAGGCTCCTGTAGGGTCTCTTATCAGTGACTTAACTCTCTCCCCCTCTGATCACTAGTGCGGTGTGCCGGGAGGCGGAGCTGAGGAGGAGATCATGTCAGGAGGAGTAGATGATGTCCGGCTGGCGCTGATCACACTACATGCAGGGAAGAGGTGAGCTGAGAGTTTTTCTCTGAGTCTCCTGGGGTGGAAAGCTGACAGGACTTGTTTTGCAGTAGTTGCTGTGAAGGGTTAAGGTGACAGGAGGATCGTTCTGAAGTGTGTCTGATCATATCTTCCAAGCCTTACACCTCTGTCTAGACAAACATCCCCCATCCTCAGTCCAGATAATGTGCAGTCATTTATGACCATTCATTAACCCTGTGTGTGTGGAGAGTGTAAACTTCTGATTGTACAGAGCTTGGACAACACAGGGATATATGAATGGTCATACATTACATTCACATCATCTGTACATACAGAGTGCTGGGAGCCGGCAGTTTTCATTGTTGTAAATATTAGTGGATGAGTACAATAGCTTTTGTTTTTATATACATCACTATTTTTCAGCCCCCAACTCCCCCCAGACCACTTCATATATCCAGCTGGCATCATCCCCTCCGCACTCCTCTCCTTCTGCCCCCACCATCCCCTCCGCACTCCTCTCCTACTGCCCCCACCATCCCCTCCGCACTCCTCTCCTACTGCCCCCACCATCCCCTCCGCACTCCTCACCTACTGCCCCCACCATCCCCTCCGCACTCCTCTCCTACTGCCCCCACCATCCCCTCCGCACTCCTCTCGTACTGCCCCCACCATCCCCTCCGCACTCCTCTCCTACTGCCCACACCATCCCCTCCGCACTCCTCACCTACTGCCCCCACCATCCACTCCGCACTCCTCTCCTACTGCCCCCACCATCCCCTCCGCACTCCTCTCCTACTGCCCCCACCATCCCCTCGCACTCCTCTCCTACTGCCCCACCATCCCCTCCGCACTCCTCTCCTACTGCCCCCACCATCCCCCCGCACTCCTCTCCTACTGCCCCCACCATCCCTCCGCACTCCTCTCCTACTGCCCCCACCATCCCTCCGCACTCCTCTCCTACTGCCCCCACCATCCCTCCGCACTCCTCTCCTACTGCCCCCACCATCCCCTCCGCACTCCTCTCCTACTGCCCCCACCATCCCCTCCGCACTCCTCTCCTACTGCCCCCACCATCCCCTCCGCACTCCTCTCCTACTGCCCACACCATCCCCTCCGCACTCCTCTCCTACTGCCCACACCATCCCCTCCGCACTCCTCACCTACTGCCCCCACCATCCACTCCGCACTCCTCTCCTACTGCCCCCACCATCCCCTCCGCACTCCTCTCCTACTGCCCCCACCATCCCCACCGCACTCCTCTCCTACTGCCCACACCATCCCCTCCGCACTCCTCTCCGACTGCCCACACCATCCCCTCCGCACTCCTCACCTACTGCCCACACCATCCCCTCCGCACTCCTCTCCTACTGCCCACACCATCCCCTCCGCACTCCTCTCCTACTGCCCCCACACCATCCCCTCCGCACTCCTCTCCTACTGCCCACACCATCCCCTCCGCACTCCTCTCCTACTGCCCACACCATCCCCTCCGCACTCCTCTCCTACTGCCCACACCATCCCCTCCGCACTCCTCTCCTACTGCCCACACCATCCCCTCCGCACTCCTCTCCTACTGCCCACACCATCCCCTCCGCACTCCTCTCCTACTGCCCACACCATCCCCTCCGCACTCCTCTCCTACTGCCCACACCATCCCCTCCGCACTCCTCTCCTACTGCCCACACCATCCCCTCCGCACTCCTCTCCTACTGCCCACACCATCCCCTCCGCACTCCTCTCCTACTGCCCACACCATCCCCTCCGCACTCCTCTCCTACTGCCCACACCATCCCCTCCGCACTCCTCTCCTACTGCCCACACCATCCCCTCCGCACTCCTCTCCTACTGCCCACACCATCCCCTCCGCACTCCTCTCCTACTGCCCACACCATCCCCTCCGCACTCCTCTCCTACTGCCCACACCATCCCATCCGCACTCCTCTCCTATACATACTGCCCCCATCATCCCCTCCACACCCCTCTCCTATACATACTGCCCCCACCATCCCCTCCACACTCCTCTCCTATTGTCCCCACCATCCCCTCCGCACTCCTCTCCTATACATACTACCCCCACCATCCCCTCCGAACTCCTCTCCTATACATACTACCCCCACCATCCCCTCCACACTCATCTCCTATACATACTGCCCCCACCATCCCCTCCGCACTCCTCTCCTATACATACTACCCCCACCATCCCCTCCACACTCATCTCCTATACATACTGCCCCCACCATCCCCTCCGCACTCCTCTCCTATACATACTACCCCCACCATCCCCTCCGCACTCCTTCTGCCACTCTGCATGTTGCAGAGCTTGGTGCCTCTATGCATTGGCCTGCCACAATAATGTTGGTTTCCATGAGACAGCCATCTTTAAACCTGGGGAACCCATGATCTTCAATTGCCCGGAGGCCCCATAAGTTTTCAGTCTGCCCCTGGCCCAGACTTCTCACTACAATTGTAAGCCAAGAGTGTCAACTTTGTTGACTCTGAGGTAAAGGGGGACTCTTGTGATTAACTCCATATGATTAGAAATGTTATTTAAAGTGGAAGTAAACCCCCCTATCGTTTTCAGCCAAGGAAGCTGCCATCTTTGCCTCTGTTTAATCTTCAACTGCCACAGTGCTGCACATGTGATCTGTTATGACACCAGCCATTGGATGGTTTGACTGTGTGGTTGAGAGCACAGCCAATGTGCAATTAGCATTCACGGCATGCCTTTTTTTTTTTAGACTGTTAAATCGATGGGTTTACTTCCGCTTTAATCACAAAATATATGTATAGTGTATACTACATAAATACATAAAAATTGCCTTGCATTGTACAGAGGTAATGAATTTAATGTACTAAAAGAAATAAAAATTGCCGTGCGCTGCTAATGTGTTCAGGTTTGGCTTGAAGAAAAGGTGGCAAACCTAGCCTGGAGTAAAAATCGCCTGAGTTACAGGATTTGGAGGAGAAAGTAAAGCAGCAAACTTTATTGTTGGAAAAACTAAAAGAAAAAAGTGGAGCATTTAAAGAAAAATTTGACAATGAGAGGAGATTTGTCAGCCAGTCCTCAGTCAGCCAGTCCTCAGCATGTTCCGGGGATCAGCCTCAGGAAATGGATGACCCGGGCCCATCTGCCTCTGCACCTCTCCCCCCATGTAAGACCTTGGAATCGCCAGCGGCAACCAGCCAGGGGGTTACGAGCAGGGCACCCTGACCTTCATCCAGCGGACGGAATCTCCCCTGGGAGCCATTTCTGATGATCCATCAGAGGTCCCTGAGGATGAGCAGAGGAATCAACCAGGAAATGAAGATGGATGTTACTACTACTGGGACCTGTAGTTCCTCTGCCAGGTTTGCTGCATATGTTTCACACAGTATGGCTGACATCAGCAAAGAGATTGTCTCACCTGAGCATCCATGTGTTCCAGCAGAGCTGATTGATGCTGGTGGTGGAAGGGATCAGCATGTTGCACCATGTGCAGTGGAAGCCATGGATGTGTCAGTCCAGCCTGCACTGTCCTCTGCAGAAATTTCTGTCCTGATGGAAGAGAACAGACCAGCTGAAGATTCCACCAGCAGTGGGAACTGACACTGTTGGGAAGACTGCAGGACATGTGAATATACCAGCAAGTATTAAGAATGACAGTAATGATAAAACAATGAATTTGGTGGGTGGTGGTGAAGGGGTTAATACTGCTGGGAAAAAAAAAATTACATTTCTCTCTCTGCTCAGAGGAAAGACTCATCGATTGTGCAGACCAAATCTGTACAATCGATATCTGCTAGAAATTTGTCAGATGTTTCAAAACACACAAATGTTTTTTCTGCTGGGAAGAAAGTGGGCAGTAATGCGTCAGTTTTGGGAAGTCGCACCAATGAGGGTGGAGGGAATTTTGTAAATATTAGTGGTCACAATTTGGGGAGGTTTGGTGGTGGGATGGTTAGTGGGTACAGGAGGAGGAATGTGGTTCAGTTGAGGTGGGAGGGGGAGGGGACCCCACCAGTAAGGGGGAGGGTGGCTGAGCTGGTTTTGGAAATGGGGTTTAAAGCCTCGGATATATTTGCTTTGATTTGCCCAGTGGGGAGTTATGAATTAGATTTGTCCTTTGTAAAGCCTGAGGGCCTGGATTTATTTTGGGAGCGATATAGGAGGTGCAAGGGCCTTCCGCAGTGGAGTGGTTTGGTGCCAAAGTGATATCCAGGCAGCCTCTGATAAAATCGGTGACGATCCTGGTGCGTAAAGAATCCATACCAGAGGCTGATTTAATAGTATGGCTACGCCGATATGGTGAGGTCCTCACTCCACTGCGGAAGGTCCTGGATGAACATGGAATATGGGCAGGGGCCTGGACAGTGTCACTAAAATTGGGGATGCTGGGAAATGTAGTTCAACATCTGCCCTGTTCAGCCTTTCTAGGGAGGGATCAGTTGACAATTTTTTACCAGGGTCAGCCTAAAGTGTGTAATAAATGTGGTGACAAAGGACATTTTGCATCTACCTGTACCCGTAAAAAATGCTCACTATGCCAGGATCTGGACCATTTGGCTAAGGATTGTGCCAAAAGCTCGTTCATCCTTATAGTCAGTGCCCAGAGGCATTACATAACTTGCCAGGATTGGAGGCTGAGCTGCAGAGGCTTGATAAGGATGAGGCAGCTGAAACTGCTGTTGCCCCTCCTGTGTCTGTTACATCTGCTACTTCAGATTCTGTTTCCCCTAGTGATGTGGTCCCTGAGTCTGTCCCTCCTGTGGTAGTCCCTAATCCTTCTGTACATAGATCCTCCAGACTAGCTGAACTTGCTGGGGGGGGGCAGGTTTAGCGGATCTTCCCTCTTAGCCTCCAGTCCCTGTCCCTCAGCAGCGCAAACGTGGTCAGGGGAATGTGGGGGTGCTGGATGGGGGTGGGGCGGATGAAAGGATGTCCATATCCCATGTCTCACCCTCTCTTGAGGGGGATTCAGATGATGAGGGGTGGGAGAAGTTTAGGAGAAAGAAAAAGAGGAAGACAAGTAAATTGGTAATTTCTTCCTCAGAGTCGGACCCGGGAGGGGTTCCTCTTGGTAATACCTTTTCTGTTTTGTCAGGTGATGAGATATGTGATATATCTTTCTCTTTATCATCCATGTATGAGGGGGAGTCACGTAGTCTGAAGAGAGCTGTTTCTGGTGATGAGAGTGTGGTAAAGGTTAAGAAACGACTACCCCAATCATCCTGATGGCAGTTCCCACTCCAATAAAGGTGGCGACCATTAATGTCGCCAGCATAAAATCTGCAAGAGCTCGTGATATTGCCTTATTTTTGCTCAGCGAGTTTGATACCGAGATTTTATTTTTGCAAGAGACCTGGCTCAATACTTTGGCCGATGTCCATCTAGCAAAAAGGGAGTGGAGATGCGGTCCCTCCTTTTGGTCTCTTGCGGCTGAGCCCTGCAGCAGAGTTGCGGTCCTTTTTTAAAACCGATATGGTAACGTGGCGATGGGTAATTGAGGTAGAGATTAGGAGATGCATGGTCTTGGATGTCTCTTTTAGGGGGCAGGACCTGCGCCTGATCAATATCTATGGACCTTAGTCAAATGGGGCAGGAAATGCCTCCTCACAGAGATCGAGCCCTTCCTTTTTACGTCCCAACAGGTTGTCTTTGGAGGTGATTTTAACACCATAATTAGGCCTGAAGACAGGAGAGGCTCCATAGACAGGCTGGGTTACGATAGCGTTTTTCTTAGAGATATAGTGAAACAAGCAGGCCTGGTAGATGTGCATATTAAGCACTGCCCTGGCAGCACGGGATTCACATTTCAGAGAGGGAATAGTCAGAGTAGGATAGATAGTTTTTTTTTTTTTTTTAAAAGGAGAACTCTGCTTTCTCGGCTCCCGAGTTGAGGGCGGTGGAGTTCTCTGACCACTGTATGCTGTCTGTGACTCTGAATGCCTCGGACACTCCACCCAGGGGAAGGGGTACCTGGAATCTGAATTTGGCTCTCCTGGAAGATGTAGAGGTAAGACAATCCTTTGAGGATTTTTTTCAGGCACAGGTTTCTATTCTGGACTTTTGCAGCAGTAAGTCAGAGTGGTGGGAACTTGTGAAACAAAGGGCAATTGGACTTTTCAAGACCATAAGTAAGAAGAAGCAGCTTGGTATGTACATTGCCTACCAGCATTTGCGGAGGAAGCTTGGTCGTCTTGTCTCGTATAGAGGAGATCCAGGGGAGATCTCTGAGGTGAAGTTTCTTCTTAGAAAGTGTCAATACGACCGGCATGCCTCCTTGGTTCTGGAGAGGGATTATGGAAAATATCACTCGCCTGATCCTTACCAGAACTGTAAGCAAGGCATAGCAGTTAAGACGGTCATAGGCCTGAGGGATAGTACGGGTTCCCTGGTGAAGTCCAGATCAGGGATCCTGGAGATCTTCAGATCATATTACGCAGACCTTCTGGGAAGAAAAGACCTTTGTCGGGACAAGATGGAAAGCTTTCTGGATTCTACTCCAGGATTGGGAAATGGTACGTTGTCTTTGATGGACCAATTTCAGTGGATGAGGTAGTTCATGCTATAGAGAAGCTGGCTACCAAAAAATCGCCTGGGCCAGATGGGTTGACAGCTGAATTCTACAAGTGTTTTAAGTCCATTCTGGCTCCCTTTTTAGCAGAGGTTTATAACAGCTATCTAGAAGAGGGTTCGCTCCCTCCCTCCATGAGGCAATCCGCTGTGATTCTTCTGTCAAAAGGTAAAGACCCCTTAATGATTGAGAACTGGCGCCCCATCAGTCTTCTCAATGTTGATAGAAAGATCTTGGCGAAGATTCTTTTTTGTCGCTTATCGTCAGTGGCGGGCGATTAGTTGTCCAGTCATCAGCACTACTCGGTCCAAGGTAGAAGTACCTTTTCAGCAGTTTTAGCTGTCCGGGAGGCTTTTGAGCGATGCAGGGCTGCTGGATGGAGAAAGTACTTGCTGGCATTGGATCAGGCGAAGGCTTTTGATAGAGTCAATCACGAGTACCTGTATTTGCTACTTGGTAGAAACGGCCTGCAGGGGAGGTTTATAGATTGGCTGAAGACATATATATATATATATATATATATATATAGGGGCTGAGAGCTTCCCACTGGTTAATGATTGGGTTGAACGGCCTTTTGAGGTTGGCTCTGATGTGCGCCAGGGATGTCCTCTGAGCCCCTGTTATATGTATTCGTAATCGACCCCTTCATAAGAAGGCTAGAGAGTGAATCTTTGTGCGGGGTGCCTTTGGGCATTGCTGGTGTGCCGCCTTTGAAGGTCGTGGCCTATGCTGATGATGTGTCTGTTATCTTTGGGACGGAGGAGGCGCAGGAGGTGGTCTCTGTGATAGAGCAGTACACGGAGGCTTCTGGTTCTAAAGTCAACCATGAAAAGAGTGAAGTTTTCTGGATGGGTGAGGAGGGTGAAAGCTTCGAACTTCCGGATGCCTTCCCAGAGCCCCAGCAGGAAATTAAAGTGTTGGGCATCAAATTTGGTCCTGGCGACTATGGTCATCGAAATTGGGAAAGCAGGTTGGTGTGTGCCAATGCCAAAGTAGCAAGCTGGAAGAAATGGAAGCTTTTCTTCAGGGAGAGGGTTGACTTGATCAAAACTTACCTAGTCCCATGTCAGCTTCGTCTGTATCTTGCCAGCATCTCTCTATGCAAGGGTGTACAGCTGTTTTTTCCAACTGTTATGGGTAAATAGGTTGAACCTGATCAAACGCAATGTAACTTACCTTTCTAGGCGGGAGGGTGGCCTAGGAATGGTCAACTTAATAGTTTTCTTTTCTCTGCTCTTTTTAAAGTACAATCTTGGTAACATGCTAGCAGAGAACCTGCCGGGATGGGTGGGTATTTTTAAATCTTGTTTTAGGCCTTTTCTGCGATGCTGGGAAGATGGCGGGCCAGTGAAAAGTCTGAGAGTCCAACATGGCAAGCTCCCGGCTTATGTTGCACCATGTCTGAAAATACTTTGGCAGTGGCAGGTGACAGTGGAGGATATCAAGTTCCTCCCCGGGAAGCTTCTGGAGAAGAGGATTTTGAGCTCTGCTTTCAGTGTGTCACTGGCCTTAAGGGATTGCCCAGGCTCTGTAATGAGGGAGGGGTTGCGTTTAATCAATTTAGAAAGAATCCCCTTGAAGTTTAGGGATCAAGCCTGGCTTGCTTTCCATGGAAGGCTCTATGTGAGAGGGAACTGGAAGCATCGCCCTGTGGATGATCGGGATTGTCCTAGAGCGGAGTGTGTTGGTAAAGTGGAGTCTATGGACCACTTTTTGCTGCAGTGTCCCTTTAACATAGAGGTGTATAAAAGGGTGGGGAGGGCTCTAGGCATACCCTTTTTCTATTGCATGAGTTATGCGGAGTGGGTGTACGGGGCATTCCCGACTCGCTGGGATTTTGATTTCGATACACTGTTTTTAGTTAGTATAGTTGTCCGTTACTTCACATGGAATGCACGGTGCCAGATTACCCTGCGGAAGAAATTCCTCTATGTCGAGGTGGTGGTGCACGATAGTCTGGGTGAGGTTGGGAAAATTCGGGGTCTTGAGAGGGGCAGGGAGCCTCGGGCAGTCTGGATAAGGGCGTGGAGGAATATCAGACCTGCCTTTGGTGATCTGTCCATCTCTGGGTGAGGAGCTCTTTTCTTTTTCTGTTTCTTTCACTCCCTTAGCTTTTGTTGATTAGTATCTTCTTGTTGAAGAAGGGCTGCATGCATAATGGGTGGTGGGTTTATTTTTTGACCTCGCAGGTTTGTCTGGTGTAGTGGTGTGAGTCGTAGCAAGATTATCCCCAATATTGACATGTTCAGGATGATTTAAGTTTTTGCTGTAAAGTCTTTTTTTGCTTGAGAGTATTTATTTTCATTTATGTATATATTTATGTATATTTATATATATATATATATAGTGATTTTATGCTTATTAATTGAAAGACTTTTAATAAAGAAAAATTGGGAAGAATGTCCCTTACATTGGTGGTCAGTGAGAACAATGTCCCTTACATTGGTGGTCAGTGTGTGTGTGTGCTCTCCCTCCAGTGTCCCCCTGTGTGTGTGTGTGTGCTCTCCCTCCATTGTCCCCCTATGTGTGTGTGTGTGTGTGTGTGTGTGTGTGTGCTCTCCCTCCAGTGTCCCCTGTGTGTGTGTTTGCTCTCCCTCCAGTGTCCCCCTGTGTGTGTGTTTGCTCTCCCTCCAGTGTCCCCCTGTGTGTGTGTGTGCTCTCCCTCCAGTGTCCCCCTGTGTGTGTGCTCTCCCTCCAGTGTCCCCCTGTGTGTGTGCTCTCCCTCCAGTGTCCCCCTGTGTGTGTGTGTGCTCTCCCTCCAGTGTCCCCCTGTGTGTGTGTGTGTGTGTGCTCTCCCTCCAGTGTCCCCGTGTGTGTATGCTCTCCCTCCAGTGTCCCCCTGTGTGTGTGTGTGCTCTCCCTCCAGTGTCCCCCTGTGTGTGTTAGCTCTCCCTCCAGTGTCCCCCTGTGTGTGTGTGTGTGCTCTCCCTCCAGTGTCCCCCTGTGTGTGTGTGCTCTCCCTCCAGTGTCCCCCTGTGTGTGTGCTCTCCCTCCAGTGTCCCCCTGTGTGTGTGTGTGTGTGTGTGTCTCCCTCCAGTGTCCCCCCTGTGTGTGTGTGTGTGTGTGTGTGCTCTCCCTCCAGTGTCCCCCTGTGTGTGTGCTCCCCTGTGTGTGTGCCCTCTCTCCAGTGTCCCCCTGTGTGTGTGTGTGTGTGTGTGTGTGTGTGTGTGTGTGTGTGTGTGTGTGCTGTGTGTGTGTGTGTGTGTGTGTGCTCTCCCTCCAGTGTCCCCCTGTGTGTGTGCTCTCCCTCCAGTGTCCCCCTGTGTGTGTGTGTGTGCTCTCCCTCCAGTGTCCCCCTGTGTGTGTGTGTGCTCTCCCTCCAGTGTCCCCCTGTGTGTGTGTGTGTGCTCTCCCTCCAGTGTCCCCCTCTGTGTGTGTGTGCTCTCCCTTCAGTGTCCCCCTGTGTGTGTGTATGTGTGTGCTCTCCCTTCAGTGTCCCCCTGTGTGTGTGTATGTGTGTGCTCTCCCTCCAGTGTCCCCCTGTGTGTGTGTGTGTGTGTGTGTGTGTGCTCTCCCTCCAGTGTCCCCCTGTGTGTGTGTGTGTGTGTGTGTGCTCTCCCTCCAGTGTCCCCCTCTGTGTGTGCTCTTCCTCCAGTGTCCCCCTGTGTGTGTGTGTGTGTGCTCCCTCCAGTGTCCCCCTGTGTGTGTGTGTGTGTGTGTGTGTGTGTGCTCTCCCTCTAGTGTCCCCCTGTGTGTGTGTGTGTGTGTGTGTGTGTGTGCTCTCCCTCCAGTGTCCCCCTGTGTGTGTGTGTGTGTGTGTGTGTGTGTGTGTGTGCTCTCCCTCCAGTGTCCCCCTGTGTGTGTGTGTGCTCCCTCCAGTGTCCCCCTGTGTGTGTGTGTGTGTGTGTGTGTGTGTGTGTGTGTGTGTGTGCTCTCCCTCCAGTGTCCCCCTGTGTGTGTGCTCTCCCTCCAGTGTCCCCCTGTGTGTGTGTGTGTGCTCTCCCTCCAGTGTCCCCTGTGTGTGTGTGTGTGTGCTCTCCCTCCAGTGTCCCCCTGTGTGTGTGTGTGTGTGCTCTCCCTCCAGTGTCCCCCTGTGTGTGTGTGTGTGTGTGTGTGTGTGTGTCCCTCCAGTGTGTGTGTGTGTGCTCCCCTCCAGTGTCCCCCTGTGTGTGTGTGTGCTCTCCCTCCAGTGTCCCCCTGTGTGTGTGTGTGCTCTCCCTCCAGTGTCCCCCTGTGTGTGTGTGTGCTCTCCCTCCAGTGTCCCCCTGTGTGTGTGTGCTCTCCCTCCAGTGTCCCCCTGTGTGTGTGTGCTCTCCCTCCAGTGTCCCCCTGTGTGTGTGTGTGCTCTCCCTCCAGTGTCCCCCTGTGTGTGTGTGTGTGTGCTCTCCCTCCAGTGGTCCCCCTGTGTGTGTGCTCTCCCTCCAGTGTCCCCCTGTGTGTGTGCTCTCCCTCCAGTGTCCCCCTGTGTGTGTGTGTGTGTGTGTGTGTTGTGTGCTCTCCCTCCAGTGTCCCCCTGTGTGTGTGTGTAGTCTCCCTCCAGTGTCCCCCCAGTGTGTGTGTGTGTGTGTGCTCCCTCCAGTGTCCCCCCTGTGTGTGTGTCTCCCTCCAGTGTCCCCCTGTGTGTGTGTGTGTGTGCTCCCTCCAGTGTCCCCCTGTGTGTGTGTGTGTGTGTGTGTGTGTGTGCTCTCCCTCCAGTGTCCCCCCTGTGTGTGTGTGCTCTCCCTCCAGTGTCCCCCTGTGTGTGTGTGTGTGTGTGTGTGTGTGTGTGTGTGTCTCCCTCCAGTGTCCCCCTGTGTGTGTGCTCTCCCTCCAGTGTCCCCCTGTGTGTGTGTGTGTGTGTGCTGTGCTCTCCCTGTGTGTGTGTGTGTGCTCCAGTGTCCCCTCTGTGTGTGTTGTTGTGTGTGTGTGTGTCTCCCTCCAGTGTCCCCCCTGTGCTCTCCCTCCAGTGTCCTCCTCCAGTGTCCCCCTGTGTGTGTGTGCTCCCTCCAGTGCCCCCTGTGTGTGTGTGCTCTCCCTCCAGTGTCCCCTGTGTTTGTGTGTGCTCTCCCTCCAGTGTCCCCCTGTGTGTGTGTGTGTGTGTGTGTGCTCTCCCTCCAGTGTCCCCCTGTGTGTGTGTGTGTGTGTGTGCTCTCCCTCCAGTGTCCCCCTGTGTGTGTGTGTGCTGTCCCTCCAGTGTCCCCCTGTGTGTGTGTGCTGTGTGTGTGCTCTCCCTCCAGTGTCCCCCTGTGTGTGTGTGTGTGTGTGTGTGTGTGCTCTCCCTCCAGTGTCCCCTGTGTGTGTGTGTGTGTGTGTGTGTGCTCTCCCTCCAGTGTCCCCCTGTGTGTGTGTGTGTGTGTGTGTGTGTGTGTGTGCTCTCCCTCCAGTGTCCCCCTGTGTGTGTGTGCTCCCTCCAGTGTCCCCTGTGTGTGTGTGTGTGTGTGTGTGCTCTCCCTCCAGTGTCCCCCTGTGTGTGTGCTGTCTCCCTCCATTGTCCCCCTGTGTGTGTGGTCTCCCTCCTGTGTCCCCCTGTGTGTGTGTGTGTGTGCTCTCCCTCCAGTGTCCCCCTGTGTGTGTGTGTGTCCCCCTGTGTGTGTGTGTGTGTGCTCTCCCTCCAGTGTCCCCTCCCTGTGTGTGTGTGTGTGTGTCCCTCCAGTGTGTGTGTGTGTGTGTGTCTCCCTCCAGTGTCCCCCTGTGTGTGTGTGTGCTCTCCCTCCAGTGTCCCCTGTGTGTGTGTGCTCTCCCTCCAGTGTCCCCTGTGTGTGTGTGTGTGTGTGTGTGCTCTCCCCCCAGTGTCCCCTGTGTGTGTGTGCTGTGCCTCCAGTGTCCCCCCCTGTGTGTGTGTGTGCTCTCCTCCAGTGTCCCCCTGTGTGTGTGTGTGTGCTCTCCCTCCACAGTGTGTGTGTGTGTGCTCTCCCTCCAGTGTCCCCCTGTGTGTGTGTTTGTGCCTGTGTCCCCCTGTGTGGGTGTGTGTGTGTGTGCTCTCCCTCCAGTGTGTGTGTGTGTGTGCTCTCCCTCCAGTGTCCCCTGTGTGTGTGTGCTCTCCTGTCCCCCCTGTGTGTGTGTGCTCTCCCTCCAGTGTCCCCCTGTGTGTGTGTGTGTGTCTCCCCTCCAGTGTCCCCCCTGTGTGTGTGCTCTCTCCCCTCCAGTGTCCCCCTGTGTGTGTGCTCTCCCTCCCGTGTCCCCCCTCCAGTGTGTGTGCTCTCCTCCAGTGTGTGTGTGTGTGTGCTCTCCCTCCAGTGTCCCCCTGTGTGTGTGTGTGCTCTCCCCCCTCCAGTGTCCCCCTGTGTGTGTGTGTGCTCTCCCTCCAGTGTCCCCCTGTGTGTGTGTGCTCTCCCTCCCCCTGTGTCCCCCTGTGTGTGTGTGTGTGTCCCCCTGTGTGTGTGCTCTCCCTCCAGTGTCCCCCTGTGTGTGTGTCTCCCTCCAGTGTGTGTGTGTGCTCTCCCTCCAGTGTCCCCCCTGTGTGTGTGTGTGTGTGTGTGCTCCCCCAGTGTCCCCCTGTGTGTGTGTGTGTGTGTGTGTGCTCTCCCTCCAGTGTCCCCCTGTGTGTGTGCTCTCCCTCCAGTGTCTCTCCCTGTGTGTGTGTGTGCTCTCCCTCCAGTGTCCCCCTGTGTGTGGTGTGTGTGTGTGCTCTCCCTCCAGTGTCCCCCTGTGTGTGTGTGTGTGTGCTCTCCCTCCAGTGTCCCCCTGTGTGTGTGTGTGTGTGTGTGCTCTCCCTCCCCCTGTGTCTCTCCCTGTGTGTGTGTGTGTGTGTGCTCTCCCTCCAGTGTCCCCCTGTGTGTGTGTGTGCTCTCCCTCCAGTGTCCCCCAGTGTGTGTGCTCTCCTCCAGTGTCCCCGTGTGTGTGTGCTCTCCCTCCAGTGTCCCCCTGTGTGTGTGTGTCTCCCTCCAGTGTCCCCCTGTGTGTGTGTGTCTCCCTCCAGTGTCCCCCTGTGTGTGTGTGTCTCCCTCCAGTGTCCCCCTGTGTCCCCCTGTGTGTGTGTGTGTGTGCTCTCCCTCCAGTGTCCCCCTGTGTGTGTGTGTGTGTCTCCCTCCAGTGTCCCCCTGTGTGTGTGTGTGTGTGTGTGTGTGTGTGTGTGTGCTCTCCCTCCAGTCCCCCTGTCCCCCTGTGTCCCCCTGTGTGTGTGCTCTCCCTCCAGTCCCCCTGTGTGTGTGCCCCCTGTGTGTGTGTGTGTGTGTGTGTGCTCTCCCTCCAGTGTCCCCCTGTGTGTGTGTGTCTCCCTCCAGTGTCCCCCTGTGTGTGTGTTGTGTGCTCTCCCTCCAGTGTCCCCCTGTGTGTGTGTGCTCTCCCTCCAGTGTCCCCCTCCAGTGTGTGTGTGTGTGCTCTCCCTCCAGTGTCCTCCCTGTGTGTGTGTGTGTGTGCTCTCCCTCCAGTGTGTGTGTGTGCTCTCCCTCCAGTGTCCCCCTGTGTGTGTGTGTGTGTGTGTGTGCTCTCCCCTCCAGTGTCCCCCTGTGTGTGTGTGTGTGTCCAGTGTGTGTGTGCTCTCCCTGTGTGTGTGTGTGTGTGTGTGTGCTCTCCCTCCAGTGTCCCCTGTGTGTGTGTGTGTGCTCTCCCTCCAGTGTCCCCCTGTGTGTGTGTGTGTGCTCTCCCAGTGTCCCCCTGTGTCCCCCTGTGTGTGTGTGTGTGTGTGCTCTCCCTCCAGTGTCCCCCTGTGTGTGTGTGCTCTCCCTCCAGTGTCCCCCCCTGTGTGTGTGTGTGCTCTCCTGTGTGTGTGCTCTCCCTCCAGTGTCCCCCTGTGTGTGTGTGTCTCCCTCCAGTGTCCCCCTGTGTGTGTGTGTGTGTGCTCTCCCCCCCAGTGTCCCCCAGTGTCTGTGTGTGTCTGTCCCCCTGTGTGTGTGTGCTCTCCCTCCAGTGTCCCCCTGTGTTTGCTCTCTCTCTCTCCAGTGTCCCCCTGTGTGTGCTCTCCCTCCAGTGTCCCCCTGTGTGTGTGTGTGCTCTCCCGCCAGTGTCCCCCTGTGTGTGTGCTCTCCCTCCAGTGTCCCCCTGTGTGTGTGTGTGCTCTCCCTCCAGTGCCCCCCTGTGTGTGTGTGTGTGTGTGCTCTCCCTCCAGTGTCCCCCTTCGTGTGTGCTCTGCTCTCCCTCCAGTGTCCCCTGTGTGTGTGTGTGTGTGTGTGTGTGTGTGTGTGTGTGTATGTGTGTGCTCTCCCTCCAGTGTCCCCCTGTGTGTGTGCTCTCCCTCCAGTGTCCCCCTGTGTGTGTGCTCTCCCTCCAGTGTCCCCCTGTGTGTGTGTGTGTGTGTGTGTGTGTGTGTGCTCTCCCTCCAGTGTCCCCCTGTGTGTGTGCTCTCCCTCCAGTGTCCCCCTGTGTGTGTGTGTGCTCTCCCTCCAGTGTCCCCCTGTGTGTGTGTGTGTGTGTGTGTGTGTGTGTGTGTGTGTGTGCTCCCTCCAGTGTCCCCCTGTGTGTGTGTGTGTGTGTGTGTGTGTGTGTGTGTGTGCTCTCCCTCCAGTGTCCCCTGTGTGTGTGTGCTCTCCCTCCAGTGTCCCCTGTGTGTGTGTGTGTCTCCCTCCAGTGTCCCCCTGTGTGTGTGTGTGTGTGTGTGTGTGTGTGTGTGTGTGTGTGTGTGTGTGTGCTCTCCCTCCAGTGTCCCCCTGTGTGTGTGTGCTCTCCCTCCAGTGTCCCCCTGTGTGTGTGTGTGCTCTTCCTCCAGTGTCCCCCTGTGTGAGTGTGTGCTCTCCCTCCAGTGTCCCCCTGTGTGTGTGTGTGCTCTCCCTCCAGTGTCCCCTGTGTGTGTGTGTGTGTGTGTGTGTGTGTGTGTGTGCTCTCCCTCCAGTGCCCCCCTGTGTGTGTGTGTGTGCTCTCCCTCCAGTGCCCCCCTGTGTGTGTGTGTGCTCTCCCTCCAGTGTCCCCCTGTGTGTGTGTGCTCTCCCTCCAGTGTCCCCCTGTGTGTGTGTGTGCTCTCTCTCCAGTGTCCCCCTGTGTGTGTGTTCTCCCTCCAGTGTCCCCCTGTGTGTGTGCTCTCCCTCCAGTGTCCCCCTGTGTGTGTGCTCTCCCTCCAGTGTCCCCCTGTGTGTGTGTGCTCTCCCTCCAGTGTCCCCCTGTGTGTGTGTGCTCTCCCTCCAGTGTCCCCCTGTGTGTGTGTGCTCTCCTCCAGTGTCCCCCTGTGTGTGTGTGCTCTCCCTCCAGTGTCCCCCTGTGTGTGTGTGCTCTCCCTCCAGTGTCCCCTGTGTGTGTGTGTGCTCTCCCTCCAGTGTCCCCCTGTGTGTGTGTGTGCTCTCCCTCAGTGTCCCCCTGTGTGTGTGTGCTCTCCCCTCCAGTGTCCCCCCAGTGTGTGTGTGTGTGTGTGTGTGTGCTCTCCCTCCAGTGTCCCCCTGTGTGTGTGTGTGTGTGTGTCTCCCTCCAGTGTCCCCCTGTGTGTGTGGGTGTGTGTGTGTGCTCTCCCTCCAGTGTCCCCTGTGTGTGTGTGTGTGTGTGTGTGTGTGCTCTCCCTCCAGTGTCCCCCTGTGTGTGTGTGTGTGTGTGTGTGTGTGTGTGTGTGTGCTCTCCTCCAGTGTCCCCCTGTGTGTGTGTGTGTGTGTGTGTGTGTGTGCTCTCCCTCCAGTGCCCCCTGTGTGTGTGCTCTCCCTCCAGTGTCCCCCTGTGTGTGTGTGTGTGCTCTCCCTCCAGTGTCCCCCAGTGTGTGTGCTCTCCCTCCAGTGTCCCCATGTGTGTGTGTGTGTGTGTGCTCTCCCTCCAGTGTCCCCCTGTGTGTGTGTGTGCTCTCCCTCCATTGTCCCCCTGTGTGTGTGCTCTCCCTCCAGTGTCCCCCTGTGTGTGTGTTGTGTGTGTGCTCTCCCTCCAGTGTCCCCATGTGTGTGCTCTCCCTCCAGTGTCCCCCTGTGTGTGTGTGCTCTCCCTCCAGTGTCCCCCTGTGTGTGTGTGTGTGTGTGCTCTCCCTCCAGTGTCCCCCTGTGTGTGTGTGTGCTCTCCCTCCAGTGTCCCCCTGTGTGTGTGTGTGCTCTCCCTCCAGTGTCCCCCTGTGTGTGTTCTCCCTCCAGTGTCCCCCTGTGTGTGTGTGTGTGTGTGTGTGTGTGTGTGTGTGTGTGTGCTCTCCCTCCAGTGTCCCCCTGTGTGTGTGCTCTCGCTCCAGTGTCCCCCTGTGTGTGTGTGTGTGTGTGTGTGTGTGTGTGTGTGCTCCCTCCTGTGTCCCCCTGTGTGTGTGCTCTCCCTCCAGTGTCCCGGTGTGTGTGTGTGTGTGTGCTCTCCCTCCAGTGTCCCCGTGTGTGTGTGTGTGTGTGTGTGTGTGTGTCTCTCCCTCCAGTGTCCCCGTGTGTGTGTGTGTGTGCTCTCCTCCAGTGTCCCCCTGTGTGTGTGTGCTCTCCCTCCAGTGTCCCCCTGTGTGAGTGTGTGCTCTCCCTCCAGTGTCCCCCTGTGTGAGTGTGTGCTCTCCCTCCAGTGTCCCCCTGTGTGTGTGTGTGTGTGTGCTCTCCCTCCAGTGTCCCCCTGTGTGTGTGTGTGTGCTCTCCCTCCAGTGTCCCCCTGTTTGTGTGTGTGTGTGTGTATGCTCTCCCTCCAGTGTCCCCCTGTGTGTGTGCTCTCCCTCCAGTGTCCCCTGTGTGTGTGTGTGCTCTCCCTCCAGTGTCCCCCTGTGTGTGTGTGCTTTCCCTCCAGTGTCCCGGTGTGTGTGTGTGTGTGTGTGTGCTCTCCCTCCAGTGTCCCCCTGTGTGTGTGTGTGTGTGTGTGTGTGTGTGTGTGTGTGCTCTCCCTCCAGTGTCCCTGTGTGTGTGTGTGCTCTCCCTCCAGTGTCCCCCTGTGTGTGTGTGCTCTCCCTCCAGTGTCCCCCTGTGTGTGTGTGCTCTCCCTCCAGTGTCCCCCTGTGTGTGTGTGTGTGTGTGTGTGTGCTCTCCCCTCCAGTGTCCCCGTGTGTGTGTGTGTGTGTGTGCTCTCCCTCCAGTGTCCCCCTGTGTGTGTGTGTGTGTGTGTGTGCTCTCCCTCCAGTGTCCCCCTGTGTGTGTGCTCTCCCTCCAGTGTCCCCCTGTGTGTGTGCTCTCCCTCCAGTGTCCCCCTGTGTGTGTGTGTGCTCTCCCTCCAGTGTCCCCCAGTGTGTGTGCTCTCCCTCCAGTGTCCCCCTGTGTGTGTGCTCTCCCTCCAGTGTCCCCCTGTGTGTGTGCTCTCCCTCCAGTGTCCCCCTGTGTGTGTGTGTGCTCTCCCTCCAGTGTCCCCGTGTATGTGTGTGTGCTCTCCCTCCAGTGTCCCCCTGTGTGTGTGTGTGCTCTCCCTCCAGTGTCCCCCTGTGTGTGTGCTCTCCCTCCAGTGTCCCCCCTGTGTGTGTGTGCTCTCCCTCCAGTGTCCCCCTGTGTGTGTGTGTGTGCTCTCCCTCCAGTGTCCCCCTGTGTGTGTGTTCTCCCTCCAGTGTCCCCCTGTGTGTGTTCTCCCTCCAGTGTCCCCCTGTGTGTGTGTGTGCTCTCCCTCGAGTGTCCCCCTGTGTGTGTGGTCTCCCTCGAGTGTCCCCCTGTGTGTGTGTGTGTGTGTGTGTGTGCTCTCCCTCCAGTGTCCCCCTGTGTGTGTGCTCTCCCTCCAGTGTCCCGGTGTGTGTGT